>QRFJ01000002.1:3599253-3926753 GCA_006176705.1 Cocos nucifera | reverse complement strand
ATACATATATATATATATATATATATATATATATATATATATATATATATATATATATATATATATATGTATGTATGTATGTATATATATATGTATGTATGTATGTATATATACATACATATACATATGTATATGTATATGTATATATATGCATATCTATGTATATGTATTTATATATATGTATATATACACACTAATATGTATCTACTTCTTAGATAGGCTTTGTTGTTGTTGAAAATATTTTGCTTCGGAAGTAGAGCGGTCGGCTGCTCGTAGGAGGTGCTGGAATGATCTGCAAAATAAGTTCGAGCTGAAGGATTTGACTTTATCAAAAATCCTCCGATGCTCAAGTCAACAGAAAATAATCGAGCAACAATGGATTCTTTGAAGAAATTTTGTTGCTTACCTGGATTCTCGGAATTTGTTATATTTGTAGAGAATAAGTATTGTAGGAACCACTACAACAAAACTCATTTTTGGTGGCAATTAATTAGAGGCAAAAGTCTAATTGCCATAAATATAATTTAAGATATCAAAATTTAGTGGCAAATAAAAATAATTACCATTAATATCTATTTTTTACCGACAAATGTATAAATTACCATTACAAAATATATTTATACCGGCATTTATTAGTAATTACCATCATAAATCATATTTATATCGATATTTATTAATAATTATCATAATTTATTTTTTATTTTTTTATTCATGGATCCCTTTATTTTTTTTCTATCAATTCCATGCTTACTCTTCTTATTTCACATGTGGAAAATATTTTTTCCTCTTTGACTCAATCCTGTGCACTCTTACTCCCTTTCCACTATAGGAAATTAAAGTTTTTCCAATGCAAAGTTTACTTACATAAAATTTTGTATAGGTAAAGTATGGAACTAGCTACGCAAGATTAAAGCATTGACAAAATATTTTTTATTTTTTTATAAATTATTTTTAAATGCAAATAGATAGGTAAAGCTTTTTTTATTATTTTTTAAAAATCTATTAATATTAATTAACGATGCTCAAGCTATGCTTGAGAATGTGTAAGAGAAGATTTTTTATTTTTTTAATTAATTTTTTAAGTTAATAAATTCATAAATATAATTTTTTTTACAATAAATCAAATATCTTATTCTTATTAAAAATAGTAAAATATTTTTTTTAGTTATTTCTGAATGAATATTATTTTTTTTAAAAATCATCATTTATTTCTTAAAAAAAAAAAAGAAGCTAATGCCTGCATATCTTTTTTATTTACTTGCTAAACTTCTAAATTTAAAATAAATATTAATATTTTAAAAAAATTAGTCACTCTCTTTCCCTTGCACTCGATCTTTTTTTAAGCTGCCAAAACTTTACTTTTGGGCTGCGAAACCTTTTTTTCCTCGCGCTCTCGCATTCCCTCGCATTCCCTCCTCTTTTTTTTCTCTCTCGTGCTCTCTCTTTCCCTCCATTTTCCTCTCTCAGTCCCTTTCCCTTGTTTCTTTCGCTCTCTCCTCCCTACTCTTGCGCTCCCTCTCTCGCCACCGCCGCTGCCAACGCCTCTGCTCCCCCTCTGCTTTGCTCCGCCTCCACACGACGCACCGCCCCACCGCTGCCACTGCCCCACCACCCCACCGCCGCCGTCCCACTCGCCACCAAGCTCCTCTCCCTCTACGCCGACCACCTCCGCTTCCCCGATGCCTCCCTCCTCCTCCACTCCATCCCTCACCCCGACCCCTTCCTCTTCTCCACCCTCATCTCCGCCTTCACCCGCTTCCGCCTCTTCTCCGCCGCCCTCTGCCTCCTCCCTCGCATGCTCTCCTTCGGCCTCACCCCAGACCTCTTCGTCCTCCCCACCGCCTTCAAGGCCTGCGCCGGCCTCCTCTCCCTCCCCCACGGCCGGCAGCTCCACTCTCTCTCCTTGGTCACCGGACACTCCTCCGACCCTTTTGTCCAGTCCTCCCTAGTTCACATGTACTTGAAATGCGGGGCGATGGTTGACGCCCACCGGGTCTTCGACAGAATGACCCAGCGGAGCGTCGTGAGCTGGAGTGCATTGATCGCCGGCTACGCAAGCTGGTGGGAATGTCGTTGAGGCAATGAAGCTCTTTGGACTGATGCACGGTTCGAGGGTGGAGCCTAATTCGATAACCTGGAATGGTTTAATTCGCCGGATTTAGCCATAGTGGGCACTCCCACAAGTCAGCGACTTTGTTTCAGAGGATGCATGCGGAGGGCTTCATTCCCGATAGGCCAAGCGTCTCGAGCACTCTTCCTGTGGTTGGTGACATCGAGGGAATTGCCTTTGGAGGGCAGATCCATGGATATGTGATCAAAGCTGGGCTGGAATCGGATAGTTGTGTGGTGAGCGTGCTTATTGATATGTATGGGAAGTGCCGGCGCGCGGAGGAGATGGTCAGGGTCTTTGATGAGGTGGGCCGGATGGAAGTTGGTTCTTGCAATGCCCTTGTCACCGGGCTTTCTAGGAATAGCCTTGTGAACAATGCATTGCAGGTATTCAGGGATTTCAAAGGCCAAGGGATCGATCTAAATGTGGTGTCTTGGACCTCCATTGTCGCTTGTTGTGCGCACAATGGGAAGGACATGGAAGCACTAGAGTTGTTCAGAGAGATGCAATTGGTTGGAGTGGAGCCCAACTTGGTGACCATCCCATGCCTATTGCCAGCTTGTGCCAACATCGCAACTTTGATGCATGGGAAATCAGCCCACTGCTTCTCTCTAAGGAAAGGTTTCTCTGAGGTTTTTCTTTCGGATCAATCCTGTTTCAAATTAAATTGATAGAATCCTGGTTTTTCTTTAGGATCGTTTCACTTCTTCAATTTGCTAATGATTGAAATGGGCATTTTGGATTTGGGTAGTTGAATGCGTCTTAGCTTCCTGGTTGCTACCATTATTCTACTGTGTTAGAAGTTCAGCTTTGATTAGAAAGGTAAGATCTTTTTGCTTCCTATTCTCCTGCTTTGGTTGTTTCACTTGCATATTACTAAATGTGATTTGATTGGAGTAGAATTCCTCGGTGAATCTGAGCTTCTTAATTGCTCTTTTACTTTCCTACCCTGTCACATAAAAGATTGGAGATTGTTTCTTTCTTTATCTCTGATTCAAGAAATCTAATCAATTTGTACTTCAATTAGTACTTATGAGTAAAATCTAATATCACTTTTTGATTCTTTTTTAGCATATGTATCTAAATTGTAAATTATTAGTTTCTTGGCAAATTTAGCACTGGTTGAATCCATGCATGTTTTACCTGTTTAATTATTTTTTGTGAAGTGAACAAATATCTTAAGGTACAGATTGAAGCTTTAGACAAGGACTTGGAAACGTGTATTTGTTGATGACAGCATTGTGGGTAAATATTGGAGCTGTTGGACTGAGTGAAATGCCAGAATCATCCTCAAAAAATCTTGTTCTTGGGTTCGGTGACTTGGAAAGGGATTAACCATTTTTGTGACTGGTCAATTCTCTATAGCTGAGCTTGCTTTGATGAGAAATTTGCGTTCAATTATGAGTAGGTTCGAGCGTTGAAGACTTGCCTTCAACTTCAAATGATACAGCAAATAGACAGGTAATATTTTTCTTTTTTGTAATTTTATATCATTTGTTGGATTAATTATAATCAAGTAAAATTATTTTCTTTTTACTTCTTAAGTAGGTTCTAGATGCTTCTAGTGCTCATGAGAATACACAATGGATTCATGGACAATGCAACACTACTCGTTTTCTTTCATATCTCAACCTCCAAGTCAAGGTAAAGCATTGTATCTTATAAGTAATACTATAAAATGCTTTATGGTGGCTGGTTTAAGAGCTTGCTTTGTGATGACTACATTAGTTTGGCAACTTGCTATGAGGTAGTTGATTTTAGAGTTTGCTTTATGGTGGCTGCTAGAGAACTTAGTTTATGTTGGCTGGTTTTAGAACTTGGAATATGGATGGTTGGTTTGGTTTGGATTATGACATGGCTAGTTTGGTTTGATAATGTCTTTTATGGTGGCTGATTTTAAAACTTAGATTATGGTTAATTTGATAAATTATTGATTAATGGATATAGATAGTTTGCTATTTCTTTATTGATTATAGTGTCATTTAGATTTTTTTTTTTTAACATATTTTCTTATAAGTGTCTTCATGTAGGTCATACTTTTTAAATGAAGAAAATATCAAAATGATCGAAATACTGGACAACTAAGGAAGTTTCAAGTTTGAACAATGTGAGATCTTTGTATTAACAATGTGAGATTCTTCTTTACTATTTTAGTTTTAAGTTTCAAGCTTGGACCATTTGACCATGACCTACTGCTTGATCAGTGTCTATCTGATTATTATCTGGAATAGGGGATTCTTTGTTTATTTCTTTATGCACATTTTATGGTGCTTATGACTCATCAACAATATTTAGGGTATAAATTATGGGTCTACTTAAGAGGATAGAATGGATTCTATTGCTTTTGGAGGGCCACATTAATTTCTATTATTTTGTTATGCTTACTTGGTTTCTATGCTCATTGGATGCTTTTCTCAACTTACTGTGATATTTTTCACTATCATATTTAGGAATTTGCTTATTATATAATCACTTGGGCAAGATAGTTTCTTGAATATTGGCACCAGGTACTTCATATTGCGGATTTTTAGTTTGCATGCATTCAATACCTCTGCTCCTATTGTATGTTATATCTCTTTTCTGTCATAATATTTTCTACAGCTGAGTGGGGTCCATTGCAATTAACTTTTTTTTTCTTTTTAAATTGTTGCACCCATTTGGCGAGCTCTAAAGCTTCAGTGAAGCAAAAAATAGAAAGTGTTGGGGATAAACTCCGCTTCTGCCGAAGTCTAGTCTGATGCTTGGCCTAACGCAACTGGCAATCACGGAAGAGCTTCGATCGAAAATTCTTCTCCAGCGGTCGGATCTCAGTCGAACTCCTCCAGCGGCCAAACCTTAGTTGAACTCCTTCTGTCGGTCGAACTCCTCATCGGTCGAGCCCCGAGCGAACTCCTCTTAGACTCTTTCTTCAGTCAAGTTTCTACAGGAGTCGAACTCCTTCTGGATCCCTCCTTCATTCGGACTCCTCTAGGAGCCGAACTTCTTCCGGATTTCTCCTTCAGTCAAGTTCCTCTAGGAGCCAAACTCCTTCATCCGGACTCTTCTAGAAGTCGAACTTCTTTCGGATCTCTCCTTCAGTTGGATTCCTTCAGGAGCCAAACTTCTTCTGAATCTTTTCTTCAGTCGAATTTCTACAGGAGTCGAACTCCTTCCGGACTCCTCCTTTAGTTAGCATCCCTCCTGCGTGATCTCCTCTAGCCGTATCCCCCTTAGGAGTCCGAACCCTTTTGGAATTGATGTATGTCGAAGCTCTTCACCAACCAACATCCGTTTCCTCCGAATTTTGATTATTGAATATCAACGAACGGTTACTATCAGTCTGACGACATCTCTTTCTCTCCATACCAAACTCCATATGGCTCCGAGCGGCTCAGTACCGGATAGCTATGGCTGTCGCCATCAGTTTGCTACAGATGGCACCCTCTTTCATGACAGACTCCACCAGATCTCGAGCGGTCCGCTACTAGACGGCTGTAGCTATCACTATCAATCTGCTACATGCTTTATCTATAAAAAGGGACCCTCTAGATATGTTTTCTTTAAGCTCTTTTCTCCTTTCTAAGATTTTGTCGAACTCTTTTCTGAGTACTCTATTTCTATTGGCCAGAAAAGCTGACTTGATCGTCGGAGGGTCCTGTCGAAGCCACCACCATTGACTCTGGACAGAATTTTATTTTGTAGGTCACTGGCGGAGATCTTGTCTTCCTCGACTCTAATTCGATCCGGCGTCAACCAGATTCTGCACCAACAGAATTGACGCTAGAGGAAGGGCCCTCTGTTCCTGAGGTATGCTTGTTCTTAAAGAAGTGCTCAGTCGACCTTGCCGACTTTCTTCTTTAAGATTCATCTCCATCCTCTTCCTCAATCTCAAGAAATGTCTCCAAAGAAGGTAACTATCAGGAGATCTATCGTTTCTACCGTCAGATTTGCCCGTTTTGACTCTAGTGCCTGCACTTCAACCTCCTTCTCCACTGGCAGCCATGGTAGATTCGGAGCAGCTCAACCTATTGATGCAGCAGGTTCAGGGCTTCATCGAGATGGTGCAGGCCATGCGGTAGTCTCCGACGGTGATTCCGTCAGGAAATTTGTCATCAGGATGTCAACAATCGATTTCAAGGAGGAGCACTTGGGCTAGCATACCCGTCGTCCTTAGAAAGGAGAAACAGAGAGTAGAGGATCTTTGCTTGGATCATGGTTCTTCTCTGAAAGGGACCTTCTCCCATCCACGGTCGAAAGTTTTTTAAGACATGTTATCGAGTTGACGTCCTCGATCAGAAACTGCGGGGGATGGATCGACGGATTAAGGAGCTCGGCCATGTTGTCCCACTCACTATGACGACATCCGCGTCGATCCTTCTTTCTCTCCTTGAATTATGTAAGAGCCCATTTCGTCGAACTTTAAGCTCCCCCAATTTGAAAACTATGATAGAACCTTTGATTCGGTCGATCACCTAGAAGCCTTTCGAACAATGATGCTGCTTCATGGCGCACCAGATGCCATATTATGTCGAATTTTTTCATTTATCTTAAAGGGAGCAGCAAGAAACTGGTACTCGACGTTGAAGTCGGGTACGATCTTCTTCTTTGATCAGATGAGTCATCAGTTTGTAGCTCACTTTATCAGCAATCGACGTCCGCACCGAGGTTCGGATTCCTTGATGAACATCAAGCAGAAGGAGGGAAAATCAATCCGGACTTATGTTATCCGATTTAATGCTACTGCGTTGGAGGTCCAAAACTTGGATCAATCAATTGCGATGGCCGCACTCAAGAGCGGCCTTCAGAAGAACGATTTGCTGTTCTACCTGGAGAAGAAATACCTCAGAGATTTTGTCGATCTGCTAGCTCATGCTGAGGGATATGCTTGAATGGAAGAAGCCTTCAAATTGAGAGATGAGGGAGCCGTAGGAGAGCGGCAAGTGGACGAGTCTAGTAAACCCATGGCTGATAGAGGGTCGAATGAAGTTCGATCGTGCTCACGGACTCTCCTCGAGCGCAAGCGAGGCCGAACTCTCCTTCGAGCTCATCATCAAAGAAGCCCCGATAGAAGGGTGCGAAGTTCTCCCTCCTGAAGGTTTCATAATTATGTCTTCCTCAATGCTCCACAGACGCCAGCCTGAAGCAAGCCAATGGCGCTACCGCAGCTAGAACCATCAATGAGGAAGAAACAACAAGGAGATCGACCGCATCCTGGCATCATCAATGCTATCTATAGGGGGGCTTAGTACTTCGATGAGCCATCATCTCTCAGCCTTAGAGTCAGGGGAAGCTTGCCCTAAATTGGGAAGGCCCACATGAAATAAAGAAGGTCGTCTGGTCCGAAACTTATCGCCTGAAGAAGCTCGGAAGAATAACGCTTCCACGATCTTGAAACTTAAAGAATCTGAGAATGTACTGTCGATAATTTTTCTTCAACAAAATTCCTTCATTTCAACATTATTATTTCTCGGTACAGAAACTATCTGATGATAGGAAAGAAGTAATTAATAGTGGTCATGTTAGGAACAGAAGGAGAACCTCGTCCTAATATGAGCAAGTCGAAGGCCTCGTTCATTTTAGACGAGATGGGAGGAGAGGCCCTGATAACGGTCCTTATGTGTCCCCACAGTCCGTTAGGAATAGGAGGAGAATCTCATCCTAACGCGAGCAAAGTCGAAGGCCTCATTCATTTTAGATGAGATGGAGGAAGAGGCCCTGACAATGGCCCTTATATGCCCCTACAGTCCATTAGGAACAAGAGGAGAATCTCGTCCTAATGCGAGCAAAGTTAAAGGCCTCGTTCATTTTAGACGAGATGGGGGGAGAGGCCCTGACAACGGCCCTTATGTGCCCCTATAATTCGTTAGGAACAGAAGGAGAATCTCGTCCTAACGTAAGCAAAGTCGAAGGTCTCGTTCATTTTATACGGGATGAGAGGAAAAGCCTCAACAACGGTCCCATTATGCCCGACAACAATAGGAGATAAGATCTCCTTCAACCTCGGTTGGAGATAAGATCTCTTCCGAGCTTTAGAATCCATGTCAACAGAAGATAAGATCTTCTTCAACCTCGGCTGGAGATAAGATGGTGTTCTTATTGGCTCAACCTGATTTGGTTCCAATTGGTTCTTAGCTCATTGTACTTGTGAGACTTTCTCATCAAGCTTGATTTGCCTTCCAATGCCGCTATCTTGAATAAACTATTTTTCAAGAAAGATGGCATGTCGACTCACAATCACATTGTGGTCTTCTGGAATGTAGAAATAGTATCCTAATGACTTTTTAGGATATCCTATGAATCGAGCTCTGAAGGACCTAAACTCTAACTTGTTCGTTTGTTGTCTTTTGACATGAGCCGGACAACCCCAAATTCTAAGATGACTCAGACTTGGTTTCTTACCGTGCCATATCTCATACGGTATGGTAGAAACGATTTTAGAGGGAACCCTATTCAGTAGATAAATTGAAGTTAACAATGAGTGTCCCCAAAGAAAATCAGGGAGGTCTGTGAAGCTCATCATGGATCGAACCATATCCAATAGGGTTCGATTTCTCCGTTCTGAAATCTCGTTGAGTTGAGGTGTTCCTGGTGGAGTCCATTGAGAGACTATGCCATTTTCTTTTAGATAGTTTAGGAATTTCCGGCTAAGATATTCACCTCCTCGATTTGATCGAAGAACCTTAATGGGTTTTCCAGTTTGTTTTTCTACTTCATATCTGAATTCTTTGAACTTTTCAAAAGCTTCAGACTTGTGTCTCATAAGATACACATACCCATACCTAGACAGATCATCGGTAAAGGTAATGAAGTAGACAAAATTGCCTCTAGCCGGCACATCAAATGGGCCGCATACATTAGTATGTATTAGGGCAAGGAGATCTGTGGCCCTCTCCCCATGTCCAACAAAAGAGAGTTTGGTCATTTTGCCTTGAAGACGGGATTTACAAGTTGGATATGACTCGAAAGTCAATGGACTCAATAGCCCATTTTTCTTCAATTTGTTGATCCTATCTTTTGCTATATGACCTAATCTCAGGTGCCATAGATACCTATCGTTTGGACTATCCCTAGGTCGTTTGGCATTAATGTTTTGCTCGATAGTTAGAACAGGTACATCAATATGTAACTGATAAAGACTATTAATAAGAAAATCATTTGCAATTTTATTTCTTTCATAAAGAATGTTACAATGGTCCTTAAAGAAGGTAATCACATAGCCTTCTAGTGCTAAGCATGAAACAGAAATCAAATTCCTACTAGCTGCAGGCACATAATAACAGTCTTTTAAAACTAAGTCTAAACTAGACGGTAATCGAAGAGGGCATGTTCCCATGGCTACTGCAGCAACTCTTGCTCCATTACCGATGTGTAGAATCATGTCTCCATCCCTCAGCCTCTTGTTATCCTCAAGACCCTGCATGGAAGTGCACAGATGAGCACTAGAACCAGAGTCAAGCATCCAACTGGATGCAGAAGAAACCGTAAGGTTAGACTCAATAACGAGCATACCTCTAGAAGGACCTTCCTTCTTGTTCTTCAAGGTGGCCAGGTAAGTAGGGCAGTTCCGCTTCCAATGGCCGTCGCTGTTGTAATGGAAACACTTTCCTTTGACATCGGCTTTTTTCTTCGGCTCTGCCTTCTTCTTCTTGGCTTCTTCCATCTTTTGCTTTTTCGCAGACTTCTTTTTCTTTCCATAAGACTTTCTTTTGGAAGAAATCCGTTCCATAGCAAGAACTGAGCCTTTAGAACCTTTCATAGAAAGCTCAGTGGTGACCAGCATATTCATTAATTCGGTCAAGGAATTTTGAAGTTTATGCATATGGTAATTCATGATGAATTGCCCATATGCATCAGTCAAGGATTGCAGTATAACATTGTTATGCAGATCCAAGTCCAACTTCACATCGAGTTTCTCAAGCTCTTCCATGTTCTTGATCATCGTCAGATAGTGATCTTGGACTGACTGCCCATCATGCATGTTAGCCTTAAAAAGTTGTTTCGTGACTTGATATTTGGCTGCGCGACTCTGTTCACCAAACATCTCCTACAGATGAGCCAACATTTGGCGAGCAGTCCCGATATCCTCATGTTGGCGCTGGAGCTCATCAGACATCGAGCCCAACATGTAATATCTGGCCTTATTATCTTCGTCTATCCATTTTTTCAGAGACGCTCTCTATTCAATAGATGGACGGGCTGGTAAGGTGGGAGGATCTTGATCCAGTACATGGGTTAACTTCTTGGAACCCCAACTATTTTGTAGTTCCTGAGCCAATCTTTATAATTGGGTCCAGTCAGTCTATGTGTGTCTAGGATACGTGCCAATGGATTGGACGCAGACATTTTTCTGTAGAGAGTCTAAGATTCTGGTTAGATACTGTAATTATGACTTGACCAATTTATTTAGAGATTTTATTTTTAAATAAATTAGCTCCCACTATTTTCTCAGATCCCTACACTTCCTCTGTAGAGATGCGAAAATCTTCATGATTAATGATTTCTAGTGGGTGGTGCGGTCTCACCAACTGACTCATCATCTCACCTAACAGTTATTGGTGATGGGTTAGCCAATGAGTAAACAACTCTTGTTCAATGATTCTCTAATCATGGTGCACCCAAACTTGGTCTCTAATTCATGAATCTCACCGTATCCGAAATATTGATCCACTCCTTAGTTAAGTCAGACCCACCATTTGCATAGACCGGATTCCTAATTGAGTCTCTCACCGTATCTGGAATATTGAGCCCAACTCATCCTTCAGCCCATAGCATTCAATGCCTAATAGACATGGTTGCGTCTTTTCGGTGCAACTAAGCCACTGTATCCAGCCGAGAACAATCAACCCCGGGAAGGGCCGCACATCTACAATGGTGGAAGACCTCAGACTTAATCTTTTTTTAGGAAGAATTGATTCAGATCTCATTAAACTAGACTTGTCATAGTCATAACAATTATGACTAACCTAGTGGCATGGGTTAGCTCGGATTATTGACCACCTCAGATCAGAACTGTATCAATAAATATAGTCAGGTAAGTGAGATCGGTGGAAGGAATATGCCATTAACTCGTATAAGAACGCATTCAGGTCGAGTAGCTTCCAATTAAAAATCAGTCGGTCGTATGTGCCAAACTTATCTTAGACACCAAATTGTTGAGCCAGAACCAATTGGATTAGTCTACAATCCAGACTCCAACCTCTGAGCCTAATTAGGTCTTGCTTGATCGTGACTCGATCTTGACCCAGACTTAATCCTATTAGGCCGATCAATTTAAGCATTATTGATCCCATCTAACCAACTCTTGATTCGATTTGATCAATCGCTTAGACCTAATTGAGCTATCCAAGTCCGAACCTAATATTATGAATATGTCTTAGATCTGAAATTCTCAATTTTAGACCTAATTGATATTCCATAATCTTAATTTTTAATTAAGTAGGGTTCATAAACAAAATATGCACAATAAATCCTAGGGTTTCAGGATCTAGGGTTTTGCAGAAAGTAAGTTTTGAATTTTTGATTAAGGACGAACACACAGCACCCCTACACATCATAAGAATACCCCATCGAATGGAAAGAGAGGGCCTTTAAACCCTTCTTCGTTCTTATGACCGGACGGCCAAGAGGAACGCCTTAATCAGGAACATGCAATACTACAAAACAGTTTTAGATCTATATCATATATCTCATATATAAATTAGATCTAATCATGTCATATTTTGCATACATCTCGTGTATCGAATCATGCATGTTTTCAGATCTAAATTATCTCATAATAATCTGAAAAATTAGATTTAAATTGATCTAATCAAAATAAATTCTAATCAAGACAATTATGTAGAACTATTCTACAACTAGTCTAGACATGCATCAATCATATCTCATATGATGTTTAAAATTAAATAATTTTATTTATTGTTTTTCAGATGTTATTATAACCATTATAATATCAGAAAACAGTAAATAAATAGATCTAAAATATGATTTAATCAAATTAAATTGAAAACATGCAAGACTATTCTATAGAACTATTCTATTTTAGAACTAGTCATGCATATTTTCTAATCTTAGATCCAAATCATTTAATTTTAATTTTTTCTGATTTCAGATCTGATCACATCTCATATGACATCTGAAATCACTTATTTTCTAATTAAAATAAATTTAAAATCAGATCTAAACACTTTTAGAACCTTGGCTCTGATACCAGTTGAAGGAAAATCCTTATTTCTCAGACCAGGTTCGTTCAGATCTGATCAGATCAAGAGATATATTTCAAAAATTTTTCTCTTTGATATTGATCAGATCTAAGATATTTCAGATCTGATTATTATTATTTTAGAAATAAAATAAAATCTAGATAAATTAAATCAAATTTAATTTACCTTGATATGGGTAATCCTATTACCCGTTGATGATCCTGTATGCAGCGGAAGGTTCTGAATCTAGCCATGCAAGTGCCTGGCTTCTACCGGTATCCACTCGGACTGGATCTGGAGATCCTCTTCTTCTCTATCATGTCTCTAAAAATCAGATCTGGATCTGATCTGGAGGATCTTCAAAACTCCTTTTGAAGATCAGCAGTCGTCTTTTGCAGCAGCGTAGCCTTCTAGCTTTCAGTCGCCTTTCTTTGATCTGGATCGCACCAACCAAAAATCCAAAACTCCTTTTGGACATGGAGAGGAAGAGAGAAGGTAGTTTGGCATGGAGGAAGAGGAGAGAGGCAGCCTTGGGGCGTGGGAATTGTGATTCCTTTCAATCACTTCCTATCATAATCTGGGTTGGGCGCAGGATCTTATTTATAGACTGTCTGTGATCCAACTTCTCTTCTTCCCAACCAATCACAACCCTTTGTGAAATCAGATCTAAATCTGATTGGTGGGAATAGAGTCCCCTGGATTCCTCCTTAGAGGGCGCCTAAGACCAGTCAAAGTTGGTTCTTAGGAGAACTCTAATTGGAATCCAAAAAGGAGATGGAGTCCCTGTCCAACAAGGACTCCTAGGCGCCTTCAACTTGGGCACACGCCTAGGGTGGCATGCGCCCTCCTCCTTGCCAGGTTCTGGTAGGGGACAAGCCCCCACCAGCTCTCCAATAGGTGCGTGACATGTGGTCAAAAGTCAAAGTGTCAATGGTCAACATTTGACCAGTCAAAGGTAGACTTTTGACCAAAGTCAAAGAACAAGAAATGGCAGGTGACCAAAAATGGCAGATAATATCTTACAAAATAAGACAACCTTTTCTGACTTGGACAACCTCCAGTCAGACCATATGAAGGCCTCTGATTGAGCACAAACTCCTTTGGCTCAGTTAGGACAACTTATTTATGATAGTAAAAGAAGAACGTTAGGTTCAATCGAGTGCTAGCACGATTTTCTTGAACCTAATTGAATCTCATTCAGATCAATTGAACTGGATCAGTTCAATTGATGATCACCAGATTCAAACCCTTATTTGTGTGACCCAGTTAGGTTCAGTTCTGTATGGTAATGGGATATGTCATGATCTCTATCATCGACATCATCGAAACTCCTTTCGATGGATCAGAACTCTTCTGATTCGAACAGCTAGAATGATCGATCATCTAAATCATTCTAATTGCTCCCAAAATCCACCAGTGACACCTAGCAGTATATGGTGGCAACCCATCAGAGCTGAATGTGAACCTCTTGGTGCAGCTACCTGTGTGATTAAGTTCTTCTATCTTGAGCCCCGATCAGATTAGGGTTAAGGTGAACTCGTCAAACCCTAGTTTCTGTCATATGATGTAATCATTCGATTCAAGTCCGATGTGAAAATCTAAATAGAAACTTTTTCTATTATTTCACTCTACCATGGCCATGGGCTTCTGGACTTGATTCTCATGATCATCATAGGGCTGCTCCTCTACCACCGAGGTAGATAGATTCCATCTTGATGCTCTCTCCAGTTCCTACAATGAACATGCTATAGCCAACATACACCTCAGGGTTCCATATGGCTAGGAGATCGAGTAATGGTGTAGTCAAACTATAACACCCTCAAGGTAAACTGTCGATGCACCTCAGGTCAAAGAACCAGACACACTACTGCAGCATCGAGTCAGTCATTGACGAGAAGGTAGACTCCCTAATGACTACTCGAGGTGGTCACGCTCAGTGCCCTCGTTCTCTAACGAGTATCTGTACTCTCGCTCCGGTGTCTCTATACCGTAGACTCAAGACTCATCTACTAAAGAGAAGCGATTGTACACCAACCTTCTGGATCAATCACCATCCTCGTGATGATCCTATGGTCGGGAGCATTTTATGAGTTAACAATGATTATTCATGTCTTAAATTTTCAACTCTTGAAAATATGAATTATCATTACCATTAACTCAAAGGATGTATCACAGACACTAAATACACATGTGTGATAGAAAATAATCCATTTTATTTATATTAGTCAAAATTATAATTTTGCCCTTAGAAGTGTATTACAAGTGTCAGCCAATTCTGACTTCTAGGGCACATATATCTAACAGAAGGATGCTACTCTAAGTTTGGTGATGAACTTCTTCAGCTATACCGCTTTCTTGATAGCATCTGATGCAGCAACATACTCTGTCTCACATACTGAATCGACCATGATGTGTTGCTTGAAACTTTTCTAGCATACAACACCACCATTAAGGATAAACACATATCCCGACATGCTTTTGCTGTCATCGTGATCAAACTAGAAATTGGAGTCTATAAACCCTACAAGTTTCAAGTCTGATTCACCATAAACAAGCCACTAGTCCTTAGTATTTTTCAAATACTTTAGGATGATTTTAACAACCTTCTAGTGGTTCTCTCCTGGATCAAATTGGTATCTACTCACTATCCCTATTGAGTATGCCACATTTAGTCGCATACATATCATGATGTACATAATAGAATCTACTATCAAAGCATATGAAATTCTACTCATATGCTATCTCTCTTGAGGTGTTGTCAGATAATCTTTTTTTGAGAGCAAAATTTCATGGCCTATTGGTAGATAGCCCTTCTCGAAATTCTTCATGCTGAATCTCTTCAGCATAGTATCTATGTACGTGGACTGAAATAATTCAAGCAATCTTTTAGATCTATCTCGATAGATCTTCATTCTTAAGATGTAGAAAGCTTCTCGTAGATCCTTCATGAAGAACTGTGACGACGGTCAGATCTTTATTCTTTATAATGCAAGAACATCATTTTTGATTAAGAGAATATCATCCACATACAGAACGAGGAATACAATTGCTAGACCATTAGTTCACTTATGTATGTAGGGCTCTTCTTTATTCTTAACGAAGCCATATGTCTTGATCGTCCTATCAAAACGTATGTTCCAACTCCGAGATGCCTGCTTCAGTTCATAAATAGATCTTTGAAGCTTGCATACCTTACACTCATCTGTGGATGTGAAACCTTTAGATTATATTATATACACCTCTTTAGCCAACTCTTCATTTAGAAAAGCTATTTTCATATCCATTTGTCAGATTTTATAGTCCATATGTATAGTTATCGCAAGCATGATCTGAATGGACTTGAGCATTACCATATGAGAAAATATCTCATCATAGTCAATACCATAATGTTGATGATACCTCTTGGCAACCAGACGAACTTTATAGATCTCTATCTTTCCATCTACGTCTCTTTTTTTTTTGAAGATCTATTTACATCCTATGAATTTTATCCCTTCGGATGGGTCAACCAATGTCCATACATCGTTGACCTTCATGGACTCCATTTTGAATCTCATGACCTCAAGCCATTTTTCAGAGTCGGATCTCTGCATTGCATCCACGTAGGTGACCGCATGGAGGTGGTACTCCACCATTCCGAACCAAGAAACCATAGTATCTGCCCGACTGATATGGTACTCTACTAGATCGCCTTAAAGGTGCAAGTTCAGTAGGCTCTGGATTTGATCGAATCAAATCTGATTCAAGTTTAGCTTCTTGTGTTGGTTCTTCCACCTGTCGAATTTTTTCAAGTTCGACCTTAGAGACATTAGTCCCTTCATCAAGAAACTTTTTTTTCTAAAAAGACCGTCTTAAGATTGACAAACATCTTTTGTTCATCAGTTAGGTAGAAGTAATACCCTTTGGTTCCTTTTGGGTATCCTATAAAGCTACACTTATCAGATCTAGGTTCGAGCTTGTCCATTACTAAATGTTTGATATAAGCTGGATATCCCCAAATCCTAAGATGTGAGAGTACTGGTTTATGCTCTTTCCACATCTCATATAAAATTTTAGAAATAGACTTACTCGGAATCCTATTCAAAATATAACAAGCTAACTCGAGCACATATCCCCAAAAGAAGATTGGTAGACCAACAAACTCCATCATAGATCGAACAATGTCCAATATGATCCGATTCCTTCTTTCGGACATACCATTATGCTGTGGTGTTCCAGAAGGAGTCCATTGGGAGAGAATCCCATTCTCCCCAAGACATGTCAGAAAATCACTAGAAAGGTACTCACTTCTTCGATCAGATTGAAGAGTTTTAATACTCTTTCCAGTTTGCTTTTCTACTTTATTATGAAATAGTTTGAACATTTCAAACGACTCCAACTTATGCTTTATTAAATAGACATATCCATACCTCGATAGATCATTTGTGAAGATTATAAAGTAGAAATATCCACCTCTAGCACTTGTAGTCATGGGTCCACATACATCAGTATGTACTAGACCCAGAAGTTCACTAGCACATTCACCCTTTCTAATAAAAGATGACTTGGTCATCTTTCTAAGAAGACAGGACTCACAGGTCGGTAGTGATTCACAATCACTGACCTCAAGAATTTTTTCTTGAGCCAACCTATTTATTCTATTTTTATTGATGTGACCTAGCCTGTAATGCTAAAGGTACTCACTTCTTCGATCAGATTGAAGAGTTTTAATACTCTTTCCAGTTTGCTTTTCTACTTTATTATGAAATAGTTTGAACATTTCAAACGACTCCAACTTATGCTTCATTAAATAGACATATCCATACCTCGATAGATCATTTGTGAAGATTATAAAGTAGAAATATCCACCTCTAGCACTTGTAGTCATGGGTCCACATACATCAGTATGTACTAGACCCAGGAGTTCACTAGCACATTCACCCTTTCTAATAAAAGATGACTTGGTCATCTTTCTAAGAAGACAGGACTCACAGGTCGGTAGTGATTCACAATCACTGACCTCAAGAATTTTTTCTTGAGCCAACCTATTTATTCTATTTTTATTGATGTGACCTAGCCTGTAATGCTAAAGATAAACATCAGACATATCATCTATTCTAGGATATTTATCGAAGGTTTGGACTACGTTGACAGACTGTGATAATAGATAAATTTTATTATTTAATTATCCAACACAAACAGTAACACCATTCAAAATGATATCACAAAAATTTACTTTTATTGAAAATCGATAACTATTCTTGACCAAAAGGCCTACAAAAATTACATTCAATAAAAAACTTGGACAAAAGTGATAATCACTAAGAATAACTTTATGAGAATTGATTACAAGATTCATGACTCCTAAAGCTAGAACTAGAACTTGTCTTTCATCTCTAATATTCAGGAATCTCTCATCTTTACCAAATTTCCTACTGATCTGAAAATCCTACATCGAATTACAAATATGATAAGGACTTCTGGTATCTAATACTCAGGCAGTAGTATCACAAATTGAGAAGTTGCAAGGTGTTATCATATAATTACCTTGCCTAGCAATTAGTTATTTTTTTCTTGGCCTGTTTGGATCTAGGATGGCAATGTATTGAGGATAGTTTCTCTTCCAATGCCCCTGCTTCTTGCAAAAAAAGCACTCTATCTGACTCTAGTCGAGTTTGCACTTCTTGATCTGATCCTGTGCAGACGTCCCAGCATGCGGTTGCATCTTCTTGCTCTTCTTCTTATTCTTTTTTTCTTTCTTAAAGGATCGACCAGAAGAAGATCTTCCCATAATATTTATCGACCCCTTTTGGAGTTGATGATCCTTCTCAAAGTTCTGTAGCAACCCCAATAACCCAAGGTAGTTCACCCACGGTAGTTCACTGTAGACTTTGTCATTATGAAATGAGTAAGAAATAGGATGAAGGACTTGGGCAACAAATTTAGGATCGCATCCTTCTCGAGCTGCTCATACAGAAAAAAATCCAGCTTACTCAAGCGTTCGATCAACTTGATCATGTATAATATATGATTAATGATTGATGTCTCATCCCTCATACGAGCATTGAAAATGACACAACTAGTCTTATGCCTTTCAACATCGTCAGATGTGCTAAAAGAGTTGTTCAACATTTAAAGCATATTCTCGGATTGGGTATTTTCAAACCTATGACTGAACTTATCATTCATTGCTGTCAGCATAATACACCGAACGGTGGTGTGGTCATTGAGCCACTTTTGGTAAGTATCTCTTACCATCTTAATAGCATTTAGGGCTGGCTCATTAGGTGTTGGATCAGTCAATACGTATAAGATCCATTCATGCTCCAGGACGATTTTCAACTTTCGATACCAGCTATCAAAGTTAGATTCCATGAGCTTGTCATTGTCCAACAATGATCGGAGCGATAGGGTAGTGGCCATTTCTGCACAAAAAAAACATAGACCTAATTAGTATATGAATTATTTACTCTAAAGACTTAGATTTTAGTCTAAAGATTCTTTCACTTTTTTATTCGAATCAGTAGCCTCTATCTTTAATTCGAGAAATTACCCCTAATTTCTTAGTGGATATTAAAATCCACATAGATTACACTGAGCCCAACTTTGGTTGGTCAATCTGTGTGCACCTATGGATAGGTTCATTATCAATTGCTTCACCAAACAACTTCTAGTAGTTTTAATTTTGCTCCAAAAATCTAATCAGTAGGCTTTGGCCTCCACTAAAAAGATCCGGTTAGGTCCAACCATTAACATGACCACATTTAGTGCATCAGACCAACGAATGATTAGGCCCAATTTTGGCCAGCGAACCGACCACCATTAGAAAGGCACAATCAAATTATCATATTATGAATGATAATTTTATTAGTTAATAAGCACCAGATCTTTGGACCTCCAATGATTATTAAACTAATGGACCCATTATCACTTAAATTAGTAGAAGGCTATGACTTAGTTATCACCATAACTTTATCATTTTAAGAATCTAATAATTTTAAAAGATTTTATTAATTAATTTAAAAAAAATTAACCAACCAATTTGGATCCTCCCACTGACTTCATCAAGTCATGTCATTAAGGATCTAATTAAAGCCGACAATGGGAGCACCTAAATCAGTCAAACTGATTTACCTAATTGACATAGATGAGCCCAAATTGCCAAGTGGTCTAATTAAACTCTAATTCATCAGGATGGTTAGGTAAGTGAGATCAATGAAAGAGGTATGTCATTAACTCATCAAAGATCGAATCAGTGCGAGTAACTCCCAATTAAAAATCATTGGTCTGAGCTACCAGACTTACCTTAAATACCATCCGATTTATTAGTTTCAATTTTGACCAACCTAGTAATTTTAGGTTCGACCGCGAAGCCACGAATCAAGTCTATTTGGTCCTCGTTAAAGGCATGGGCTTGACCAACTATAACTACTGTAATTTGGTCTAAAGAGTCCTTGGCCTAATCTAAATCAACATTTGGTTAGATTTGATCAATTACTCTAATTTAATCCACTCTTTAACTAACCTTAGGTCTAACCCAATTAATGAATATAATTCAACTAACCCGATAACCCATAATTTTATGATCAATGTCTTAGGATTTTTTATTCATAATTCTAGATCCTTATTAATCATGCCTAATTCTCAATTAAGTTTAAGACTGAGGGTTGAGGTTTGATATTTCAAAAATATCTTTTTTCAAATTTTGAAAGATTATCTACATTCTAGTATAGTTTTACTAAATAGATCAACTCATTTAAAAAATGGATCGGCTTATTTCATAAATAAGCACTAGATGTAGGTTTGATTTCATAAAATCAGTCAATGGACATTAAGACAACTTCTCAGTTGGGCTAGCTTGGATCCCATCCGAGCTGGTCCGAACAGAAGTCGAGTCAGCTTAATTTTTAAGGCAGCCAACTTGGGCAAAAAGCCAAAAGCCAAACATTTCCGTCGAGCAGGCTCGGATCCTATCCAAGTAGGACCGAATTGAAGCTGAGCTAGCTCGATTCCTGACCTAGTCGGTTGGAGCATCAATCTAGAAAGTGTATCATGATTGCCACGCTGATCGAGCTGGCTCGATTCCTGAGCGAGCCAACTCGACTGGCATACAGAACCTTCTTAAGATCCTATTCATGTTTAATCTAAATCTATGTACTCTACATAAAAAATTATGAAACTATTTAAATCTAATCTAAATACTAAATCATGATAAAATTTAGATTAAATATGTTCAAAAAATATATCATAAAAATTATTAGATTTAATCTAAAATTTTTATAATTAGTATTATAGATCACAACGTACCAGGATAATCTTTCCACTGTAAGAAGTAAATCTTATAGCAGGACAATCTACAGCCCATACGATTATTATTTTTTATTTTTTAGATCAGATTATTATTTAGATCTAATTTAAAAATAATCTAAAACATGCATATATCATAAATCAAAGAACCCGCTGCTCTGATACCAATTGAAGAAAATGTGCAGGATTTCTAGCTTTGATTTTGAAAATTTTTTCCAAAGATTGTACAGTAAAAATAATTATTAATCATATTAATAATAAAAGCTAAAAATCTAATCTGAAAATTCTACACTATATAGGATCTAATATATATATATATATATATATATATATATATATATATATATATATATATATATATATATATATATATATATATATATATATATATATGCATGCATATCTGAAAAATAAAATAATAAGTGTAATAAAACTATTTTACTGCTTTTACGTGTTTAGAATACGTTACCTTTTTGTTGGTAGATGATCTCTGTAATTTGATCTCCATGGTATAGATCTGATGGCCGTGACACAGCCACACACGTGTCTGACCTCTACGAATGATCCACATGAGATCCTGATCTCGATCAGTTTCTTTCGAGTGCTAATTCGCTATAGGAACCTTTGATGGCTGATATCCTTCGATCTTCTTCACCAGCTCTTTGGATGCTCCAGTTTATCGATGTAGATAAGAAATATAGGAGGTTCTCCTTCTAGATCTGTGAACTCACGACCCTCGTTGCTCATAATCTAGAACCCAAACCCTAGATGGATTCTAGGATATGCACTCATCCAAGATCCTTGCGCCTAGAATTTCTCACGCAGAGAAGAGACTCTCTCTTCTTTTTCTCACATGTTCTCTTTTCTGAGTTCTCTCTTTCTTCTTTTTTTTTGCACGCACAAAAATAGGTATTTTATAGATGCGCACAGCACAAGGGAGGCGTGAAGGAGAGTTCTAGATGATTTGTAATTCAATCTCAAATTCTTTTTGAGTTTGAATTTCAATCAGATTTTATCCATCAAGAGCGCATGAGAAGGGAGAACGCACGCCTTCATGTGCATGGATTTCTTCACAGAAATAATCTTTCTCGTGGAGAAAATATGGTGCAAATCTAGGTGATGCGATGCATAGGAAGACTAGTCAAACTAGTCTCTTATTTGACATCCAATTGAATCAATCCAATCTAAATTGGTTAGGCCCTATTAGACTAGATTAAACCCAACTTATTTAGACTTAATTAGGCTTGATTAAATTCTAATCAAATCAAAAATTAATCAAGCCAAACCTTTGATCAAATCAGGGATTAAACCTCCTTGATGATTAGATCATCTTATATCCTAATCGGATCAAATCAAAATGAATCCAATTCAATTGATTTTGATCAAAAATAATCATTCAATCAAATTGCGTTAATTAGCGATCAAATAATTAATTGAATTTTTTCTTGATCAGCTATTAGATCGGATAGAAATTTATAGTATGTGTGACCCCACAGGTTCGAATCTAAGTCGGTAGCATAGGAACCATTTTTCTGAACTAATCAAAGTACCATCTAGCAATGGTATCCGATATCCGAATAGGCCAAATGGTACAGTCGCAATATTCAGAACCTATGTGAATATGGTTATCGCATAATTCATCCCTTTGATCTCTGTGCATAGGATGACTTTAGGATTTGACTGTCAATCTTAAAAAATATATCCAAATTGTATCTCTAAGTAATTAATCCTATGACTCCTCACAAAGACTACCCTAGCCAAGGCTTTGCTAAATTAAAATACTATTGAACACAACTCCCGAGTCTAGGAGTGGTCAATCCCATCTTGACTCATGCACCGACTTCTCAAGTACTTGACTGTATCCAAAAATCTTCCATCACTGAATTAGAAATTCAGATAATTCGATACCAAAGCACAGTGAGTTGCTCGGAAGTCACCATGATGATCTCAGATCGGAGGGATACTTATATTCATATTTCATTAGAGCAATTCTTGATAGTAGAAAAGCTCTGGAGTCGGTCACGTTCAGTGCAGATGTATTCCTACATCTCACCTATGTGTCATACCAGTATCTTCATATTTCTTGGTTAAGAGAATAATTAACCTATATGGCACACAATGATCTATACTCGATAAATATTGTCATTCTTGGTAACAACGTATCATTGATCGCGAACTCTTTTAAAGACTAAATGACAAATCATTCTTTGGCGATTCTAAATTATCCTAAGAACTTCATCACATCAGATAGAAATTTATTAGAAGATGAAAGATTTATGATAAAAAAAATCAGAATAACTTTTATTCAATTAATAATTCATATACAATTACATTAATTAGCTCAATCATCAATAGATTGACGATTGATTTTGGAACACTATTTCCAACAAGCTCAATCCATTTGACGAAGTTAGATCAGAAGATGAACCATTATTCATCTAATGACACTAAGTTAAAGGATGAATATCATTCAGCGAAGACGAATCAGAAGCTGACGAACGATCTTTGGATTCGATTATCGGATGACAATCAATTAAGATGGAAAACGAGTTGGCACGACAAAAAGTAAATACAAATCAAAGTTTTTTTTTATTACTGTAAAAAGAAAGTTACAAAAATGGACTTTAGTCCTTACAAAAGTTTGGACTTCAGTTTTAAAAAAAAATAGAAATATAAGTTTATCTGTCGATCAGCTGCTCTAAATTGGATCGGAAGCAGCTTCAACTTCGATAGTCGGTGCAATATTAGTCAATAAAATAACTTCGATCGGGGCAACTCCTTGACTCTCTAATGGGACTTTAGTAGCCAATTGAGGTATTGCACCCATCGATACAGGTGAAACCGAAATGTCTTCAGTTGGAGCAAAAGCAGCAATGAGAGCGTCGTCTTTCATCGGGTCACCAGGTGCTTTGTTGTCGCCTCCCTCTTCCTCTTCTTCAGCATCAGGGATGCCTCCCTCTTCTCTTCTTCAGCGCCAAGAACGATGATGCTACTAAGATCAAGGTCAGTAAAGAGTTGTTTAACAACATCCTGACCATTACCAAACTTGATCCAATAGAAAGCTTCACTTTCTTGAAGGATCAAAGTTTTTAGGTCATTCGAGGCCTTAAATTTCTTGATGCCCAGCTCTTTTGCCCAATCGAGATCCTGCTGTAGAGTCTGGATCTCTGCCTTGGCTGAGGATGCCTCTCCATCGACAGACTGCCACCTCCGCCTCCTTGGCCCAATTGTCGTGGTTCCTCTTCAGCTTGTTCATCTCATGCTTCTTCTTCTTAACATGACTCTTCTATGCTTTTACTTTCTCCTGAGCCGACTTAAGATCGGATCGAACCGACTCAAGTTTGGATCTTATCGACCCAAGCTCGACTCTGAGGCGAGAGACTTCATCGAACAAGTTTTTCTTTCGAACATCGATTTTCTTCTCCAACTACTCCAGCCGACGGATCGTTGAATCACGTTCAGCATTTGCAACTGACACTGAGTCGGAAGATCGATATATGTCAAAGATTGGCCATTCTACGGTAGGCCGACTCAAGTTTGGCCATGTCGTGAGCCCACTGTTCAAAGAAAATAAATCAAGTTTGTCAAAAAAAAGAGCAAAAGGCAAAACGAATTGCCGACTTATCCCAATAAAAGTTGGATAGAATGAGCCAAATAATTCAGCCAAAGTCTGACTCCTGCTTGACTCTCGATTAGTCGAAAGAAGAATGGCGTGAACCAAGCTTCTTTCCAACTAAGGGTCAAAAGCTGATCCACCATTGAAGACCTGAACATCAACTTGTTCGGAGTCCATATATCCATAGTTGGAAATGTCACTCCCAGCAAGCATAGAAGGAACCGGCACCTTCCCTTTTCCTCTGGCAAATGATTGTTTGGGAGGCACTAACATCCACTCGAGTATGGATGGAGATGACAAACACCCTCGATAAATTAGAGTTGATCATGGAGCAGGCATAGTAACAGTCGGCTGAGCTTTCGATACAAGAGCAACAGCCAGAGCATCGATGATGATAATGTTTTTCTTCGACCATGTGATGGCTAGAGTGGCTTCAACAGAAGTGGTCATCACCAAAGAGCACAAGGCAACGACAAGAGCGTCGATAGTTCCAAAAGGCACCATCGAAAGAACGTCGATGGAGCTAGAGGCAATCGAAGGACCAGTTGCCCGACTCTTCTTTGATGCATGCGACGGACTAGTGCTAGATGCCACCCTCTTTCGAGTGGCGAACTAACAAACTTTGTCCACGAAAATTTTAAGAGGAGGACGCATTCCTACAAAGCAAAATAATATATTCAGATTAATATTGAAAATCGATCAAAGGAAAGAAAATCCAAAATCATAGATACTACATGCACCTACGGACGGCGCCATACCAAGTTCGATATCGTATAGAGACTCTTCGGTGTTCAGCTCTTTCTGCGGAAGAACTCTCATATCCTTCAGCCAAAGAAAGTCTTCTCGATCAGTCGGATCCACCCGACTGTTCTCATTTGGAAGGATGTTCTGCTCTTCCCATACCGATGGAAAACCCCAAGAAGTAGGGGGTAAAACAAAATAGAACTTGATTTTCTAATCATGGATGGACAATTAAAGACTGATGATAAAGAAAAGACCCCTCCTTGAGATAAAGTACCACCATCCGTTGGTTTTCGAATGGGGTCGAAGAGCAAAGAAGGGTCTGAATGAAGAAAGTTGAGGGTTTGTCGGGATTAATCGACACAATAGAGCAAAAGTACTCAAAAGCCGAATGGAGTTCCAGGCTAATTAGGCTGGACACACACAATAATAGTCAAAGATGTTTAAGAAATTTTGAAACAGGAAACATAAGGCCCGACCTAAGATTTTCTAAGTAAAAAGTAATAAAACCTAATGGAGGTGAAATCATCCAATCGTCGGGGCCAGGAGACAACAACTGAAAGTTTTTTGGGATCCAATATTAATCTCGAAGTCGCTCCACAATAGATGTTGTTAGAGTGGATGCTTCGACCATCGGACCCAGCGATGAACTACTATGGGTACCAGCCATATATGTGACTCAACAAAATAAAAAAAAAAAGACAAGAGGGTGTTAGAAAGAAGGTTTGAACTTCGAACCTGGAAGCTAAAAGATAAGAGAATAACAAACTCTCCAAAAGTTGCTTCTATTGAAAGCAATAGAAGAAAAACCTATGAGGAGGTCCAGTATTTATAGAACCTACCGACGGTCAAGATGTACAGAAGCATCACCAGATGCTGACACATGTCGGCTGAAGATCGATCGAACATCAAATTCCTTGAGCCCTGCGATCGTGCGACTTCTGATGGCGACCATTGAGATCCCTGAAGCATCGGACAGCAATCTTATCAAACATTATGGAAATCATTAATGAAAGACAGCCACATGTTGACCCCCTACATTCGGTGCATCAAATCAAAATGTGAAATTATTGCACCGAACTTGGGCATGGAGGGCAACTATTGGGGCTATTAATCTACCGCTCAACTCACCAACTTGTAATCGACTGACTGTCGAGCACCAATGGTCATCTGTCGGTTGACGATCAATGATAGATGATCGACAAACCACCGACTGACTAACTTGATGATTAACGTTCAAATAACCCAGTCAATTGAAGAACAACGATCAATGTTCGATCGAGGAAAACTCACCAAAAGATCATCATCTGTCGACCCATCAATAGCCCATCGATGATCCGATCAATACATTGACGGGCACATCAATACATGATCATCCGATGAGCAATCGATCTTTCGAACCACTCATTTGGCTCACAATCAGCCCTACAAAATCATTCTCGAGAAGAGTGGGCAATGATGATTAGTGGATGATTTTAACTACTTGCCCACGATCACACTACACCAAAAAAAAAGTGACCACGTGCTAAGCCGTTATCATCCCAACGTCTATAAAAGGAAAGTAAATTGATCAATTTGGGGGGAGATACTAAGATTCTCTGAAAGCAAACTTTGCTATCTTGCTTTTCGTTTCTCTATCCAACCAGTTCATTCCACTAATTTAAGCATCAAAGGATCCCCATCGGAGCCAACTCCGATCAGTGTGGACTTTCTTTTGCAGATTTTTTGGTGTTCGTTTATAGGCATAGGTGGATTGGCCGCAACAATTAGGATTATGTCATGTCCTAGTTAGGAACTAGCAATTTATTTGTGCTCCTTGGAACCTATGGCAGCTAATTTGTTCTTGGGCAGTTGTATTGTTCCTTAGATCCTTTTTCTTTGCACTCCTTAGAACCTATGGCAGCAATATTGTTTGGTGTAGCCTTTGAAATAAATAAAATAAAACAAATGATATACTTTGGTGATGAATTTTGTGCGGTGGTAGGTTGGTTTATGGATATTGTAGATTCTGTTAGACACCTTTATAACTATTATCTTCTACAGGCATTTTGCAAATATGAACTCAATTCCTCAAGTTACTATTGTTAGGTATTTTGCAAATAATCCCAATTTATGATTATTGTATCAACAATCAAAATTTAAATATGAGTATAGTTATGAAATCTGGACTATAAATCCATGAAAGATCAGTAGATTGTATTGTTCCTTAAATATGGATGCTATTCAAATATGAAGAATCAACTTGACACTAAAATTGGAAATGCCCCAAACATTCCTAAAAGAAGAAGAAAATCCATGTAAGATAAGCAGATTAACATAATAGCATGAAAGATCAAATGAAAACCCATGAAAAGATCAATGTTCAACAGAAAGATTATCTAGTGAAGCTCACTAGTGTCACCAAGGAGGGAAAGGAAGGCCATCAACCGGGCTAGTTAGTGCAGCAGCTAGGGCTTGACAGAATGGGGAGCGGCGGCTAGGGTTCAGGAGAGTGGGAGCAGCAGTCAAACACCTCGAGAGAAAGGGAAAGCTCGTTGGTGTTGCCAGGGAGGGGAGGGACGACCGTCGGCCTGGCCATCTCGTGCGGTAGCTAGGGTTCGAGAAAGGAAAAGCTTGTTGGTGTCATCGCAGAGGGGAGGGAAGGTTGTCGGGCAGGCCAATCGGTGTGGCGACTAGGGCTCGACAAAATGGCGAGCGGTAGCTAGGGTTTGGGAGAATAGGAGTGGGGGCTAGGATTCAGGAGAATGGAAAATGTGGTTGGTGTCATCGAGGAGGCCAGGGGAGGGAAGGCCATCGGCTATGCTAGCTAGTGCGGTGGCAAGGGCTCGAGAGATCGACGAGCAACAGCTAGGATTTGGGAGAACGAAAGAGGTGGCTAGGGTTCAGGAATGAAGGGAACTGGTTTGAGATGGTTTAAATATGTTGACATATTAACTAATATTTTAGTCGCTAAAGACTGATATTTTCGATCAAAATTTCAGTCGCTAAATACCAACCATTATTTCAGTTAAAAAAATAAAAAAATATTTTTTAAAATAAATTATTTATAATATAATTAAAATTTAGTTTTTTTTTTTGAATTTAAAAATTATTTTTATTTAAATTAATTTAAAATCAAGGCGGTATTTTTTTTTTCAAATTTTAAATTTGTGACCAAAAAATTAGTTGCAAAAAAATAAAAAATTTTGCAATCAAAAAATCAATCTCAAATATTTCTTCAAATTAAAAAAAATAATTGAAATATTTTGCAAAAATATATTGTAAATATATTTAAAGAATAATAAAATAAAAATATGATTGATTTTTTGGTTGCAAAATAATAAATCATTTTACAACCAAAAAATCAATCATAAAATTATTTTAAAAATAATTAAATAATTAAAAATATTTATAACTGAGATTATGGTTATAAATTTATAAAAAATTAATATTTTATAAATTTATTTTTATATTCATCTTTTTAGTTGCAAAATCGATTGCAAAATGTTATGGTGGAAAATTTTGCAATCGATATTTTTTTGGTTGCTATATTAATATTTAATCAATAATCAGTCATAAATTTGATCAAAAAAATTTGATCGCAAAATCACTATTTTCTGGTTGTATCCAGTCATCATCAAAATCGAGTTATCATCTAAACTCGAGACTCGATTCTTTCGTCTGAGAACCTCATTTTAGAGAACTGCAAAAATGATCTCATCCATCTTGGTGATTTTCTTTCGCACAAGAAGAATAATCACTAATGACTCCAAAGAGGAAGTAATGAGAGCAAGATCAACATCCTAGTCTTCTCCTTAATCTTTTCACCAACGTTGAGAAGATTGATGTGAATTTTTTGAAAGTTGCTAAGATGCTCCTGCATGCTCTGTTCCTCGCTTATCCGTAACTAGTAGAACTGCTTCTATACGAAGAAAGCATTAATGAGTGACTTTGTTATATACATCTCCTCAAGTTTCATCTATATCATTGTTCGTGAAGTCTTTCTAAGCACATGGATCACCACATTATCTGTCAAGTATAAGCGGATCATGCTTACCGCCTGCATTTGGAGCCATCTCTAATCCTTCATCCCTTTGGTAGTCGGCTTATTCTCGCACAAGAGAGCATCCTCAATCAATTCTTATTGGATGAGCACATCCTTCATCCTCTCTTACCATAGAGAGAAATTGCTCTTTCCATCATACCAGTTGATCTCTATCTTGATTGAGTTTACTTCTCCATTTTCTTCATTCTCGATCAATACCACCGCAATCCAAAAAATCTGAAGCTCTAATACGACTTGTTGGAAGGATCTTTTATGAGTTTAAAATTTGGATCCCCATCTAAGATCGCAACTCCAATGACGATATTAATACTATAATAGAAAAAAGAAGAGATGCAAGAAAGATAAAATCAACTACGTGGATTAGTCCAAGGCTTACCTTCACGGAGCATACAAGCTTCATTATAAGAGAAAATAAAAATACAAGAAAAGATCATATCCTCTAAACTTTCATACATCAATTTCTCTCTTAATAAGAAGTATAATCCCTTATAAAGCTCTAAAAAATTCCAAAAGACTCCCTACCGCTACCCAACGCACGCTTTGCCCTATTGCCGCTATGCTACACTGATCCACAGGCCATCAGGCCCTTTTAAAGGCTTAAATCCAAGTCCAGGTCATAACAGGTCTCCTATTAGAACTCAAAGAAGACTCCTGACCATTCGATCAAACCCGCACGTTTTTTGGACCACCTGATCATGCATCTGCGTGATAAACCTCTTATGCACTGCATTTTCATGTCGAAGACCACTAAGGATCCACGCCTCGCACATGGATCACGTGAAATGACATACCTAGATGTGTGGACCATGCCTGGTCCGTGCATCTCCTCCTGGACCATGTGCTCATGCTTGGTGTGGTGGACCGTGCATGCACCGCGTGGTCATACATCTTGGGCCACATCCTACTATGGGCCATGTGCTTCTTCTTACTGCTATGAGCTTTGTTGCTAGGCTTCTTTGCTGCTATGAGCTTTGCTGCTGTGGGTTTAATTTGAGACCCCAAATCCCAACACCCAGGTCTTAAAAAATGTAGTTCAGGGGGTCCTCCTAGTCTATTCTTCTAAATATATTCATCCTCTTCATGTCTTAAGATGCAAACCTATAAAATCAACCACCTTGTCGCCCCTATCTCTGTCTGTTTATAATCAACCATTTTCTTCTAGTACAGCAACTTCCTCCCCCTATTTGACCTTCCATGGTAGGTCCCTTAACTTGTTTGCTCTCTGGGTTTCTGATTTCATTTATTCAGTTAATAGTTAATGGGTTGCCCCAGTTTTTCACACCAAAATAAATATTTATATTTTATGTTAGTGTGCTACGGAAGACTAATCGAAACAATATAAAATTTATATTCTAAAAGTATCCAATTTTTTACACCTTCAAGATGTACTACGACAAAGGATTATATATGGTGATTTCTACAACAATACTAGGGTAATTGATTCGATATTCTTCTGTAGGTTGCCCTAGTCTTATCAATCTTTTTTTGGTTTTTTTGGTCTTGAACTATCAATAAGGATGTAATTTTATTAACATAATAAAACTTATCACTCTATATATCTCTCCTCTATCATTTTGATTTTGTGTATAAATTATAGCAAAAAAATGTTATAGTAACTCAAAAATTTAACTCAAAAAATTGTTGAGCTGGTTTGTTGTATTCTTATTGCTCCCTTTGAATTTGCATTATGAGTTTTCTCACATAATGAAATAATATGAATGATGTAAGGTAGTTGAATGAATTTCATGAGTTATTTTTTTGAGTTACAGTGGCATTGCCCACACTAAATTTTTTTTCTTTCTTTTTTTCCTGAAAGACTGGAGTATAATTTCCTAGGTGATACATCACCCAAGACCTAAAGTCTATATGGGCATTTGTGAAAAATTGGGAGAGGAAATAAATTTTGATCAGTAGATATCGTAAACAAATTAAGTTTTTGATTATATTAGATTAACAAGCTAGTAGTAATTTCTACTAAAAAAAAAAACTAAGCTAGTAAATAAGGGCATTAAAATATGAAAGTATATTCATGCATGTTCTTTTTCTAAAAAGAATAAAAGATTGTAAAACCAACAATAACTCATTAAGGTGTTTGAAATATAAATTAATATCAGCTTCAGAGGCTACACAATATTAAGATTAGAAGTAAGAAAATAAATTTTGATCAGTAGATATCTCAAATAAGTTAAGTTTTTGATTGGATAAACATGCTAGTAGTAATTTCTATACACACAAAAAAAAAGCAAGCTACTAAATGAGGGCACTGAAATATGGGAGTGTATTCATGCATATCTTTTTTTAAAAAAAATGAAAGGTTATAAAACCAATAATAATTCATTAAAATGTTCAAAATACAAATTAAGATCAGCTTCACAAGCTAGACAATATTAAGATCAGACATGAGAAAATAAATTTTTATTAGTAGATATCCCAAACAAGTTAAGTTTTTGATTGGATAGGCTCTTATTAATTTCTACAAAAAAAAAAGTAAGCTAGTAAATGAGGGCACTGAAATATGCAAGTATATTCATGTATATTCTTTTTCTAAAAAGAATGAAAGATTGTAAAACCAATAATAATTCATTAAGGTATTCAAAATACAAATTAAGATCAACTTCATGGGCTAGATAATATTAAGATAAGACATGAGGAAATAAATTTTGATTAGTAGATATCCTGAACAAGTTTTTGATTTGATAAACAAGCTAGCAGTAGTTTCTACAAAACCAAAAAAAAGCAAGCTAGTAAATGAGGGCATGGAAGTGTATTCATATATATTCTTTTTCTAAAAAGAATGAAAGATTGTAAAACCAATAATAATTCATTAAGATATTCGAAATACAAATTAAGAGCAACTTCACGGGCTAGACAATATTAAGATTAGAAGTGATAAAATAAATTTTAATCAGTAGATATTCTAAATAAATTAAGTTTTTGATTGGATAAATAAATTAGTAGTAATTTCTAAAAAAAAAAGCAAGCTAGTAAATGAGGGGACTGAAATATATAAGTATATTCATGCATATTCTTTTTCTAAAAAGAATGAAAGATTGTAAAATCAATAATAATTCATTAAAGTGTTCGAAATATAAATAAAGATCAACTTCGCGAGCTAGATAATATTAAGGTCAGAAGTGAGAAAATAAATTTTGATCAGCAGATATCATAAATAAATTAAGTTTTTGATTGGATAAACATGCTAGTAGTAATTTGTACAAAAAAAAAAGCAAGCTATTAAATGAGAGCATTGAAATATGAAAGTTTATTCATGCATATCCTTTTTTTAAAAAGAATAAAAAGTTATAAAATCAACAATAATTTATTAAGATGTTCGAAATATAAATTAAGATCAGCTTCACGAGCTAGACAATATTAAGATCAGATAAGAGAAAATAAATTTTGATTAGTAGATATCCCAAATAAGTTAAGTTTTTTATTAGATTAACAAGCTAGTATTAATTTCTAAAAAAAAAGTAAGCTAGTAAATGAGGGCACTAAAATATGCAAGTGTATTCATACATTTTTTTTTTCTAAAAAAGGTGAAAGATTGTAAAATCAACAATAATTCATTAAGATGTTCAAAATACAAATTAAGATCAGCTTCATAGGCTAGACAATATTAAGATTAGACGTGAGGAAATAAATTTTGATTAGTAGATATCCTAAAAAAGTTAAGTACTTTTTGATTGGATAAACAAGCTAGTAGTAATTTCTATATATATAAGAAAAAGCAAGCTAGTAAATGAGCATTGAAATATGGGAGTTATTGGGGATAAACCTCGCTCCCGTCGAAGTTCAGTCTGATGCTTAGCTTAAAGTAATCGATAATCATGGAAGAGCTTCGATCAGCAGTCGGACCACAGTCGAACTCTTTCGGCGGTCAAATTTTAGCCGAATTTCTTCAGTCGATCGAACTTTTCCAACGACTGAATTTCAGCCAAACTCTTTCAGAAGTCGAACTCCTACTGAACTCTTTCAGGAGTCGAACTCCTTCCGAATTTCTCCTTCAGACGGATTCCTCTAGGAGCCGAACTTCTTCCATATTTCTTCTTCAGACGAATTTCTTCAGGAGCCGAACTTCTTTTAGATTCCTCCTTCAGACGAATTTCTACAGGAGCCAAACTTCTTTTGAATTTTTTTTTCAATCGAACTCCTTCCGAATTTCTTCAGGAGTCGAACTTCTTTCGGACACCTCCTTCAGTCGAGTTCCTCCAGGAGCCAAACTCCTTTCGAACATCTCCCTCAATTGGATTCCTTCATGAGCCAAATTTCTTTCAGATTTTTTCTTTGATTACGTTCCTCCAAGAGTCGAACTTTTTTCGGACTCCTTCAGTCAGATTCCTCCGTATCTCTCCCTCGGTCAGATTTTTATAGGAGCCGAACTTCTTCCGGACTCCTCCTTCAGTCAAATTTTTCTAGGAGCCAAACTCCTCCCAAACTTCCTCCTCAGTCGGAGGTCTACAAGAGACGAACTTCTTCCGTGTCTCTCCTTCGGTCAGATTTCTACAGGAGTCGAACTCTTACCAAACTTTTTTCTCAGTTGGATGTCTATAAGAGACGAACTCCTTCCATGTCTCTCCTTCGATTGGATTTCTACAGGAGTCGAACTCCTTCCGAACTCCTCCTTCAGTCGTGTCTCGAACTCTCTCAGTCGAATGTCTATAAGAGACGAACTCCTTTCGTATCTCTCCTTCGATTGAATTTTTATAGGAGCTAAACTTTTTTCAAACTCTTTCTTCAGTCGAATTCCTCCAGGAGTTGAACTTCTTTCAGACTCCTCCTTTAGTCGATTCCTTCAGGAGCCAAACTCCCTTCGAACTTTTTTTCAGTCGAATTTCTACATGAGCCAAATTTTCTTCGGATTTCTTCTTCAGTCAGATTTCTACAAGAGCCGAATTCCTTTCGGACTCCTCCTTCGGTCAAACTTCTCTATGAGTCGAACTTCTTTCGGACTTCTTCTTCAGTCGGATTCCTCCAGTGGATTGCTCCCGGATGTTCCCCTCCAGACGTATTTTCTTCAAGAGTTTGAACTCCTCTGAAATTGATGTATGTCGAAGTTCTTCACCAACCAATGCCTGCTTCCTCCAAACTATGGCCACTAAATCTCGACGAACGATCGCTATCAATCTGATGATGTCCCTCTCTCCGTAGCAAACTCCATGCGGTCCCGAGCGGTCTACTATTAGACGATAAGATTGTCACTATCGATCTGGCAACACCTCTCTCTCCTTAATAAACCTCATGCGATCCACGATCAAACGGTATGGCTGTCATTATCAGTCTAGCGACATCTCCATCTCCGTAGCAAATTCCATGTAGCCTATTATCGAATGATATGGCTGTCACCATCAATCTGCTACCAGCTCCGTCTATAAAAAGGGACCCTCTAGATATATTTTCTCTAAGCTCTCTTCTCTTTCCTAAAACTCTGTTGAACTCTTTCCTGAGCACTCCATTTTTATTGGCCAGAAAAGCTGACTTGATCGTCGGAAGGTCCTGTCAGAGCCACCACCATCGACTCCGAATGGAACTTTATTTTGCAGGTCACCAGCGGCGACCTTATCTTTTTCGATTCCGATTTGATCCGATGTCAACTAAATTCTGCACCAATAGAAGTGTATTCATACATATTCTTTTTATAAAAAGAATGAAAGGTTGTAAAACCACCAACAATTCATTAAGGTGTTCGAAATACAAATTAAGATCAGCTTCACAGGCTAGATAATATTAAGATCAGGAGTGAGAAAATAAATTTTGATTAGCAGATATCCCAAATAAGTTAAGTTTTTGATTGAATAAACAAACTAATAGTAATATCTGGAAGAAAAAAAGCAAGCTAATAAATGAGGGGATTGAAATATAGAAGTGTATTCATGCATATTCGTTTTCTAAAAGGAATAAAAGGTTGCAAAACCAATAATAATTTATTAAGGTGTTCAAAATACAAATTAAAATCAGCTTCACGGGCTAGACAATATTAAGATTAGAAGTAAAAAAATAAATTTTGATCAGTAAATATCCCAAATAAGTTAAATTTTTTGATTGGATAAACAAGCTAGTAGTAATTTCTAAAAAAAAAAAGTAAGCTAGTAAATGAGGATACTAAAATATGGAAGTGTATTCATGCATATTCTTTTTTAAAAAGAATAAAAGATTATAAAACCAACAACAATTCATTAAGATATTCGAACTATAAATTGAGATCAGCTTCATGAGCTAGACACTATTAAGATCAGACATGAGAAAATAAATTTTGATCAGTAGATATCCCAAACAACTTAGGTTTTTGATTGGATAAACAAACTAGTATTAATTTCTACAAAAAAAAAGAAAGGTAAGCTAATAAATGAGGGCACTGAAATATGCAAGTGTATTAATGCATATTCTTTTTCTAAAAAGAATAAAAGATTGTAAAACCAATAATAATTTATTAAGGTATTTGAAATATAAATTAAGATCAACTTCATACGCTAGATAATATTAAGATTAGATGTGAGAAAATAAATTTTGATTAATAAATATCCCAAACAAGTTAAGTACTTTTTGATTGGATAAACAAGGTAGTAGTAATTTCTATATATTTAAAAAAAAAAGCAAGCTGGTAAATGAGCATTGAAATATAGAAGTGTATTCATACATATTCTTTTTATAAAAAAGAATGAAAGGTTGCAAAACCACCAATAATTCATTAAAGTGTTCGAAATACAAAGGGCTAGACAATATTAAGATCAAAAGTGAGAAAAAAATTTTTGATCAACAGATATCCCAAATAAGTTAAGTTTTTGATTTTATAAATAAACTAATAGTAATCTTTGGAAGAAAAAACGCAAGCTAGTAAATAAGAGGATTGAAATATATAAGTGTATTCATACATATTTATTTTTCTAAAAAAAATAAAGGATTGCAAAACCAATAATAATTCATTAAGATGTTCGAAATACAAATTAAGATCAGCTTCACGAGCTAGACAATATTAAGATCAGAAGTACGAAAATAAATTTTGATCAGTAGATATTCCAAATAAGTTAAGTTTTTTGATTGGATAAATAAGCTAGTAGTAATTTCAAAAAAAAAAAACAAGCTAGTAAATGAGGGCACTAAAATATGGAAGTGTATTCATGCATATTCTTTTCTTTTAAAAGAATAAAAGGTTATAAAATCAATAATAATTTATTAAGATGTTCGAAATACAAATTAAGATCAGCTTCACGAGCTAGAGTCTATTAAGATTAGACATGAGAAAATAAATTTTAATCAGTAGATATCCCAAGTAAGTTAAGTTTTTAATTGGATAAATAAACTAGTATTAATTTTTATAGAAAAAAAAGGTAAGCTAGTAAATGAGAGCACTGAAATATGCAAGTATATTCATGCATATTCTTTTTTTTAAAATGAATGAAAGGTTGTAAATCTAACAATAATTTATTAAGGTATTCGAAATACAAATTAAAATCAGCTTTATGGGCTAGACAATATTACGATTAGACATGAAGAAATAAATTTTGATCAGTAGATATCCCAAACTAGTTAAGTTTTTGATTGGATAAATAAGTTATAGTAATTTCTACAAAAAAAAAAAGCATCAACAATAATTCATTAAGGTGTTCGAAATATAAATTAAAATTAGCTTCATGGGCTAGATAATATTAAGATCAGAGTGAAGAAATAAATTTTGATCAGTAGATATTCCAAATAAATTAAAATTTTTAATTGAATAAATAAACTAATAGTAATTTCTATAAAAAAAAAGAAGCAAGCTAGTAAATGAGGGGACTGAAATATAAAAGTATATTCATGCATATTCTTTTTCTAAAAAAAATAAAAGATTGTAAAACCAATAATAATTCATTAAAGTGTTCAAAATACAAATTAAGATCAGCTTCATGAGCTAGACAATATTAAGATAAGAAGTGAGGAAATAAATTTTGATCAGCAGAAATCCTAAATAAGTTAAATTTTTGATTGAATAAATAAGCTAGTAATAATTTCTACAAAAATAAAAAAGCAAGTTAGTAAATGAGAGCACCGAAAATGAAAGTGTATTCATGCATTTTATTTATCTAAAAAAAATGAAAGGTTATAAAATCAATAATAATTTATTAAGATATTCGAAATATAAATTAAGATCAGCTTCATGGGCCAAACAATATTAAGCTCAGATATGAGAAAATAAATTTTGATCAATAGATATTCCAAATAAATTAAGTTTTTGATTGGATAGACAAGCTAATATATATATATATATATATAAAAGGCAATCTAGTAAATTAGGATACTGAAATATGAAAGTATATTCATGTATTTTTTAAAAAAAATTATAAAATTAGTAATAATTTATTAAAATATTTAAAATATAAATTAAGATCAGCTATAAGCTGGACAACGTTAAGATCAGAGGGGATGGGGAGGGAAGATGGAAAAATATGGTAGAATTGCATGGTTTGATCGAAGGGAAACAGGGGAATTGCAGAGGGCAGGAGCGGGAAAAGATGGAAGAATTGAATGGCTTGAGGGGGCATTTATTGTCCGGATACGAACATTAACTATGCATGTCTATCAACAATGAAGTGCATCTTTCAGTTTACCCCCGCCCCCACCCTAACCAAAAGAGAAAAAGGGAAAAAAAGCAGTATATTTTTCGGTAATAATAAAAGAATCCCTCACTCTGTGTTATTCCCAGAGCCTATAAAGATATGGGGAAATAATGGGCAGGCGGTGTTGCAATGATGGCTCTCTTTCAATCCTCCAAACCCATTCTTTTAGCTCTACTCCATATTGCCGCGATCTCTTTTCCAGCAGGACAAGCTGGTAAACCCCGGCCCCTCGATCTGTTTCATTAGTATAACAGTTTATATTTGATTCATCGCTAATCGATCTCCTCTCTTTTAGTTTGTTTGTCATGTCATTGTCCAACGGCAAACACCATCAGTAACGGCTCCAAATATAGTTGTTAGATGAATCAGAATTCAGGAAACCGGCTCTATTGAGATTTGATAATTACTATTATATTTTATAATTATTTAAATATTTTTTTATTTTATAATTTATTATATATATATATATATATATATATATATATATATATATATATATATATATATGTTAGTGCAGAATTTGGTTGACACCGGATCGAGTTGGAATGGAAGGGGACGAGATCACCGCCGATAACTTGCAAAACAAAGTTCTATTTGGAGCCGATGGGGATAGCTCCGATAGGACCCTCCGACGGTCAAGTTAGCTCTGGCCAATAGAAATGGAGTACTCAGTGTGGAGTTCAGCAGAGTTTCGAGGAGGAGAGAAGAGTTTTAAAATCTGACGTAAGCGTTTCTGGAGGATTCTTTTTATAGGCGGAGCTTGTTGTAACTGTCTTGATTAATGATTGTCGTAATCGTCCTGATCAATGCCGATCGTTATTGATTTGATAAATGCCGATCGTGTTGTCTTGATAAATGACAATCATTATTGTCGTGTAACCGTTCAGTAGTGGAATCGTCTGTAGGAATCCGTCAATAGTTTGTAAAGAGTTCGGCTTCCATAGAAGTTCGATTGGAAGAAAAGTCCGGCTGCTGAGGAGTTCGGTCGGGGCTCGGCCGCTAATGAGTTCGGCCGCTGAGGAGTTCGACTGCTGAGGAGTTGGATTGGGACTCGTCCGCTAATGAGTTCGACTGCTGAGGCTTTCCTGTGACTACCGATTGTATAGTCCACTGAGCATCCGACTGAACTTCGGTGGGAGCGGGGTTTACCCCCAATAATAGTTCCCCCACTCTCGAGTTTGAAATTCGAAGGAAGGAAGTACCAAAATAGGCGACTGTCGAAGTCCTTTCCCGGGCTCCGCATCCGTTGAAGTCGAAGTTCGGGGGATCAAATCTCCTGCCCCAGAGGTTACCTCGGGGGAGATCTCATCTCCTACGGTCGAGGTTGATACGGACGCTCAAGAGAGATCTTATCTCCTGCAGCCGAGGTTGCCTCGAAGGAGATCTTATCTCCTGCGGCCGAGGTTGCCTCAGGGGAGATCTTATCTCCTGCAGCCGAGGTTGCTTTGGGAGAGATCTTATCTCCTACGGCCGAGGTTGCCTTAGAGAAAATCTTATCTCCTGCAGCCGAGGATGCCTCATGGGAGATTTTATCTCCTACGGTCGAGGTGAGGTTGTCTCGGGGGAGATCTTATCTCCTACAGCTGAGGTTGGCTCGGGGAGATCTTATCTTTTTACGGTCGAGGTTACCTTGGGGGAGATCTTATCTCCTGCAGCCGAGGTGAGGTTATCTCAGGTTAGATTTTATCTCCTGCAGCCGAGGTAAGGTTGCCTCGGGAGAGATTTTATCTCCAACGATCGAGGTTGCCTCGGGGGAGATCCTATCTCCAACGGTCGAGGTTAGGTTGCCTCGGAGGAGATCTTATCTCCTACGGCTGAGGTTGCCTCTCCTACGGCTGAGGTTGCCTCTCCTACGGCCGAGGTTAGGTTGCCTCGGGGGAGATCTTATCTCCAACAGCCAAGGTTGTCTCGGGGGAGATCTTATCTCCTGCGACCGAGGATGCCTCGGGAGAGATCTTATCTCCTACGATCGAGGTTATCTCGGGGAGATCTTATCTCCTGCAACCGAGGATGCCTCGGAGGAGATCTTATCTCCAATAGCCGAGGTTGTCTCGAGGGAGATCTTATCTCTTGCAGTCGAGGATGCCTCGGGGGAGATCTTATTTCCTACGGTCGGGTGAGGTTACCTCAGAGGAGATCTTATCTCCTACGGTCGAGGTTGCCCGGGAGAGATCTTATCTCTAGCGGCCGAGGTTAGGTTGCCTCGGAGGAGATCTTATCTCCTACGATCGAGGTTGCCTCGGAGGAGATCTTATCTCCTGCGGTCGAGGTTAGATTGCCTCGGGGGAGATCTTATCTCCAGCAATCGAGGTTGTCTCGGAGGATCTTATCTCCTACGATCGAGAATGCCTCGGGGGAGATCTTATCTCCAGCGATCGAGGTTGCCTCGGGGGAGATCTTATCTCCAGCAACCGAGGTTGTCTCGGGGGAGATCTTATCTCCTGCGACCGAGGTGAGGTTACCTCGAGGGAGATCTTATCTCCTGCAGCCGAGGTTGCCTCAAAGAAGATCTTATCTCATGCGGTCGAGGTTAGATTGCCTTGGGGGAGATCTTATCTTCAACAGCCAAGGTTATCTCAGGGGAGATCTTATCTCTTGCAGCCGAGGTTGTCTCGGAAGAGATCTTATCTCCCGCGATCGAGGTTGTAAGACTTTGATCGGCTAATATTAAGATGAGGTTCTCCTCCTGTTTCTAACACGGTCATTATCGACTGCTTCTTCCTGGCAGCGCATCTTCAGATTTTTTTTATGTTTTAGGATTGTGGGAGCGTTGTTCCTCTGAGTTTCTTCAGGTGATAAGCTCTGGACCGGGCGACCTCCATCTCATGCTGGCCTTCTCAATTTGGAGTGAGCTTGTCGTGGCATCGATGGTATGGGAGGCGATCGATCTTTTTATTGTTCCTGGCTATGGCAGCGCCCTTGGCCGATTTTCTCATGCTTCAGGCTAGTGTCTGAGGAATCGACCCAGCTGGTTTCTCCTGATGAGCTCCTCGATTTCATCTCGGAGCTGAACGCATTCTTCAGTATTTTGACCGTGGTCGCGATGGTAAAGGCAGAACTTGCTTCGATCGCACTTGTTTGGGGGAGATCGTAATTCTTCTGGTCTTAATACTTGATTCTTAACTTCGATCAGAACTTGAGCCTTAGAAGCACTGAGGGGGGCGTAATTGTGGAACATTCTGGGAGAAGAACTTCTTTGCGCCCTACTGTCGGGGCTTCCTTGATGGCAAGCTCAAGGAGTTCGGGCTCACTTGCGCCGTGGGGGGAGTCCGTAAGCGCGGCCGAACTTCACTCGGCCCTCCTGTAAAACCTCCTAGGGGAGAACTTCATGCTCTTTTGTCGGGGCTTTCCTAATGACAAGCTTGAGGGGGAGTTCGGCCTTACTTCGCTTGGGGAGAGTCCGTGAGCACGGCCGAACTTCATTCCGCCCTCTCATGAAACCTCCTAGGGGGATAACTTTATGTCCCTCTATCGGGATGTCCTAGATGATGAGCTCGAAAAGTTCGGACTCGTTTGCGCTCGGGGGGAGTCTGCGAGTGCGACCGAACTTCCCTCGGCTCTCTATCGACGGTGGGTTTATCAGACTCATCTGCCTGCCACCAACTTCAATGCCGAGTACCAATTTTTCACTGCTCCCTTTAAGGTAGATGGGAAGGCTCGACACAGTATGGTGTCTGAAGCATCGTGGAGTAGCATCATGGTCCGGAAGGCCTCTAGATGATCAACTGGATCAGTTTCGTCGTAGCTTTCGAATTAAGAGAGCTCGAAGTTTGGCAGGACGGACTCTTGCATAATTCGGGGAGAGAAAGGAGGATCGGTGCGGACGTCGTCAAGGTGAGCCAGGGCGATGTGGCCGAGCTCCTCAATTCGCCGGTCCATCTCCTATAGCCTGTGATCGAGGGCGTCGTCTTGGTTGCAAATCTTGGGAGGCTTTCGGCTACAAACGGAAAAGGTCTCCTCCAAAGGAGATCCATGATCCGAACACGGATCCTCTACTCTTTATTTCTCCTTCTCAGGGGTGATGGGTACGTTAGCCTAGGTACTCTTCCTTAGGGCCGATTTTCGATATTTCGATGGCGGATTTTCTGATGGAGTCACCGCTGGGGGCTGCTGCATGGCCTGTATTGCCTCCGTGAGGCCACGGACCTGCTAGACAAGTAGATTGAACTGCTCCACATCTATCGTGGGTATAGGTGAAACCTGAGTTGTCGGGGCTGAAGCAGGAGCAGACGGATCTGAACGGGATCGGGCCGCGGAGGTTGTTGATCGTCGGATCGAAGCTTTCCTGGGAGGCATGGGAAGAACTCTAGATCGTTACTGAGTACTCCTTTAAGATCGAAGGAACCTCAAGAACAGAGTGTCCTCCTTCCAGCGCCAAATCTGTTGGTGCAGAATTTGGTTAACGTCGGATCGAGCTGGAGTGGAAGGGGACGAGGTCGCCGTCGGTGATCTACAAAATGAAGTCCCATCCGGAGTCGATGGGGGTAGCTCTGGCAGGACCCTCCGACGGTCAAGTTAGCTTTGGCCAACAGAAATGGAGTACTCAGTGTGAAGTTCTACAGAGTTTCGAGGAGGAGAGAAGAGTTTTAGAACCTGACGTAAGCATATCTGGAGGGTCCTTTTTATAAGCGGAGCTTGTTGTAACTGCCTTGATTAACGACTGTCGTAACCATCCTGATCAATGTTGATCGTTATTGACTTGATAAATGCCGATCATGTTGTCTTGATAAATGACAATCATTATTGTCGTATAACCGTTCAGTAGTGGGATCGCTTGTAGGAATCCGTCAACAGTCTGTAAGAAGTTCGGCTTCCATAGAAGTCCGACTGGAGGAAAAGTCCGACTGCTGAGGAGTTCGGCTGGGGCTCGATTGCTAATGAGTTCGGCCGCTGAGGAATTCGGTCGGGGCTCGTTCGCTAATGAGTTCGGCTGCTGAGGCTTTCCTATGACTTTCGGTTGTATAGTCCGCTGAGCATCCGATTGAACTTCGGTGGGAGCGGAATTTATTCTCAATAAAATATATAGGATAAAAGATGGGAGGTCTAGCTTTAGGTTTTTGGAAATTCTTCATCTAAAAATATCTAAAGCCTCTAACTGCTAAGAAGAGGGATACGGCTACCAGGATAATATCTAATCGAACTTTTAATCTTATAGCTATTATCATTTGGAATTCAAAAAAAAAAAAAAAAAAACGCCTCTGCGGCTCTGCCTTCCAAATTTCGCTTCTCCGGTTTCTTCTTTACTTGCACATATCACGTGGAAAACTTATATTGGACAGTAACAAGTATGATAATAAATGTCAAATGGTAAAAATATTTTTATTCATCCTCTTGGCCAAACAAAGGTAAGTTGTAATGCTACGTGACGGCAGATTGGTGTCCGCTAGGCCAATAAATAACAATTATTATGGCGCCTTGAAGGCGTGTCTCTGATTTGAAGGAATTATCTTACGCGCTTTTTTTTTTTTTTTTTTTGTGGCGTAGATAGCGGTCACTACTGTTGGGAGCAGCTCAAATGCATAGAACAAAGCTGTAAAGCGGCCTACACCGCCAAATCGATGTCAGGAGGAACACGGGGGTATTGATTTCTTATGCTGCTGCGTTCCATCCTGATAACCAGAGTCGGCCCTTGGTCTGGACTCTTGTACCCAAAAATAAAGTGGAGATGAACTTAGGTTTACAATAATATATATAATAACAATAAAACTGGCATTTTACTTCGCTCTATCAATGCCCCCCTCTCTCTTTAATTTCATTCTTAATTACTTGATTGAAACCTAAGTTTTAGGAGGTGTGTTTTCTTATCTAGAAGTGATCGGCAGAATGATGGATCGTCCCGATAATTGAAAGACGACTCCTATGAATGTATATGATATCTATCTCTGTCCCTTGGTTTAATTCTGATCTGCAAAATTATTTCATCCTTAGCTACAGTTTATGCATTAAATTATATTAAATAAAGCCGTACGTAAGTCTTGCAGGTACGTATTAAACATCAATTAAAAGTGTCGATTTTAATTAAGAATTTTTAAGGTACATTTTAATAACCACTCCATATATATATCATTAATTTGGAAAATTTATCATCCAACAGTGCGGCAGCTTTATGCTTCACGTGCATGGAAATGCGGCCCCAGTGCCATATCTCACCGTTCGGTGGCTCAATCAGTCCAATCGTGGTCCCAAGAGAGATTCCAATCGCTTGAAACCAAGAAGAGCTATCGGACATGCAGTATATCTTTTTTTGCAGAGAAAGTGGCATGTAGTATGTCGAAAAGAAAAATTAAAATTTATCAAAAAAAAGAAAAAAAAAAAAAAAAAAAAAAAAGGAACAGCGAATTAAATAATGGTTACGTACTCATGTTCATAAGCTTCGGGTGGAGACGGCATGCGGCCAAGACCCAACTCTAGCCCAAGAACACATGTATGTCAGACCCAGCATTCATTTCTGAAATTAAACGCCGAACACCGATCCTCGTGGAGTGTCCCCCTAACCCTTGCATGGATGCAGTGAATCAGCTGTCATCAACGAAACTGCCTGCTACCTCCACTCACAACACGATACGTGTACAACTTCTGATGATGGTGGTCCCACACCAAGCCGATAAATCAACGGAATAAGAAGTTATTTATTTATTTATTTTGATACTTATTCAAACGTTTAAAACCAATCAACCAAGAGTGAGAATTATTAAAAAAATTAAAAAAAAAAAAAAAAAAACAAACAAAGACCATACCATGCATGAATACATCGATCTGTAACTATTCATTCATTTCCCAAAACGATGAAAGAAAGAAAAAGGGAAATGAACGACGTACGTACGGATGGAGAGCTTTAGCTCTCATCGATCTATCCGTACCTCTCCATGAAGGGGTTCACTAAAGCTCTCATTGATCCATCCGTACCTCTCCGTGAAGGGGTTCGCTAGGGTTTGAGGAGGGTAGCAGTGGATGCAGTCCTCCCACACGCCCCTATCCTCCAGGTCTCTCAGCACCTCCCACAAGCAGCTGTTGCACTTGAACCCCGCCCCGAAGCTTATCATCAGCACCCTGTCCCTCCTCCTCAGCCTTTTCTTGGCTTCCATGTAACCCAGCACGTACCACAGGCTGCTCGCCGACGTGTTCCCCCACCGGTGCAGCGTCATCCTCGCCGGCTCCAGGTCATAGTTGGTGAGCCCCAGGCTCCTTCCCACCCCCTCGATCACCGCCGAGCCCCCGGTATGGAGGCAGAAGTGCTCCAGCCCCGCCTTGAAGTTCACTCGCGCGGCCGCCGCAGCCGCCGCCGCCGTCGGGTCTTTGCTGCCGCCGTTCAGCATCCGCCGAGCACCCCGAGCGATGTGAAGGAGGAGTTCCCTCACGGGGAGCACCTGCGGAGCTAGCGTTTGGAGGTTCTCCGAGAAGGCGCGCACCGCCGCCTTGGGGAGGCTCTTGCTGAGGTGGAAGCCGATGCGTCCGACGTCGTCCTCCTTCTGCATGGCGCAGCTGTGGGCGTCGTCGCTGGCGCCGATGTGGGTGCGGACGAGGCACCTGAGGCTCATCTTCGCGCGGTGCTTCAGCGCGGGATCGTTGGTGAGGAGCATGGAGCAGCCGCCGGAGCGGAAGAGGCAATTTCCCAGCATCATCGACTTGTCGTTGCCCGAGTACCAGTTCGGACTGATGGACTCGGACGTCACCACCGCGGCCAGCATCTTCTTCCGCGTCTTGAAGACGTCCCTGACCAGGTGGACTGCGATGAGGCTCGAGCTGCACCCCATCCCGGAGAGGTTGAACACCTTGATGTCTTCCCGCATCCCGTACCGGTGCACGATCCGCGACGAGAGGGAAGGGGTGGGGGAGAACATGGAGACGTTGACGACGAGCATGTCGACGTCCGACGGGGCGAAGCCGGACTTGCGGAAGAGCTCGTCCAGCGTGGCGTTGAAGCAGTCATCCATCTCGGCGATGGCGTCTTCGTGGGTCGGGCAATTCTCACGCCCGTCGATTATATTCTTCGGGCCGTAAGTCTGCTCGCCGATGCCCGAGTTGACGATGACCTTGAGGAGGAACTTGTATTCGGGGAAGCCCAAGTTCTCGTTGCGTCGGATGATGTCGCCGCTGAGCTCCGTGGAGATCATGCGGTCGTCGGATGCCTTGAAGCAGATGTAGTCGAGGAGGTAGCAGTTCTGGTTCCTCCTCCTGTCGAACAATCTCCATGCGAGGAAGAAAGAGTAGAGAAGAAGGATGGCACATGTGAACGCTGACAAAAGCTCCATGAGAGGAGATTAAAGCGCCCGCGCCCTTGCTCTTTTTTTTTAATTTGATGGTTGTTGGTTCAATGGAGCGGCTCGTATGACTGAGCTAGGGGGAAGAGTATTTGTAGGGAGAGAGATGAAGGCATCGGGCTGGTTCCGCGGGCTTTTTAATGCACTCGTATCGCTGCCGACTTTCCAACCAAATCTGTGGGTCATGCGAGATTGAGGAGCGGCATCAAGTGATCTCACGAGAATTATTCATATGACCGACCGTTCGGTCATGCTGCAGCGATGCGGTCCGTCCAAAATAAAAGGAAAAGGAAAATATTAGGTGTCACACAAGCGAGTTGGACAGGCCAGTTGTCTGGATAGGAGTCCGATACGAGCTGTAGGGTCGTCGCCTTAGCCCAACAACCAACTGCTGACCGCAAATTTAGGGGCCAACTCGCTGTCCCAAGTTGGCTTCCATCTGTACCGAAGCATGGCACCATACTGATATTAAAGCAGCCAACTTGAAGCCTAATCTTCTTCTATCATTAAGAAAGAAAATAATAGCAGAAAACACACTTGTAGTAGAGCACGAGATTAAACGGTTCAGCCCGCAAACTTGGTAGGGTACGCATGATCCATGACATGTGGGCCCCCGAGCAGATTTTCTGGCCTTCATTAAAAACGTTACCTCGTCGTTTGCAGGAAATAGCAAGGACGAATGGTCCAGCACATCAGATTACAATGCATGGCCTACGTGCAATTCACCGGCTCAGATCGACCCACCCATCCTTGGAATTAGACCATGTGTTGGTCCAAGAAAACTCGTTTAGCTGCTCAATCAAAGATAAACTGACACTGACGTGGACGCATAACTGGACTAGCTACGCTTTCAAGTGTGTCGGCTTCGTTCTACGGTCCAAGAACTCGGAGACATTTATTAGCGTGCGTGAAACTTAGGTGCAACTGCATTAGTCATATGACCCTCACGTGGCTGTGCGTGCAAGAGTCAACTACGATCACTAATATGTGCCCCCGAATTTTACATGAAAAATTTGTAGACTTGGCTGCTTGAAATGCTAAAGGATGCATCCCCACCGTAATTAGAATCGGTGTAGCAGTAGATATGATGTAGTCTCTTTACATCAATCAGATAAGTTCCCTGATGCAATTCTTTCCACAATTACATCAATTCTTCTTATCCATTCATCGAACTGTAGATTCTAGCTGAACGGCCTCCAGAGTGGGTTGATGTGTTTAAGACTCTGTGATGGTCTGATGCAGTGTTGGCCGTATATGATCTAGAGATGCATGCTTGCGGGGATACCATGTGCCACACCTCATATGCACTTTCACAAACTTCTCTATGCACCCATCTGATCTCTGATGCACTGGATGGTGGTGTACTCAGTCTTGGCGAGCAGCAGCACAGAGCCACCCCTGCAGATGCATATACTCGCAGGGGTTAGATTCAAGGTTGATCAGCCCCCATCGCCCTCTCAAGAATTAGATTTGTGGCCATCAGCCTCCACTGCCATCGTCAAGGGTTGGTCAGGATGGGAACATTGGCATTGGAAAGCTTGTGTTCTTGTGAAGCCAAAATATAAAAATGATGAGCCCAATGGACCACTATCACCAAACAGAACAACAGTCCTAACCCTGTCGAACATTATTAAGAAAAGAAATGCCGTCCCACCCATACTGAAACCATACACCTAGATCCAACACTCATATGAACTCATGGCATGAACAGGTGTGTCCTTGTGCGTGCGTGTGCGCAACTAATTTTTTTAATGAAACTGTAGATTAATCCTGCAACTTTGTAATGCATAACCTTAAAATTCTTGACAAATATCTCAAACTGAAACTGGCAGGACCAGCCATAATTGAGTTTAAAAAACAGACTGTAGGTAAAGTTATTTTTGTATGACAGGTAAAATAAAAAGTGTAATTCTTCTTCTGGAGATGAAAATTCACCCCTACAACTTCATCTTTGGTTTATCTCCAGCAGCAACACGCCTTGTCAGAGACCGCATTGTTACAAATTCTTCAGCCGCTGAGGGGTGGATTCCCACCTGCCATTGATAGCAGAGTTCAGATGTAACAGCAAATGAAATCGTACAACAATCCGTGTACATGATAATTGGACCCAAGTAAACTGGTAAGAAAGTCTTAACTCCCATCCATTTATATAACTCACTCAAAAATCAGGGAAAGGAGCATGGCTGAATTCTAAACAAACGGAACATGCAAGTGTTATCATATAGAAATCATTGTCTTGCAGAGGCAAAACCTGGTGTTAGGCAGGCCTCTATTAGAATATGAACCAGCCCCAAAGTTTTAATTTTAAGATAAATTCAAATAGCGGGATGGCCACCTGGAGCAATATATCAGGTGAAAGGCTGCATGGTGGGCTGAAGGATGTTATGGCATGACTCTTTTATATGGCTCGTCCTTTTCCTTAGATATCTAATGTAGGAAATTTGAGTAGAAGAAATCGGCTTACTGTGCTGTCGAATTGTGATTTAGTGGCTCCACACTTGAGTGCAACAGCAATACCCTGAGTATAACAAATAGAACAATGTCGCACGGTCAATGAAATCAGTGATCACGATGTCAAACGGAAAGAAGACCACCACTTATTATGTGTGACCACATATTACTATAGGAAAAAACTACAGCCATGATGTTTGGAAGAAGATCCATCTTTAGAAGAAAAGTTGCTTTAGAGAATATCAAAATGCTGAAAGTCTGGAACAAATGAAGACATGTTCTAGTCATGAAAAGTTACCTGCATGATCTCAGGTGCATCTGGACCACACATGGATGCACCCAGTACTTTATCAGTCTCCGAATCAACAACCACCTTCATAACTGTCTTCTCTTGCCTTCTGAGAACATGACAAATCAGACCAAAACAACAAGATGTTCTCTGTTAATATTAATGGACATCGGACAGAGAAATAACTGATAATGGTTAAAATTTAAGGTAGTTTTTGTAGAAGACTGTAAGAAAATGGATGCATGATGCCTTAACATATGCTGTGTCAAGATAGCATAGCCATAAACATAGGTAGATGTGCAGGCCATGCATGCATAATGCGCTAAATTCACAACAAAAGGAGATCAGTGCTTTCCTTTACATATGGTACACTATTGAACATAGTTACACCACATGTTCATGCAATTCATTATTATTTATGGTATACTTCAATTCCTTGGGTGATTTCAGGAGTGAACATCTGATATTCAATAAGAAAAGCTAAAGAGACCAGAAACTAAAACATAAAGCATGTAAAACATTTTAAAAATCCATGTCCTTCTTCTCTTGTTTCTTGACAAGCAGTAGTCTTTTGATCCATGGTACTTACCCAGAGATCGTGTTCTTCATTGGATTGAACATTGATGTATAAACCAGAACATCACTCTTGGTTTGCTCTATAGCCTGCTGTTCGCTGAGGCCTACTACAGAGAGTGGAGGTATGCTAACAAACAAATAGAACATTTCATGTCACAATCACATCAACAAACATTGAGAAAAGAAATCATATGCAACTACATGACCTTGAAAGTATAATATGGTTTCAACTTTCAAGGATAAGGCATCTTTGGAACATAGGTTCAACAATCAGACATGAAGTTTTATTCTGAAGTGAAATATGATCTGAAAGGAATTCTAATGTATTTGGCAATGCATCTTGGTTTAGACTGAATCTGACGGTGGTCAGATAAAAATGCATTTCTAACACCACATAAATAAGGCTTGATGGCTGTTGGCTGTAGGTGAAAATGCAAGGTAATGTTGCATAACTAACTTGGAGACTCAAGGAATTCATTTTGTCCATTCTTGCTAAAAGATCCGTGTGACACTTTGTGCACAAAAGGAAATTAAGAAAATCAGAGAATAATTGGTAAACAATACAAGTCCACTGAAAATCTGTCCTCCAAAAGTTACATATATTAACTTCACTGCTAAAAAAGGATTTACACCAAACATCCCTCACAGTCCACATCCATATGAATCAAAAGCAGTTAGATCACGTCTATAATTCAGAATGCACATAGCCCCACATTTTTTTCTGTTTTTTGTGGGGGGTTTGAAACATAGTCCCGCTGGTTAACCAAAACATAATGCGCCTTATAGTGGGAATTATCTATAGAGAGGGAAATAGATGCAAGAAATTGTAGGAGACAAAAGCTTAAAATGAATCATCTGAGAACCTATGCTTTCGGTAGTGTTACTATTAATTTCCATCACTTTGGACATGGAAAGTTTGAGCTATTAAATGATAATCCAAGCAAGGCCGACTGATTTGGCAAACTATACTGAATCGGTAGGATTGGGTGTACCAAACCAGACCAGTCGGTAATCAGGACGGTTCATTACCTCGATTTGAAATGGAGAGAAAGGGAGAAGGAGAGGGAAGGAGGGAGGGGGAGAGAGAGAGAGAGAGAGGGCTCGAAAGCCTTTGTCAAAACAAGGGACCTATTGTTTCATTTCGAAATAGGAGATCCTTTTTTTTATTTTTCCAATTTCAAAACTCAAGTGAAGTCGGCAAATTATTTGCTGATTTTAGTCTGAAATTGGTAAAATCATAAAGGGATCCCCTACTATGAGATGAAACAGGGATCACTATTTCAACGAGGGCTTTTAAACTCCCTCTCTATCTCTTGGCCTCTCTTCCTCACTTTCTCCCTCCTCCCTCTCTTCCTACCTCTCCTCTCTCTCGATCCCGTACCATGCCAGACTGGTCACGGCCAATACGGACTCCAATTCTGGTTCAGCAACCTTGAATCCAAGTCTTCATGTGAGAATGATACAAAGGAGGAACCCATGCAACATATAAGACATTAAAAGAAAAGATGGAATATGGTAACAATGAAGTGGATATATTTGGCACAAGCATTTAAAATCCACTAATGATTAAGAAGGAACAAGCATTGCTTACAATAATGGAAGTTTGAAAATAAAAGAAAATCTGATTCAAATGACTACCATAATATCCCGTAGTACTAAAATTTAAACTGGAAAAAAAAAAAAAAAAATCTGTAGTACTTCCGAAAAAGGTGATAACCATCTTTTAAGCAATACCCAAGATTTGAACCCTTGACCTCCTCCTAGAAAAAGCCCTTAGGGGAGAGATGCCAACTGAGCTAACAAGGAGTTAACAACTATCGCAAGACATATAAATAGGTAAAAATATATCCGGGAAACCATTCCTCTACCATGAAGGAGAAGAAAATGTCCCTTTCAACAAATCAATGCACTGTCTCCCATCCCAATCTCCATTTAGTCCTGGCATGTTTGGCTACTTTTGAAATACAGTGGCACATGTTTACCCTATTTTTCCTAAGTTATCTTGCTACAGTATGCAAGGGTTACATGGTGAACGTATTAGCCACAGCAGTAGCAATGCTGATAAAGGCATAGAATTATAAACAAGTAAAATAAAATAAAAAGGATGGATTTTTATGTGAAAGAGTGAGAATAGGAAGAGAACAAGTTACCAGAACACAGCACAAGGTACAAAATTGTAGTCAGGTTTGGTTGGCTGTCCACCAAATACAGTTTTCTGCAACTCATAGAATACAATTTAATTGTTTTAAGGTTAATATCATGAAAAACCAAATCCCCTTCAAGTTCAATTATAGTAATTTATAAAGCCTCAGACAGTCCACATACAGCAAAGCAAGTTCCTTCCATTAATGCCACAGGAGTGAGGTTCATACGGTTTGTAACATCACCAACAGCCCATATGCTGGGAATAGAAGACTGAGAATACCCATCAACCTACAAATGCAGGAAAAGCCTACAAATAGTTCAAAAGGTGCATCTTCTTGTTAAGAACTCATGAACCTTAACAACACAATCTAGTAACATCCATTATCATAGTTTCAGTGTATTAAAAAATAAAAAAATAAAAATTCATGTTAACTACTCTATGAATCCAATACTTTTCATTATAGACTGACAGAACCAATATACAAATATTGAAGTATTATGGAGAAGCAAGTAACCTTTATAGCTCCAGTTTTATCAACCTCAACACCAACAGCCTCCAAGTTCAGCCTCTTTGTGTTTGGACTCCTACCTGCAATTCCTAAACATGAGTATGGCATAGGCAGAATGTTTCATGAATTATTATAGACTTCGATCTTTGATAACACCAGAGCAAAGGGAACACCCAGAACTAATAAGATTCCCAGTATTTATAGTAAATATATAAGCAGGCTTACATTTCACAATTCAACATTTTCCAAGTAGGATGAGCACAAAGGAAACGTCATGAAAGGAGCATAACCATTCGGTTCAGCACACTTCAAAGTGGCATGAGAAATACAAGCTGGCAACAAGTTTTATACCATACTTATCGAACCCTGATTCTAAGTATCAAAAATCATCAACAATTCTCAAGGAGCCACAGCTAGTAGAGTTGTTACAAGTTTGGACATATCATTGATTCCTAAATTTCTTGGTTCAGGTATTGCTGCGTGATGGAGTGTCTTTGATATCCATCACAGGGATTCAGTTAAGTATCACGCTTGGAAGCAAGGTTTTAAAATAACAGAGGTGTGAGGCAAGTGGCCATTGGGGCACAAAGTGCCAAGGTGCAACCTCCGTACTGACAGCAACCATTGCTGCACCAATGGTAGCAGCAGAACCACCATCACCAGCAGTGTTGCAGGCACCACCAACCCCACTGGTTTGCAGGAACCAGCAATGGCAAAACCATGATCCTCACTGGCGTTGCAGGAACCACCAGCAGTAGAAAAACCACTGCCACCGCTGCCGACCATAGGCCCAAGCATATCTCAAAATATAAAAGAGAAAACAAACAGACAAAATAGAAGGAAATAAGAGGAAGAAGATGAAATAAAAACTCAACTCCCTTTGCCGTTTGTTGCTCCACCACCACCTCCATCCTAACAGCTTCCTCACCATGGCGCCACTTCCACAGCTCTGCCATCACATTTGCTGCCCATGGTCACCAGCAACCACCATCCGCCAGGCCAGATCGGATTAGCTGGGAGAGGGAGGGGGAGGGGGGAGGGGGAGAGAGAGAGAGAGAGAGAGAGAGAGGGATTGGGGAAGGTGAAAGGGTTAAGTTGGAAAAGGATCGGGTTTGGTAAGTGATGGGTACCCCACCCATTAAACCAAACCTGCTTCATACCCTACCCAAGCACCCACTCAAAGAGCGTGCTTTTTGAGCACGCTTTAAGCATGAACACACACCCAGGCCCCCACCTTGTGGCAGGCTGATTTCTCGGGGTGACTAGGCCCACTAGGAGTGCTAGAGGGCCCTACCTGCTTAAAGCGGCCACCTAAGTGGCTGCCCAGCCTGTTTTCTAAAAACAATGCATGGAAGAGACAGCTCATTGCATTCAGGTATTTTTTATGCTTGGAAGAGGCATATTCGATATTGTCTTAATCTCTTATCAGCACTTAACAACACAGCAAATGACTCTTAACACTATTTATTCCTTAGATGACGGCCTTTGGTGGTTATCTTCCTGTCAATGGTCAACTGACCTCACATGAAAAATTCTACTCTCCTGTATATCTCATAAATTTGAAAAACAGATGCACAGAATTTTAAATGAACTGCCTAAAAATTACTGTAAATGTTAATGTTAAATCTTATTCCAGTTACAGGACATGCATCAAGTTTTAAGAAAGTAGCACTCAAAGAATTGCAATTGGTCACAACTGCGCGATCAACCTTATTTTGAATGTCGTAGTATTATTGCATCAGATCACATCACCCAAGCATGGAGACTATTTGAACTTTTAGGTATCCAGGCATGTAGGATGCAGGAATTTCATGTAAAATGAGAAAACAATAGTTTTTTTTGGTACAAAATCTGGTTGATGTCGGATCAAACTGAAGTCGAGGAAGAAGAGATCGCCGTTGATGACCTACAAAACAAAGTCCCGCTCGGAGTCAGTGGTGGTGGCTCCGACGGAATCCTCCGACGATTAAGTCAACTCTTCTGACCAACAGAAATTGAGTGCTCAAACGAGAGTTCGACAGAATTTTTGAAAAGAAGAAGAGAGCTTAGAGCTTAGAAAGAACATATCTGGAGAATCCTTTTTATAGGCAGAGCTTGTAACGGGTTGATGGTGACAGCTGCAGCTGTCTTGTAGCGGGCCACTCGAGATCTGATGGAGTCAGTCATGGAAGGAGGCGCCATCTGTAGCAGATTAATGGTGACAGTCATCGCCGTCTGGTAGCAGATCGCTGTCGTCTGCAGTGAACTGATAGTGACGGCCGCAGCCGTCCGATACTGAGCCGCTCGAGATCGCATGGAGAGATGAAGAGCTTTGGCGTATATCAATTCCAGAAGACTTCGAACTCCCAAAGGGAATACAGCTAGAGAGGATCATCTGGAAGGAATGCTAGCTGAAGGAGGAGCCCGGAAGAAGTCCGGCTCCTGTAGAGATTCGACTGAAGGAGAGATACGGAAGGAGTTCGGCTCCTGTAGGCGTCCAACTGAAGGAGGGATCCAGAAGAAATTCGGCTCCCATAGGCGTCCGACGGAAGGAAAAGCTCGGAAGGAGTTCGGCTCCCATAGAAGTCCGGCCGAAGGAGATGTCTAGGAGAAGTCCAACTGAAGGAAAAGCTCGGAAGGAGTTCGGCTCCTGTAGGCGTCCGACTGAAGGAGGAGCTCCGGAGGAGTCCGGCTCTCGTAGGCATCCGACTAAAGGAGGGATCCGGAGGAAGTTCGGCTCCTGTAGAAGCCCGACTGAAGGAGAAGCTCGGAAGGAGTCCGGCTCCCGTAGGCATCCGACTGAAGGAGGGATCCGAAGGAGTCCGGCTCCCGTAGGCGTCCGAGTGAAGGAGGGATCCGAATAAAGTTCGACTCCTGTAGAAGTCCGACTGAAGGAGAAGCTCCGGCGGAGTTCGGCTCTCGTGGGCGTCCGACTGAAGGAGAAATCCGGAGGAAGTTCGGCTCCCGTAGAAGCCCGATAGAAGAAAAAATTTGGAAGGAGTTCGACAGAAATTCGATCGTTGGGGGAGTTCGACTGGGGCTCGACCACTGAGAAATTCGGTTGGCTAAAGGGGTTCGACTGAGGCTCGACCGCTGAAAAGTTCGGTCGACTGAAGGGGTTCAGCTGGGGCTCGACCGCTGAAGCTCTTCCGTGATTACCGATTGCATTAGGCTAAACATCAGGCTGGACTTCGGCGGGAGCGAGGTTTATCCCCAATAATAGTCCCCCCACTTCCGAGTTCAAAATTCGAAGGTAGGGAGTACAAAAAAGATGACCGCCGAAGTCCTTTTCTGAGCTCTGCACCCGCTGAGATTGAAGCTCGGGGGAGATCTTGTCTCCAGCCGAGGTTGATATTGAAATGGAAGCTCGAAGAAGATCTTGTTTTTAGAAGAGGTTGAAGTTGAAGTCGAGACTCGGAGCAGATCTTGTCTCTAGCCGAGGTTGAAGTTGAAGTTGAGGCTCGGAGATCTCATCTCCAACCAAGGTTGAAGGAGATCTCATCTCCTATTGACGCAGACGTTGAAGCTCGGGGGAGATCCTATCTCCAACCGAGGTTGAAGTTAAAGTCGAGATTGAAGGAGATCTTACCTCCCATTGACGTAGACTTTGAAGCTTTGGAGAGATCTTATCTCTAGCCGAGGTTGAAGGAGATCTTATCTCCGATTAACGTAGACTTTGAAGCTCAAAAGAGATCTTATCTCTAGCCGAGGTTGAAAGAGATCTTATCTCCTATTGACGTAGACTGTGAAGCTCGGAAGAGATCTTATCTCTAGCCGAGGTTAAAGGAGATCTTATCTCCTATTGACGTAGACTCTGAAGCTCAGGAGAGATCTTATCTCTAGCTGAGGTTGAAAGAGATCTTATCTCTGGTTGACGTAGACTTTGAAGCTCGGAGATCTTATCTCCTAGCCGAGGATGAAGGAGATCTTATCTCCTATTGACGTAAACTCTGAAGCTCGAGAGAAATCTTATCTCTAGCCGAGGTTGAAGAACTTCGACTTACTCATGTTAGGACGAGGTTCTTCTCCTGTTCCTAATACAGCCACTATTTACTGCTTCTTCCCTATCATCATATAATTTTTGTACCAAGAAACAATATTATTGAAATGAAAAGAAATTTTATTGAAGAAAAATTACTGATAGCACATCCTCGGATTCTCTATGTTTCAAGGTCGTGGGAGCGTTGTTCCTCCGAGTTTCTTCAGATAATAAGCTCCGGATCGGACAATCTCCTCTATCTCATGCTGGCCTTCTCAATTTGGAGCAAGCTTTTCTTAGCTTTGAGGCTGGGAGATGACGGCTCGCCGAAGTACCAAGCCCCTCCTAGAGGTAGCATTGATGATGTCGAAAGGCGGCCGACCTCCTTGTTGTTCCTCCGTCATTGGTGGTTCTAGCTACGATAGTGCCCTTAGCCGATCTTTTCCTACTTCAGACTAGCGTCTGAGGAATCGACCCAACCGCCCCCTCCTGATGAGCTCCGAGATGCCTCGATTTCGTCTCGGAGCTGAATGCATTCTTCAGTATCATGGTCGTGGTCACGATGGTAGAGGCAGTACTTGCATCGATCGTGCTTGTTTGAGGAAGATCGTAATTCTTCTGATCTTTGTAGAAGATTCTTAATTTCCATCAGAACTTGAGCTTTAGAAGCGTTAAGGAGGGCGTAGTTGCGGAACCTTCCGAGGGGAGGACTTTTTCGCACCTTTCTGTCGGAACTTCCTTGATGACGAGCTCAAGGAGTTCGGACTCGCTTGCACTCGGAGGGAGTCCGTGAGCGCGGTCGAACTTCACTCGACCCTCCATTGACGGCGGGTCTATTAGACTCGTCCGTCCGCCGCTCTCTTCATCTTTCAACTTGAAGGCTTGTTCCGCATGGACATATCTCTCGGCTTGGGCTAGCAGATCGACAAAGTTCCTAGAGTACTTCTTCAGAAAAAATAGTAAATCGTTCTTCTGAAGGCTGCCCTTGAGTGCCGCCATTGCAACAGACTGATCCAAGTCCCGGACCTTCAATGCCGCAGTATTAAATCGGATAACATAAGCCCGGATGGATTTTTCCTCCTGCTTGACATTCATCAAGGAATCCAAATCTCGACGCGGACGTCAGCTGCTGACGAAGTGGGCCACGAACTGATGGCTCATCAGATCAAAAAAGAAGATCGTACGTGACTTCAATGCTGAGTACCAGTTTTTTGCTACTCCCTTTAAGATAGATGGGAAAGCTTGGCATAATATGGCGTCTGGTGCACCATGGAGTAGCATCATGGTCTGAAAGGCCTCCAGATGATCAATCGGATCAGAAATTCCATCGTAGCTTTCAAATTAAGGGAGCTTGAAGTTCGACGAAATGGACTCTTGCATAATTCGGAGAAAGAAAGGAGGATCGATGCAGATGTCACAGTGAGCCAGGTCCATCTTCCGTAGTTTGTAATCGAGGACGTCGTCTCGGTCGCAGATCTTGAAGGACTTTCGACTACAGATGGAAAAGGTCTCCTCCAAAGGAGAACCATGATCCGAACACGGATCCTCTGCTATCCGTTTCTCCTTCCCGGGGGCGATGGGCATGCTAGCCCAAGGGCTCTTTCTTGGGACCGATTTTCAACATCCCGATGATGGATTTTCTGGTGGAGTCGCTGTCGAAAGCTGCCGCATGGCCTGCACCATCTCGGTGAGGCTCTGAACCCGCTGCATTAGCAGGTTAAACTGCTCTGGATCTACCATGACCGCCGGTGGAGGTGGAGGTTGAAGTGCTGGTGATGGAGCAGGAGTAGATGGATCTGGCTCAAATCCGACGGTAGAAGCGGTAGATCTTCGAGTAGTCGCCTTCTTTTGAGGTATTTCTTGGGATTGAGGAAGAGGGTGGAGATGAACCTTGAAAAAGAAGGTCGACAGGATCGGCTAAGCACTCCTTTAAGAACAAGGGTACCTCAGAGATAAAGGCCCTTTTTTTAGTACCAATTTTATTGGTGCAGAATCTAGTTGACGCCGGATCAAGCTGGAGTCGAGGAAGAAGAGGTCATCGTCGGTGACCTACAAAATAAAGTTCCGTCCGAAGTCGGTGGTGGTGGCTCTGGCAGGATCCTCCGATGATCAAGTCAGCTCTTCTGGCCAATAAAAATGAAGTGCTCAGACGAGAGTTCGGCAGAATTTTTGGGAAGGAGAAGAGATCTTAGAACTTAGAAAAATATATCTGGAGGGTCCTTTTTATAGGCGGAGCTTGCAGCGGATTGGTGGTGACAACTGCAGTTATCTGGTAGCGGGCCGCTCGAGGTCTGGCGGAGTCAGTCACGGAAGAAGGTGCCGTCTACAGCAGATTGATGGTGACAGTCATCGCCGCCTGGTAGCAGGTCGCTGTCGCTTGCAACGGATTGATAGTGACGGCCGCAGCCGTCCGATACTGAGCCGCTCGAGGCCGCATGGAGGGGTGAAGAGCTTTGGCGTATATCAATTTCAGAGGACTTCGGACTCCCAAAGGGAATACGGCTAGAGGAGATCATCTAGAAGGAATGCTAACTGAAGGAGGCCAGAAGGAGTCCGACTCCTGTAGAGATTCGACTGAAGGAGAGATACGGAAGAAGTTTGGCTTCTGTAGGCGTCCGACTGAAGGAGGGATCCGAAAGAAGTTCGGCTCCCGTAGGCGTCCGATGGAAGAAGCTCGGAAGGAGTTCGGCTTCCGTAGAAGTTCGACCGAAGAAGATGTCTAGGAGAAGTCCGACTTCTGAAAAAGTCCGACTGAAGGAGCTCCGGAGGAGTCCGGCTCCCGTAGGCGTCCGACTGAAGGAGGGATTCGGAGAGAGTTCGGCTCCTGTAGAAGCCCGACTGAAGAAGCTCGGAAAAAGTTTGGCTCCTATAGGCGTCCGACTGAAGGAGAAGTTCCGGAGGAGTCCGGCTCCCGTAGGCGTCCGAGTGAAGGAGGGATTCGAAGGAAGTTCGGCTCCTGTAGAAGCCCGACTAAAGGAGAAGCTCCGGAGGAGTTCGGCTCCCGTGGGCATTCAACTGAAGGAGGAATCCGGAGAGAGTTCGGCTCCCGTAGAAGTCCGATAGAAGGAAAAACTTGGAAGAAGTTCGATAGGAATTCGATCGTTGGGGGAGTTCGATTGGGGGTCGGCCGCTGAGAAGTTCAACCGGCTGAAGGGGTTTGACTGAGGCTCGACCACTGAGAAGTTCGGCCAGCTGAAGGGATTCGACTGAGGCTCGACCGCTGAAGCTCTTCCATAATTAACGATTGCATTGGACTAAGCATCAGACTAGACTTCGATGGGAGCGGGGTTTATCCCCAATAGTACCAATAACTTTCTAAACCAGAACACTCTAGGTAACTGTTAACGAGAAACTAGTTGCATGATAACTTGGAGAGCAAAAACCGAAAAGATGGACATAGCTCATTACATGTTTAATTAATATCACTGAAGCCATTTATGATCACCAGCTATACACACATACAGTGTTTAGGATAAGCCTAAATGAACTGACATCATGGAGGATGAGCTCATTTATGACCACATATAGCTCAAAAAAGGCTAGAAAGTTGATATTAATGCAAAATGCCAGGAATTTGTAGTCAAATAAAAAATCTCAAAAACTGAAGAAAGAAATTCTTTGCATCAAGATGATACAACAATTATCAACAAGTCAGCAGCAAGAACAGTAAGAAAGAGAAGCTTGGTTGTTCAAAAAATAGGAATTTAATTATATCTCATGATTTGGTATTTTCTCTAGGCATAGATTTGCGAACCTAAAGCATGGCTTTACTATGCATATTCCACCTATATTCTTCCATTGACATCAATTCATTTACAAAGTCTACCAGAAAAGATGTGATATATACCAAAGTTCAAAATAACTGTCATCAGTACAAGTTTGCTAATGATATACAAATCATGAGCCCTGTCATGTGAAGTACGGGCAGATAGGGTATACATTTTTATAGACCAAAATTTGTGTTGAAAGACTGTATGACTTCTTTTAGAGATTTAATGAAAAGTTTTGAAAATCTATGAATTGCTAACAACAAGTAGGTGCAAGCATGTCAAAAAGAGGACTTGGAAAAATGGCATGTTCAAGTAAAATATACAAATTAGAAGTTGCAAATCATATTTCCTCCATGTATAGAAACCACAGGGCTTCCATAAAACAACACTTAAGAATTTTTGCTGAATAGGAAAAAGAATTCAAGATATTGTGCATGCCATTAAAAATGAAAAGGAAATAATGTAAGATCAGCTTCCCGGTCAGTTCCTGCCCATATTATTCAGATACATGCCATAATACATCTTTCAAAATGAAATCCAGTTTATGCGAAATGCTATAATTTAAATGCATGGATCATTAGCTTCTAATACTATCATACTAATTCTTAAAAAGTAAATAACAATTTTAGGTATTTTTTATTTAAATTTTAGCGATATTGTATTGTTATTAGTTTATGCCTTAATGTGCTTGTGTGGGCTTAACTTCTGGGTTTTAGAATGGACATCTTGATGAGAACAACAACTGAAAAACTTCGAATTGTTATTCTGAAAACCTCCAAGGATGATTACCTAAGTTTCTTAATTTAACCATTTAAAATTTTCCTGGAGAAAAATTGGGGGAGGGGGAGGGGGTGTTACTTTACATATTACACATTCTGCACTCTAGCTCTAAGGATCCTTTTTAATTTTTGACACAATCATAGTCAATGTCTGTTTTCTTGCTGTGTCCCTCCAAAATAATCTTCAGAACATTTGTGTAACAAGAGTGGAATAGAAGAATACCTGCCGCAAATAAAACAACATCAGCCATAATTTCATCTCCATGGTCAGTCAGAACTCTTATGCCATCTTCTGTTTTACTCAACTAACATTAAAAAAAAATGGTTTCATTTTAGATTAGTAAAAACAAAAATAGAAGATGCAAAAAAGGGGGATATTGGTGAGCTAACTCAATCCTCTTGATGGCAAATATACCTCGGACAAATTTGTCCCACGGTGCAATTTAATTCCTCTGCCTTCAAGGTTTCTTGCAACAACAGCCCTCATTTCATCATCAAAACCTCTGTATCCAGGAATTCACATATTGAAGGTTACAGCTAGTAATACAACAAAATCTTTGGCCAACTCAATCTAGGTAAACTGAATGAAAAATAATATGCTCAATCAAATATTGCATTATAAAGTGACAACCATCACATTATGGTTAATATATAAATGCTCTGCATAATGGAGGAAAGGGGAAAAGGTTAGATCTTCCAGTAAAACATTATATAGCATGTTCATGTTTTATTCATTTAAAGGGGTAATATGGTAGTGAGGTTTATCCAGCCATTTAAAGGGGTAATATGGTAGTGAGGTCTAGTATGTAACACATTTAACACATAAATTGGCACCTTATGTAAGACTCAAATATCATGGACAGATAATAGGCTAGTTGATTGATTTCATGAGTAGATGGGACCTCTATATTTGGTCATTAGCAGATGGGTATTTCTACCAAGGGTATTCTTCCTGCTACTGAAACTCATCCCCTCATCCGCTTTCTTAGCATTTTCATATTCAATTTTTTTCTGATAGAGTGCTTCTCTATAGCCACATCCAAATCTACTCTAGCATTTGTTCCCACCTCTGGCAATTAAGATTTGTTCTAATAGGTCTACAAGGAGCCTTTGTTGTTGTCCTTTTCAGAATCACTATATTGTCTAGTTATGGCCCTTCTATTATTCAATTTACGACAAAACATCTTCCCCTATGATAAAGCTTGTGGCATAAAATTGATAAAGAAATGCAAGTTCTTTTTTTGCTCATCAGCTCAAAAAATCCCCCTAGATCAATTCAATACTCGGGTACCTATGGTTCTCTACCCTTGGATAAGCTACTTGCATTCAAACTGATATACAATGCAATATGATAAAAAAAGGTCAGAAGAATCTTTATTTTCATTAATTAATACCTGGCCCAAAAGTTTAATAGGAAAAAGGGACTGGCCTACAGCTGACAGTTCATAATCAAATAACCAAAAGTTTCAAAAATGAAATCCCAAGTTTAAGCATATAGCTTCTATTTACTACAAAATGAAAAAAAAAAAAGTTAATATAAATAAGAATGACCCTCACTGCTCTCAGGCCAAAGGGCCTCATAAAAAGACTAAAACCCAGGATGCACCAATACTTAACTTAGGATCTTCACATTTTTTACAAGCTTTAAACAAGCTTAGGGCCTTAAGGACCCGTTCTTTGGTGGGTAAATATCATGAAAAAGTTGGTCAACTTTCCTATTAAACAATTTATCTATGTTCTCACGCTTTTCAAGATGGGTAAGTTACTTTCCCATAGGTAGCATTTAACAATAAAACGAGGAAAATCTTAACCAACTAGAGGGTGACTAAATCATTTTCCCATCAGCTAGTAAAGTAAACATTTAATTTTATTCCTAAGATGCCCATCCTCATTTCCAATGCCTCCATCATTTAATGTCCAATAACTTACGTATCCACTCTCTCCAAACCTAAAAAGCATAAAGGGTACTATGGGAAATATAGAAAAATTTTAGCAACTTATCCAGGAAAATAGTAATGCAAAAGAACATGGGTAACAAATTTTGAAGCCACTTTTCCATGTATAAAAGAACATGGATAAATTATTTTCCTGCCTAAATGTTGCTTGGAAAATATTTACCTAGAAAAATATAGATTCTAAGGTAAATCTTTGACCCATAAATGGACCCTAAGGAGCTATTGCATGGGCAATTATTACTTCAGTTATAACATTGTCCGGCAAAATGCACTCAACAATTAATATTAGATGCCTCTATAATCTGAACCAAGCACATATGGAAATTACACACTAAAGTACAAACCTTAATGGAAGTTCCTTTCGGTAAAATAAGTCCACTGTAACACCCATCCCTCGCCATATTGAAGCAAATTCAACAGCAATGTACCTGTGATGCATAAGTTTGCATCAACAACAATATCACAACAACAAAAACCAGGAGGGAAGAATTATTTTAATGTCCAAAACAAAAGTATTGAATAAAAAATGACAATACCCTCCACCAAGTATCACTGCATGCTTGGGTAGTTCATCCAAGCTCAAGGCCTCATCAGAAGTGATTGCTAACTCCTGATACATAAAGTTAAAATTAACGTTTTGTGGCAAATTATAATATCAACAAATGAATAAAGGAGCAAACTAATTATATGATTGTTTTTAGACAACAACCTAGATCTCAAAGACAAATTCTGAAATATAAGAAACTTTGATAACATAAGCATTGATTTTTGTATGCCATACAAATAACTTCACATGACAAGTCCACCATGGTTTTGCAACATTTCAAACTCAGACATTGAGCTAGATAGCTTTGGTAAGAAGTATTTGCGGGAGAAGATTCAGGAAAAGTTAAATTAATGACACAGCAGGACCTGCTTATCATACATGATGAGTATAAAGAGAACAAGTTTGAATTGAAGGGAAGAACAAGGGCTTCAAGAAGCAGGTGAAGGTCCAGAAACATGAAGCAGGCAATATACAAATTGATATCTATCACAATCTATTTTTGTGATTCAATTGAGATATCAGCTTCCTATTATTGTTAACCACAGTTGCTAAATGAAACTTAGCACATATTACCCATCATAATCTATTTTAGTAATTCAATCGAGAAAGTTAGCTTCTTATTAGTGATAAATACAGTTTCTAGATGAAACTTGGCACAGACTCAATCAAGCAAATAAAAAAACTCAAATGTACACACACACAAGCAAATGTATCTTTATGTCTATAAATTTTGTTAACTACTGCAAATCAAAAGGATCACTATTTAGCATTCTTGATACAACAAAGCTATATGTTGTCATTTTATGGTAAAAATTTGTTGTCCCATATTGAATAAAAGTCTAACAGTTTCAGCATGATTTGTATATCTTATTTAAACTAGATTTTTCACCAGTAACTTGCACCATATTGATACATAAATCAATCAATATCTTAGTGACCACCTACCATTGAATGAACAAAGTGATATGCTGATTTGAAATCAAGTTTGGGGAAAACAATGAAGACCAACATGTCAGCTACTAATGAGGATATTATCCAAATAACTTTCTTGGTTCAACTATCTAATTGAGCAAGAATAACACAAACCTTTCCTGGAATATTTACACGCTGAGCCCGACTACCAGTTGCAATCAAGATATGTCTTGCGGAATACTGCTGCTTTGAACCATCAGGTTTTGTCACTTCTACTGCATGAGCACCAATTATCTTGCCCTCCCCTTCAAGCATTGTTACACCAGCACTGGACAATAATCTCTTGTATACACCATTTAACCTAATTATTTCCTGAGTCTGTGCATTAGTGAACATAAGCTCAGTACATCCCCATTTTAAAAGAAAAACATTCAAAACATTGTTACCTACATCTACAAGTTTTCTTCAATAAAATATTGCACCATGCAATAATAAAGCAAGCAGTTGGCGTTAAAAATATTACTTGGTAAACTAGTTAGATGTGCAGCCAAACACTGTGGGATGTAGAGTGAATCATCAATTTCAGCCCCATACAGACCTAATGAACAAGAACCTGAAGTTACCTAGTCCATTTAACTCTCATGATGAATAGTTAGTAAAGCATATTGTGTGCATTTGGATATGGCCCATGAACTAAAGCATCTCAAAGCAAATCTATGTACCAGCAACAGATTGCCTAATCACAACTTGATTACAACTATTTTTTTCAGATGAGGATCATGCTAGAGTCAAGTGAAAAGTCCCCTCATGAACATTGGGGAACTTAAACATTCCTCTAGATCATAATGAAGTAAAAAGTAAAAAGTGATATTTATTTTTCATATGAGTTCTGGTGATAGATAGAAGAAATCATGCCCTTCGAGACAACAAGAATATAGCATAAACACAAAAATAGTTTTTAGCCTTACCTTGTTGTGCAAAAGCTTTTTCCAGTTGAAGTCAATTTGCTCATTAAGTTCCCATCCAAAATTTCTTGCATCCTGTTAAGCAAAGAAATCAGTATATTATCTGATTGTATATCCCAAATCATATACCAGCTATAAAAAGGTAAAATTGACTTAGATAGATCTCAAAAAGAAAAGAAAGCATTCTCACAGTCTTCCTCTCAAAAACCTCACAGAGCTTTTCTGATAATAATTATTTTCAATATGAACAATCGGTTCCATATGCCAGCTAAAGCTTACCTCAAATTCACCTCGAAATGAGGCTGCATAGACCAGTATCTTTTTAGGAACACAGCCACGTATAACACACCTACAGCATCATATGTTCTAATAACGTTCAGCAAATGCTAGGTTAATGTCAATGACCCTATTTATCAGGAGAAGATTTAGACGATAGAAGATCTTGTTTTACTCATAGGACTTTATCATAGAACCAAGCAAACATGGATAAGGAAAAATTACTAGTTCCTAAACATGTAATTATCTTCAAAACAACAAATTTATACCGAAGATTCTGGCCATGGAAAGCGAAAGATTCCTTCTCACCATTATTGCAACATAACATCAAATACAATACAAACTATATCATGGATACAAAAATAGAAGCTTCTTCTATCAGCAAACTTACGTTCCACCAACTCCTCCAATGACTTCCGAGCTGATTGGATGGAATGGAAGCTCACAAATTGCAACCTGCATCACATATTATAGTTAGTCAGTCCCAAAGCACATTGCCGAAAACTTGGATTTTATTTAGGAAAAGAAAAGGAAATATTGTAAGAAAGAAGAAAAACATAGAAATCTATGAAGATGTCAGAATTGCAACGCACCATGAATTTTAGACAAGCCATGCAACACAAGATCTAGAAGCTAGTGGATGTGCATACAGAATTAATTATCTAACTGTTTAAGTCAAAGATTCCACCAACACCAGAGAGCATTTACTAGGCAAGTCCTAAAATGAGGAACAGTAATGTGCTTACCTAAGCATTAAACCCAATCAGCTTCACATATCAGGGTAAACCAACCAAGGTTTTCTTCTTGGACGAGACATCAGTTTGTATCAGTATCATTCACTCGATGTTATGGTATCTATAAAATATCCTTCACAAACTTATATGCCCCAGAATGTCAGTTGATAAGATAATCGAAATATTTTTATATTAGACAAGATTTTTCTCCCTCTATTACCGTCTTAGATGGGCTTTTAAATTATCAAAAATAAAATTAATACCTAAAAATGATAGTTATTCCCCGTTTTACTATCTTGGCTGATGTTTTGATTCATGGAACGACCCAGTCCTTTTACACCTTTCTAGCCACCATCCCAGATATGACAAGCCAAGATCAAGTGGTTCCTTGACGGCTGATACCTGTCAGCTCGTGGAAACCTTGCCGTTAGTTGGTATACTACCCACCCCTAACAACCATCCAAACCTTTCACATGCAGATACTAAACACCCAAAAAATGATCATTAAAAATAGTAATCCATTTCACATCGAGAAAATTCTTTTCGGTGGCACTATCAAAAACAAAACCTACTTGCTCTGGGGGAAACAAAAAGTAAACGATATCTTAAAAACACCGTTTCATTCGTCATCATCTAAACCCTAACCTTAGCTCCGAAGCCAGCAGAAGTGCGGGACGCACGAACACCACCACTGCCAGCTCCGACAACAAAAAGGTCGAAATCGTAGTTTTGCTCCCCCTCGGCAACGGCGGAGCTGCTCAGCTCTCCATCGATGAGCATCTTCCTCGCCATGATTATCCCTGCAACCACCCTCAAAATTCAATGAAGACAGAGGAAGCAATCGCCCCCGTCTTGTTGTTTTTTTCTCTTTCTTCGCCTGATGAACGTACGAGACTTGCTAAAAATTAAATTTTTTTTAAAAAAAAATGGGAAGAAGTAAACCTTCTAACCTTTTCCGAGCGAACCACGGCAGAGTGAAAGAGGAGACGAAGATATCGCCCACAGCGAACCCGGATATTCCAAACCAACGCATGTGTTATCATCCGTTGGGGCAGCCGGTGGAACACGGATCACTCGGGACCGCAATGGTGCTACCGATGGATGGGTTTGGCTTTCCGTCTAGATTCGCGATTGAGACGTTCAAGAAAGAGTCCTCCGTCACGTCCGTCTGATATTAGACCGTTCTATAATTATAATTACAGTTACCACCTTCTTGGCCGGCTCACGCGGAGGGCTGTATGATCGATAAATGCGTGATCCGATGTAGCTGAGTTGTTATCGAGGAATCTTCGTAGCTTCGATCGCACGGCCAAGAGATGGGCCAGCAAGTTTGGCATGCAACGAGGTTTGTTCCTATCCTTGTCCTACAATCAATATAGCTGTTTTTATATAGGCCACATATCAGAGGCATTCGTTGGCACTGATCTCATCATTAGAATTTCCAAAGGTCTTCTCTTCCCGGGGACGTCCGCCAATAAGTTGCATCCTTATTTTGCTATTTAATCAAGTCAATTGCCATTTTTTCTCCTAAAAAAAAACAGCACTAAGCTAGACAGTTGTCCTTTCAACTTATGGTGTGTATATATTATGCAGGCATACATACATGCATAATAAAAAAAATGCATCAATATTGTTATTGACTTGATGAAAAGGACAAGCCTTTGCAGAGCAAAGACAAGCAGCTAATTTTTGTTTAGCAAAAGATCTGATTGAAACCGAAGTCCTGGAGGTTCAAAGAAATTTCTCAAAAAAAGGGTAATCACAAGGAATGCTTGATAAGCATTCTTGCTGAAAAGGACAAGCAAATTGCTTCCTTCATACCGGATAAACATATCCACCTTCGATTTTTTAAAAAAAAAAAAAAATCCCCCCTTTTTTTTAAAAAAAAAAAATCCCCCCCTTTTGTTTTTTTGTGTCGTCTGGGTTTAATCATTTCTCCCAGTTAAACATCAAAGAATAACATTTTCTAAAGACAAAATCACATCTATGCAAGTTATTAAAACAAAAGGTTCCTTCATATCTATCGTATGAATCAAACAAAAATTTATAGAGAATGGTCGACTGATTTAGATACTGTCATGTATCATAAAAAATTACACCCATACTACTGCATCAACACAGTAAAAAATGTTATACTTTACACCAAACGACGATCTGATAATTCTGGACAAACTTTACATTCTGTAAGATAAATTACAATATTTCCCACAAGACTCTTGATCACCCTTAACCAATTACAGGTTTTACTTTGATGAAAATCTTCCAGCCTAGAACTAAATTATGGGCTGCATATTCTGATTCTCATGGAAGCAAAATCTAAAATCCAGTTAGGGCTCTAAGAAGTTAATTTACCATCCTGGAGCTGTGGAGCAGCAATATCATGTAACTGTCTCACAGTCAAAATATCTTGGCTATGATGAATAGGTCCTGAATGCACTTGCTAAATGCTACAAAGAATAATGGCAGCAATTCCTCTAAATCATTGACTAGTAGATCTCCACGACCAATGTCCTTAATTGGCACAATGAAAAACAGTTCTAGCAAAACACCTGCTTTTAGATGTCCTCTTCCTCAAACCGTCATCATCTGGAGTTCTTGCATAAAGCAGGGATGTGTAGATTCTGTCTGTACTAAATTTGGGAGCCTCGACAATTGCTTTCGGTGGTGACAAGGCCCATTGCATGGCCCAAATAGCCAGTGGACGCATGTACACAAGGGATCGGTAGTATCCATCAACTGTCCATGCTTCTGGGGTCTGGAACCCGTACCTACAAGTACCCCCAAAAAAAACAAAAAAAACCTCCATGAATGCACTTAAAATATGGGAGAACATAATATGGGGCATCGATCTGTTGATTATCTGGTTAACACAATCTTGGAGTTAAACAGAGTTAATACAAAAGAGGAAACAAGAAAGCCGCCTAAAGGAAGACAGAATATTATGGGAAGGCTTTGCAGCTGGACTCCAAGTGTTCCCTTTTTTTTTAACCCCTTCCTTTGGGCTTGGTTGTGAACCGTAATCTGGACTTCTTGTAACTGATTACGGTCCAGATGAAAGAAGGGTGATCTGTCTCCATCATTTTAACAAATACAAACAAAATCTCCATGTCTTGGATGGCCTACTCTACACCTTTTTACATTATCCATAGATTAATCGATATTCCCATCGTTGCAAAATATGACCTCAATCGAGTTTTCGCTCTCTTAATGCTAGAGAAACAAAAGAAGCGCACAGGCCAAAATTCAGAGCACATGTTAACATGATTAACAGAAAGTTTTCATCAGGATCATAGACATCATGCTTCCTCTCGCATCCATCTGACATATACAACACCAGTCATATATAATGGCAAAAAATATGGGGGCTGGACAAGCCAATATCGTTGCTGGCATGCACAACAAGTGCCACATGACAAAATGGTTCCTTATCTGATCGTAATAAGCTAAGGCCTATTAAGACAGTTACTTTACCCAAAAAAAATATGATAATACATGTTAACTTTTCTTTTCTTTTCTTTTTTTTGTATAACTTAAAGAAAAACCCCAATGCAAATTCCATAGCAACTTTTCGAGATTAACCTGAACAGACTGTAATAAAACCTAATGAATTAAAGATGACTAATTTTAATCAAAAAATTGAAGATGACTAATGACTCAAGAATGGGCCATAAGGGCAAAGGATGCAAAGCAATTAGATGATAACAACATACCCGAATCCTTCTTCTGACCAACCTGCTGTAAAAATGCCTTCTGCAGTAGTAAACGCTTGATGCTCCATTCCAGCAAGAAGCATGGTGGCTGAAACTGTGTATGTTACCCCAGTCCATATTTCACGTGATTGCATGCAATAGTCATTGACTCTTCCATTAGGATACATTCCATTGACTGCTCCTATACGCCCTCCTCTGACCTTCATCACATTGAAATCATATATCTTCTGAAGAGTGCTTCTAATTTTTGTGTCATCGAAGAGCGAGGGCAATCCCGAGGAAGCAGTGTACCATTGGCCTGCCAGTTGATCTGCCTGTATGGATCGGCTGTTTCTGGTCATCCCACTGTCATAATTAAAATATGATCCATTCCACAGTTTTGCTTCAAACACAGGTTTAGCTTTCAAAAATTTAATCTGGAATTTTTCAGCAGTAGTAGTGTCTCCAAGATGATGAGCCATTGCTGCTGCAGCTTGGAGAGATGCTAGCCAGAGGCACCCACAGTAAGCACTAACACCATGAGTTGTCCAAGTATCATATGTTTGATCTGGGAACCCGTCATTCTCAATAAGACCATCACCATCACGATCAAACTGTTCCATGTACTCCATTGCAGCACAAACTGCTGGCCAGACATCCCTCCCAAAGGACATGTCACCAGTTGCTGTGAAATCCCTGTACACTTGAAGGACAAATTTACAATTAAGGTCCTTCCATCTACTGGTGTCATGAATATTATAAGCATTCATTTCATGCCAAGGATCATGCATTCCTAGATCATGAGGAACGGCTCCTTTGACTTTACGGATTCCCCATGTACCACTTGCCAGGAACTTCACTTTTCTTCGGTCCTCAAGCAAGACAGCCCTGGCAAAATCTCGCTGAATGCTCAATTCAATTTTGGGAAAGAGACACAGAAGTGCATAAGAGGCATAGAAGTGGACATCATATGTACACCACATGACATATTCTATTCCCTCAAGATACAAAAATTTCCCAACATCATAAGAGTTGTCTTGCGAAATTAAAGATCCTGGAACCCCATTAGCATCAGCATTTTCCATTCCAGTACATGCAGCACCATGCTCAGCTACCAGGTCCATGCTGCTATTTTCTGTAGACATAATTCTTGCATCCTCGTTCATTATCATTGTGGAATTGTTCTGATTGGTATTCTCTTCGGCAATGGAACCACCATCTGCAATAAGAAAGTTACCGTGGTACTCGGCAACTTGAAGAAACTACTCAGACAGTTCTCTGAGGAAGATAAGTGGTGATGAAAGTGTGGAACAAAGGCAAATTAAGATGACATCAAGATTTTAAAGACTAAACATGTTCTTGCTTCAGAAGTAACAAATAATTAAACTTCAAGGCTTACATTAACTGAATGGTCCAAAAAGCAAATAACAAGCATGAATGCCATGAAAATTAAAGTGAACACAAACAGGATTCAGTAAAATGCCAAAAAGTAAAACACAAACTGTAATAACCGGCCCATTTAAAAAAAAAAAAAGGGACGAACGAAGACTCCCAACGGGAGTCTTCTTCTTCCCATGCCCGAGTAAGATTAGGACTCCTAGAACTTTTCAAATCCTAGGAGATCCTCTATAAAGCCTTCCCCCCTCCCTTCTCCAAGGCCATCGAGCAACCGGAGTCCCCCTCTCTCCTTCTCTCTCTAATCTTCCGTTGAAGCCGCGGATGCCCTTCTTGTGCTCGCCGGAAAATGGAGCCGAAGACACCGCCAAAGCCAAGGTAAGGCCCCGATTCTCCTTGCTCTCCTTTTCCCTATCTTTTTCCGGCTTTGAGCACCATCGCCGGCTACCGATTTGGTCGGAAAACTTCGGAAGGAAGATCCTCTATTTTTTCCTTCTTTTTCTCAATTCCTCCCCATCCAGACATCGCCGCCGGCCGTCCCTTGCTCCACCGCCGTCGGCCGCCCACTGCCGCAGCCTGCCGCCGATCTTCCAGCCTCTAGCCATCACAACCAACAACTCCCGCCCTCCCCTGTTTCAGTCTAAGGATAAAAGAAGAAAAGAAAAAAAAAGAAAGAAGAAAAGAAAAGAAAAAAAAAGAAAAGAAAAAAAAGAAAAATAAATTTTCTCTCTCCTTCTCTCTCTAGGATAATCTTATCCTCTCCATTTCTCTCTCTAATTGTACCACGGACTCTATGCTGAACCTAAGATGAAATCAAGATGACCAAAGATTGCTCTGAAATCCATGCAGTAGATCGACTCCCAGTCTGAATTTTGCTAGAAATTTATAACTTTTTGATCATGAATGATCCCACATTGAATCATCCTGATATGATCCCTGATGATTCTAATCATGATTGTCTCTTTAAAAAGATACAAAGATTCTTCCTCTACTTTCTCTCTATTGATCGATTTTCTCTCTCTAAGAAGATCTACGAATCCTGTACCGAGTCATGTCTTCATCTTTTAGAAACCTATGTTGACTCTAACAAGATGATTTGAAGCCATTTTGAAATCCATGCCATATGTCAATCCCACTTCGACCATATCTAGTATCTTTAAAATCCATCATTGATGAATCCTGTTGATCGATCTTAACTTTGATCTAATATGTGTTTCACGATTATTTAGTCGAGTCCCTTAAATCTGACCCTTAGCTTAAAGACCCAAAATTGCCCTGATGATCGAACGGTCCGACACCTCCGGCCAACAGTCTTTTTTTTTATAATTTATATTTTATTAAATTCATCAGATAGAAAATTGATCCTATTTTTGATATTTTAAATAAGATCACCGGTGAAGTCTAAGGATCTAGGGCAAACAAGGTAAATGGAACCTTACGTTCCTTACTTATTTTTAAATTATCATATTTTTTTTATGCAAATAAACTGTTATTATAAATTCATATTTTCATAAAATAAGGATCAGCATATGAAATGTAAAAATCATGTTTTATTATGATCATTGCTTTTATGAACATGTTTTATCAAAATGACATGTTTTTATGATGAATGAATTTTAATATTTTTCCATCTAAGTATATGTATGTTTTAAGAAAAAGATATAAAAATTTCAAATGCTCTCAGATAGCTATGAATGAATCATTTTTGGGAAAGTCGATATCCGAAGCTAGCATCAACAAAAAACATGATCCCGCCAACGGGTTTCAAGTTGGCACAAGAATTAAGAATCCTGTTGATTAAAAAATATGACTCTATCACGGGTACAATAATGACCTTAGCACAAATATCTGTGAGCAAAATTTTAAAACATGACATGAACTTATGATCAAGAATGATTTATGAATCATATTTATGAAATTCATGATTTATGCATGCATGAATGATTTATAACTTGTTTTGTATTATACTCTATGAAATGTTTTATTTGCAATATCTGCTATTTTCTAAATATTGCATAATCATGAAAAAACTTATGCCTGATCCGAGAAGGAAGCATAAGTTTTACTTACTGAGCTCGTGTAGCTTATACTCTTTTTATTTTCTTCTTCTTTTACAGAGGATTAAGATTAAGAATGATGAAGGATCCAGGTTTGGAGGTCTACATAGCAAGCTTGGAGATTTTTATGGGTGAACTTAGTTTATCAAATAATTATAAATTTGTAGTCAATTATTTTATGAATTTTGAGATACAGTTTTGGTATATGATTTTGGATTTAGATGCTCTGAACCAATCTTGATTTAATTATTTTATGAATGATGGAATTGAATCTTTATTTATATTATGATGGATTTTAACTGATTATGATCGATAGGCTTCGTGTTATCGAGAGTGGTGCCTCTCGATAGCATGGCCGTGTTATGTCCTGGATTTGGGGCATGATATTTTATGGCATCAGAGCAATAGGTTTGATAATTGGTAGAACTTAAAGATTACCAATAGGTTTGATAATAGGTAGAACTTAAAGTATACTACTAGGTTTGATCATGAGTATAACTTAAGCTTAGGATTGTGATTCATAGGGTTAGGCAAACAAACAATATATAAGAATTGATCTAGATTAGAATTGTACAATAAAGAGGATTCAAAGATTGGATTTCGGATCAATAGATAGCGTGATGGAATTTATGCATAAACGGCATATAATGTGTATAACAGAACTGATGAGTTATATGTTAGATTTCAATAAGTAGGATGACCTAAGTTTAAGAAATGTTGACCTATGAATATGGAATGTTATACTGATAGATTATATTATGAATAGCTATTCCATTATTATGATTTTGGAAACTCTAAATTAGATATAGATAAACGTCTTGATGACTTTTTGATGTTGATTATCTAATCATTACAATTTTGGAAAAAAAAACAGCTATTTAGGATGTGGCTTAAGAAAGAATTGCATTGTATAGAGAGGAATATTTTTCAAGCATTGAACCTACAAAAAGATTATGTATGAAATTCACATGTAAATAAAAATTATATTTGGTTCTATTGGTAGATTGGATTTTATTATGGAAGCATGACATGTAAGTTTTGATAAAAATTTTAATAATTCATATTACTATCTATGGATTGGATTACTTTATCTTCATTTTATTTGCTAGAGATAATGAGGTGTACTAATTATTTCAAGTCAAAATTTAAGTTGCTAAGTTGATCGAAGGTATCTTACTATCATTAAATTTTTGAAGACTCAATAAGTTGTAAAATGTAAGGGGTAAGATCTTATGTCCATTTATGGATGCTAAGGGTCGTGGAATAAAGCTCTAGGAGATAATCGAGTTGATTTTATTCATAGAAAGTTGACTTGAGATAATCTAGTTTGTTGGAGTTGGAGTTAATTCTTTTATAAAGAAATATTAGTTGAAGCTATTTAATTAATTGTCGGTGAATCTATGGTTAACTAATTCCAATTAGTTTTAGATTTATGAGGTTTTAGATGAATCCTGAAGCTTATGCAAGAGCTTCAAATGTTGAAGCGGATCAAGATTTAATTGTGATGTGATATGCTTAAGGCATGGTAAAAATAAAGAAACTGAAAAATTTTGCTTAAAGTCTATTAAAAATTTGAAAGATTAGATCTTTCAAGATTCTGATGTAAAACAATATTGTTGTTAAAATTCATCCAATAGCTCTGAAGAATTTGGTGAGTTCATATCAGAGTGTGCAACAGAAGTCAGATAATTGAATGATATGAAAACTAGTTAAGGATACTAATTCTAATGTAGTAAGTGTTATAAATGAAAACTTGATTTTTAATAAAAGAGAGATCGCCATTGACACATGAAAGGATAAGCTTGTTGATCTTTGGACTCATCTAGATATTGTAGTACTATTTTTGATGATTGATTCTTTTATCATTAATAATGGTCAGAAGAATTTTGAGTATATAAAGTTCCAGAGTAGTGGATTGATATTTCTTGGTGAAGCTTAGATGTAGAATGTTTTGGGTATAAATATCCTTTTCTTAGCTTTGACATTATTACTCCAATCGTTTGAATGGATTTAAGGATTTTTCATGATAAGAGTTTAATTGTTACATCATATAAGAAGATAAAGAAGGTTGTAGATTATGATGAGCATTTAATGCTCCAAACTCTTCAATTTTTTTTTATTATGAATAGGTAGGGTCAATTATAATTTTTATATGAAATTAATGAAGAGCAAATAATTTCATGGATAAGGAATTACGATATTTTAAGCAAAAGTTAAGAGACCAAAGAAATTCATTATCTTGCAATTAGAAAAGTGCCATGATGTTTGAGAGGCATGACAATCTAAGTCCGTGCCATGATGGATCTTTTGAAGCCTTGGTTAGAGTCGATGTTGCTTACAAACTAGCCTTGCCATCAGAATTGTCTAAAATGCACAATGCCTTTCGTGTTTCACTTTTGAGAAAGATGTACCTAATCCGAATAATATCATAGAGTATGAGCCATTGCAAGTTCATGAACACTTAACTTATAAAGAGTTTTTCATCTAAATAATTCATCAAAAAGAGCAAGTCTTAAGACACTGTGTAATTTGACATGTGAAGATCCAATGGAGCAATCATGAAGAACGAGAGGCTACTTGGAAACTTGAAGATGATATGAAGATAAAGTATCCTCATTTATTTGAAAATGAAGGTACGCCAAGTTTCGAGGATGAAACTTTTTTTTAGGAGGGGAGAATGTAATAACCGTCCCATTTAAAAAAAAAAAAAAAAAAGAAAAGGGACGAACGAAGACTCCCAATAAGGAGGGGGTGTCTTCTTCCCGTGCCCAAGTAAAAAGAAAAGAAAGAAAGAAAGATTAGGACTCTTAGGGCTTTCCAAACCCTAGGAGATCCTCTATAAAGCCTTCCCCCCTCCCTTCTCCAAGGCCATCGAGCAACCGAAGTCCCCCTCTCTCCTTCTCTCTCTATTCTTCCGTCAAAGCCGCAGATGCCCTTCTTATGCTTGCCAGAAAACGGAACCGAAGACACCACCAAAGCCAAGATAAGGTCCCAATTCTCCTTGCTCTCCTTTTCCCTATCTTCTTCCGGCTTTGGGCACCGTCGCCGGCCATCGATTTGGTTGAAAAACCCCGGAAGGAAGATCCTCTATTTTTTCCTTCTTTTTCTCAATTTCTACCCATTCGGACATCGCCGTCAGCCGTCCCTTGCTCGCCGGCGACGGCCATCCACTACCGCGGCCTGCCGTCGATCTTCCGGCCCCTAGCCATCACGACCAACAGCTCCCGCCCTCCCCTATTTTGGCCTAAGGAGAAAAGAGGAAAAGAAAAAAAAAAGAAAGAAGAAGAAGAAAAGAAAAGAAATAGAAAAAGAAATAGAAAAGAAAAAAAAAAAATAAATTCTCTCCTTCTCTCTTTAGGATCTTCTTACCCTCTCTATTTCTCTCTAATTGTACCACAGATCCTATGCTGAACCTAAGATGAAATTAAGATGACCGAAAATTGCTCTGAAATCCATGTAGTAGGTCTACTCCCAATCTAACTTTTGCTAGAAATTCATAGCTTTTTGATCATGAACGATCCCACATTGAATCATCCTGATATAATCCCTGATGATTCTGATCATGATTGCCTCTTTGAAAAGATACAAAGATTCTCTCTACTCTCTCTATTGACCGACTTTCTCTCTCTAAAAAGATCTATAAATCCTTTATCGAGTCATGTCTTCATCTTCTAGGAACCTATGTTGACTCTAACAAGATGATTCAAATCCGCTTTGAAATCCGTGCCATATGTCAATCCCACTTCGACCATGTCTAGTATCTTTAAAATCTATCATTGATGAACCCTGTTGACCGATCTTAACTTTGATCTAATATGTGTTTCACGATTCTTTAATCAAATCACTTAAATCTGACCCTTAGCTTAAAGACCCAGAATTGCCCTGATGATCGGACAGTCCGACACCTCCGACCAACAGTCTTTTCTTCTTATAATTTATATTTTATTAAATTCATCAGATAGAAAATTGATCATATTTTTGATATTTTAAATAGGATCACCGGTGAAATCTAAGGATCTAGGGCAAACAAGTGAAATCTTACATTCCTTACTTATTTTTAAAAAATCATGTCTTTTTATGCAAATAAACTACTATTATAAATTCATATTTTCATAAAATAAGGATCAGTATATGAAGTATGAAAATCATGTTTTATTATGATCATTGCTTTTATGAACATGTTTTATGAAAATGACATGTTTTTATGATGCATGAATTTTAATGTTTTTCCATCTAAGTATATGTATGTTTTAAAAAATATATATAAAAATTTCAAATGCTCTTAGATAGCTATAAATGAATCTCTTTTGGAAAGTCAACGTCCGGAGCTAGCATCCACAAGAAACATGATCCCGCCAATGAGTTCCAAATTGGCACAAGAATTAAGAATCCTATCGATTAAGAAACATGATCCTATCACGGATACAATAGTAACCTTAGCACAAATATCTGTGAACAAGATTTTGAAACATGACATGAACTTATGATCAAGAATGATTTATGAATCATATTTATGAAATTCATGATTTATGCATGCATGAATGTGTTATGACTTGTTTTGTATTATACTCTATGAAATATTTTATGTGCAATATCTGCTATTTTCTAAATATTGCATAATCATAGAAAAACTTATGCCTGATCCGATAAGAAAGCGTAGGTTTTACTTACTGAGCTAGTGTAACTCATACACTTTTTATTTTCTTTTTCTTTTACAGAAGATTAAGATTAAGAATGATGAAGGATCCATATTTGGAGGTCTACATAGCAAGCTTAGAGATTTTTATGGGTGAACTTAGTTTATCAAATGATTATGAATTTGTAGTCAATTATTTTATGAATTTTGAGATACAATTTTAGTATATAATTTTGGGTTTAAATGCTCTGAACCAATCTTGATTTAATTATTTTAGGAATGATGGAATTAAATTTTTATTTATATTATAATGGATTTTAACTGATTATGATCGATAGGCTTCGTGTTATCGAGGGTAATACCTCTCGGTAGCAAGGCCGTGTTATATCCCAGATTTGGAGCGTGACACAAACATGATTCAGAGAACACTATAAAAGAAAGAAAAACACAAACAGGATTCAATAAAATGCCAAAAAGTAGACCATCGTGCTAAGAAAATTACCTATCCAAACTGTTCCCCCAGCAACCAGAAAGTAAAGTTCATTAAATAGAGTGAACTTGTACCTGCAATCGTTAGACAAATATGTTCAGGTATCACATCAGGGAAAAATATTGAAGACCAAAGTGCAAATTTTAAACTGTAACAGAAAAGCAGTCACTCAAGCAATGCACGTTCTGTGAATCACAATAATTTGTGGAGAAGTTTAAAAAAAAGGTTCACTAAGAAGAATTTGTGAAGATCCGAGTTGAGTTGTGGAAGCCCATTATTAGATCATGGAAACCACCTTTATGCATACTACTACATCTACACTATTTTGGGATTAAAAAGCATATATTATCACGTCTAGAAGAGTCAAAATTACCATTCTGGAAGTCTTTCATCCTTCAGGATGGGACTCTGCCATTTCTCAATCTCCTCCTCCCACCACCTATACTCTATATGAAAAAAATGGTTTAATGTAGTTCAACAAACAGCATTCAAAAGACTCCCAAAAATCTTATAAATTACCAAAAGCAAAAGAAAAGATCTGATTACAGCATGTCAGCATATGAGTGATTTTGAATTTTCGCAAAGATAAGGAAGTTGCAAGGTATTGATATAAGAAAACTATGACCATGGATAATACAAACTTGTCAATGCATCATGCACCAAATTGACAGCTGATCTTTCAGAAGTTCCATAAAACTTTGTGTATCTCCTGCAGTGCAAAAAAGTTAGAACATAATAAAGCCTTTAAAATTGAATATTTATTAGCATGTCAGATGGATTGAAATTCAATAATCATTTCCATGTTTCGAGTAATTTAATTCTTAATAAAATACAACAATTTGAATTGAAATCACAAACACTAAAAAAAAAAAAAGAAGGCAGTGTTAAAGACCAGTGCATCCCTCACTTTCATTCATGTGTGAATGTGTGCATATACAAAGCAAGTTCAAGGACATGGAAGTTAGAATGTAAATAATTGCAGCCATAGCAATGAAGTTTAACTAATACAAGTTCGAACTATAATAATCACTTGTATATTTAATTATAGTTGGACATCGAACAAGGATGACAGCAAACTACCTGTGATAAGTACGTCCCTTCAGAAACTTCACTTTAGGAGATGACCATGCCAAAGCAAATGCAACAGTGCATTTTCCATGAGGTTCAACCCAGGTGGAAGCTGAAACTGCTGCACAAAGAGTCTCTCCAGGCAAGGATGGCATACAAGGACCAGCATTGAAATTCTCCCAATCAAAGCATCCATCCTTGAGATATTCAAAGTGCATCAGTTCAAATAATCACAAAGCAAACGACATCAGGCCTATATATGCAGCAAATATGTCAAATTCTATAATATGCACCAACAATTGTTTTTGACCTGTAGGCAACAAATCTCAGCAAATGAAAAGGAAAAAGGACAACAGAATACAAGCCAAGAAATAACAAAATAAAAATCTAGAAGATTTTAATTTTATGTTGGTCCTCGAAAATCTAATAAAAAAAACACTGACCCCCCCCCCCCCACAAAACCACCCCCGAGAAAAAAAAAAAAAAAGAAACACAACATACTGATAACAAATTAGAAAATTAATTAGAGCATACAACAAACTTCATACTTCTAGAATATATGAGATCTTTAAGTAGCTAGAAAAGAGGACAATGTAGAGCAACCATATAGATTCAGTTTTCAAGAAAATTATCCAACACCACAGGAACATTTACCTGAACCATACTACCCCACATGTGCCTAGCTGTAACATAACTTTCGCCAGAAAGCCCAAAACTTGGAAGAACAGTCACACTGACATTTTGCGTTTCACATGCAGCAATAGCAAAAGTAACATGTGGGTTATCATTTGCAGTCCTGCAATTTTTCCAATCACATTAAGGAATCTTTCTACCATGCCAGATTCAGTTAGGATTAAAACAGATCCCAGCAATATTAAACAAGAAAGGGTGCAACAAAAGGAATCTACCCATATGATATACAACCACCTAGCATACAAATGAGAACATGAAATGGTCAAAAGTGAAGATCTCCAATAACAGGGGAAAATAACTGATGTAGACAACATGAAGCAAAGTGTGAAAGTTACTAGGGCTACACAAGAAATTCAATAAGATAACTCAAAACAAAGGAATCAAAGATTGACAACTTGCTTGTGATGTAAAAGCACCCCGGAGACTCCATCTCTTCCTCTGCATAGGAAAATGAAAACAAGACTTAATTAGTGCAAAAACACTTGGTGAAGAGAAGTAACTAAGAAAGCCATTAGGCACCCACTCACATAAAGGGCTCATTGATGTGGCCTCCAAATTGATGAGAAATTCCTCCAATAGAATTCTGTGAAAATTAGAAGTACATATAAATAAAAATAAGATATTAAAAAAATAACAATGATGTATGTAACATAAGGTGGGAATAGATGGAAAGGGAAAAATCACCAACCACCCAGGTCATGAGCAAGCTGACTTTTGCTCTTTCTCTCCCAGAATTCACTAGCTACAATAGAGAAGCAGTAATTCAATACAGACATGACTTAGGGAAAAAGAAAGTATGCTCAATTATTCACATAAGATGACATAAACATACACTGAGTAATTTACTTCATGATTAACCCGAATCATCGAATCAACACATAATGGTAATTTCATGGTGAAGAACTTCTCAGCAAACCCCATATTATGATGTGATTTACAAAATGAGTGGAAATTTATCTAAAATGATATATGATTTAGAAAGACTCTCCACCAATGTCGGTCATGAGAATGTGAAATGAATTCTTTTAACCATACAAAATGATGAATATTCTGTTCAAATGTACTGAAATGACAATGTTGAGAATGCATAGCACAGTATCAGGTCAATAATACACACAGTGTAAACAAACACTGATGCAGGAAGGCTGCTTTCCCGATAATTATGAGGTATGAATGGTGATATTTGACGGCATGAAATTTTGAGATCTGGATCAGGTTCACCTAGTAAAAAGAAAACTAGAAAAAATTACCATAGATTGGATATGACGATAAGATGTCCATGAAAGTATATGTAAACACTACAGTAAAGGAAAAATAGATAAGTTAACAGTACCATCATAGATGGTCCATGCTCTAGGAAATAAAGCATGGTATGTAGAATGCTGACCACTCAAGTTCCAATCCCATGATGATATTCCCTGGTCACCAGATTTCCTAAAAATGCAAGGACAAAAATGAAATTGTATACCATGCAAAAAATAAAAAATTGTACATAGGAAGTTAACTCTGAGAGTTGGTTGAATGTTCAATGCAACTCCATTACAATGGAAATAAATCCATATGTCAGCCGTATCAAATGTGATGGTTCAGAGATACCATATGGTTATTATTGTGCTGCTTAAGTCTAGTAAAGATAGGATGAAGAGGAAGGGACACAGAGTGATACAGTGAGAACAACATTTTCTGAAGATTAATAACGAAGTGTTCTGCTTGAACCAGTCAGCACATGCCTCTGTTCATAAAAGGGTCCTCCCAACTGACACTTCAATGCAGGTAATGGAACTTTAGTACATGAACATTTTGAATGCTAGACCATATTAACCTCAAGTTTATGTGCACTTCTAGTCTACAGTCGAAAGGTCAGACATTTTTTTGTGTTCTCATTAATGTTATCTGGCACTAGTCATGAACTTCTAACAGAAAGTATCAATTGTCAACTTAGTCTACTAGTTGACATGTTTTGACATGTGTATCTATTTCTGTATTTTTATATTTAATGTCAAAGTGTTTCGGCTTTTAGATGGTGAAGCTTGTCAAACACTTTGTGATACTCAACACATGCCACTAAAGCAAGGAGTCTATGAAACACTAGAAAATGTCCACAAAGTCGTAAGTTTTAGGATATTGGGCAATCAACCAAAAAAGAAAAGAAAAAGAGAAGAGAAAGGAAAAGAAATCCTAGAATACAATGTAAGAGTGACAAACATATAGATGCTAAGGTGGACATTAATATTCTTTAGGAATGACAAATTGGGCTTGAGTACCTCAAAGTAAGCAGAGGAAGAGCATTAACAGAATATAAATAACATGGTTTGCGCATGTAGTGACAATAAGACTAATCTTCCACATAAATTAATTCAAGTTTAATTCTAATACATTTTTTAAAGAACTGTAATCACAAAATAAACAAATGGCAGCTGATTAAAAGAAAGTACAAGGATGATATTCTTACTTAATCCCCTCGTGTTGGCCAGGGGCCAAGACGGATGAGTACTTTTTGTTTCCTCCATTTCGAGATATAAAAATCTGCAGCACAGAAGAGCAATAAATTGCTGAACTGGGAGAAAAGCATCAAAGAAGTTATGATCTACTAACCAAAATATATATGTCATGTCAATCACCATTGTATCATAGCTAGAATAAGCTCCACCAAAAAAAGAAAGTCTAAAACCAGATTCCTCCATGGAGAACTCTAGGTGGGAGAGAAAAGAGTTGTGCAAAAAGTTTCCAATTCAATAGTTCTCTTTGATAGTAACTACAAGTATATTGTATATGTCAAATACAGAAGGTTTTGGTAGTAGATTTGTCAAGAGTTGGCAAAAGTTAAATATGAAATTCAAGTATCAAAAACAACCATCATAAGCAAATTTCCTTTCATGAACTTCACTACAAAATCCATACTTTATACGGTCATCTTAGCAGCAACAAATCCAAAATCGGTGGATCAAGCGGACTTCTACATGTAAAAGCTAGATATTAAGACCTCTGTCCCTAATCATCCTCTTAACTTTGTTTCCTACATTTTATGAATGTTAGAGAGAAGGCCAGCAAATCACCACTTCTAAATAGAGCAAGCAGCTAGACCATAGAATGCATCATGTTGATAAATTTTGCCTAATGCTGGAGTATTTGGTGTTCTAATAGAAAGGAACAACAGAGAAGATATTAGAAAACCAACTCAAATAGTAAGACATAAGTTTTTCCAGTTATGATCATAGTTATCATTGTTAAATTAATCCGAGTATTTATATGCCCACCGAACATACAGAACATCAAAACATGTAATGAGATGGCAAGTAACAAAATATTAATACTAGAAATCAAACCAAAGATCAAACATTACAGAGAACTGATTTGCCATGACAGGTGACAATTCACATGAACCAGGAATAATTTGCCAATTCTTAAACTCCCCTCTGAAACCCCTTGATATGCTACCACTTCTGCATGATAGAGATCAACTTTTAAACTGGAGTCTTGTCAGTATTGTGCTCTTGTCACCTTTAATCCAAAATTGAACATACCCCATTCCTCCAAGGGGAACTCCTAGAGAAGCTGAGGGCTTACATCTTTCTCGTGTGAATGGATCAATAGGCGCTTTCTGCATATAGAAACATTGAAAAGAAAGAGTTCATCAGTTCAGCTATGAAAGTTTGAAAAAAAAATAAATAAACAAAATTAGAAACATGATAAATCACTGTAGTCAAATGTTGGGGAAAATGATTAGCCGATAGCTACCCTTCCTTGAGAAGCTTCTTTGCGAACATAAGACCACAGACGAATGCCAAGATGCATCTGAAATTTAATACCTCAAACATATGTCAGCATGTTCAAAATTATCATCAGAGCACACCGATAATTCTATAAAAAGTTGTAGCATCAATTAGATATTTAAGAGAGATTGTTATACCATCTTGATTGCCTCCATAAATGTCACACTAAATTCTTTTAGTATATTAGCATGACTATTGAGTCTCCTCCTCCATGCCTGTTCTGGTGGAGCACCACCATCAAAGTCCAACTACAAGATGTACCAACATAAAAAATCAGCATTATTACAGTAGCCATTGGAACAAATTCAACCAGTGCATCCATGCTACCACCTTTTCCTTTACAAAATTCTGAAAGCCGATTCAGGTGGTAAATACGTTTAAACATGTAATGCAAGCTTACACACAAAATTACATAAAGATCATGGTGATGAAGCTACCAGACTGGCGAACCCACAGGATTATGATATCAAAATGAGAAAATCTTGATCCCCCAAGTAAATTTAAATGAACAAATACCATCAATAGCAAAATGGAACATTTAGATTCACTGGTGAAAAAAGGGTCATGAGAATTGTTGAAGTGATGTGTTACCTCAGAAGGGGAAAAAACAAAATATAAAATCCTGCTGATTTTATAAAATCATGTGAACCATAGGTCTGATTCTTGATCAACTCATACTCTAATCATCTAATTCATAGAATCAATCAAGTATACAACAATAAAAGAGAATGATATACTGCGGGTGAAAATTAAAACTTCAAAACGACCAGAAGACAAAGCTCACCAGCTGCAACGTAGCCCTGCTGACATAGTCATCTGAAGGCCAGGAGTGCTTTCTAAAATTAAAAAGTTGTGTGCTCATCATATCTGCTATTATCCCAAAAGCGACCTTTGCTAACAGACAAAACCCGAGCTTCCCTTTTTCCCAGCTCAAAGTTGACTATATCACAAACCATCCAATCCCCCAAAAATCGCATCCTTTCCTTCGAACTCTATTCATCATCTCTTTTTGTATGGCAACTATCAAATCACTGAATGAAATGTAACAGCTTAATCGGCAGCAGAAAAAAAAAAAACACTTGAACACTGAGTCAGGAAATGTTCTAAAATATATAACATCAAACAATGCAATCTAAAAATCAAGCAAAGCTGCTTCTCTAGTTACCATTCATCTCCAGGGAGAGATGATTATAAATATGCAAAGAAAGCACGAGAAATTCAGATGTGGAAGCGTCTCCAGATATGCAAACCGTCGGATAACTGCAAAACCCCCAAATAATTCATTCAATTTTTCAAGAAGGATAGCAAGATTTTCCCGGAAATTCAGGGGCTTTGGATTTCCATGAGCAAAACTTACAAATTAGCAGTTGAAGCACCTCGATTATAGCTTATAAAATATCAGAAAGTCGCCGAAGTTTCAAGAACTGGAGGATCTCAAAACTGCTCCAAGAAATTGGAATCCCGTTCACGGTGAAGACCCTAAAAGTCTTGCGCCCGTCCCAGCTGGATGTTTTATGTTTGATACCTAGATAATTAGGCAATATAGAATTAAGAGCTGCAAATAGGTCAGAACGGTCGGTGAGGCCATGGCCTAGCTCGGCTATTGGGATTCATGAGTTGGGTTCAAAAATTAAATCTAATCAAAATTTTATTTGGATTCGAATCTTGCATATTTTTTCAGCTAGAACTAACCAGTATATCATTCAACTCTAAATTAGATCAACAAAATGAACCCAACCCAACTCGAACTTGATCCTATCCGATGCAAAAATCCAAATTCTACAAACCTTCTTCTCTTTCACTCTAAAAATCTTTTCCAATTTATTGAATAAACTCTTATTTAACTAATTCTTTTTATCCAAAAACCACACATTTTATCTATTTTCATTAATTATATTTAAATATTTATATTTTATCATTTGTTTTGATGAATTCTTATTCATAATGCTCTTAAGTATATATATTAAAATTTATGTTTTGTAAACTTAAGAATGATAAAATATTTAAAAGAAATAAAAAAGTTTTTAGATAAAAAATATACTTTTAGTTTAATTTATTTTTAATAAATGCTTAATAGGAAGCTCAACACGAGATGGAGCTTCAAGTATCAATAGGAGCTCGACGTGAAATAAAGCTCCAGGTATAAGTGGATTGAGCACGGAACGAGAAACTCGAAAGGGTGACAGGCAATGTCACACGATGAAGTTTCTATTGTCGCAAAAAACTATCCTGAGCAGATCTCAGGTCAAATAGGTCATAGCATATATTTATATTTATATATATAAATAATATATAACTATATAAACATATATATAATATAAATATATACTTATATATTTTTTATATATATAATATTATATATATATATATATTGTTTCTCAATAGAAAGAAGAAAACCAATATTATTAAGGATATTTTAAAATTTTGATTTTACATTATCGATAATCTGATTGTCGTACCATACAAGTTAATCATGATTTTTAGTTATTTTACTATAATATTATCTATCTATACCAAACACAATAATCAATATTACTCATGATTTGATGGTGGTAATCTATCTTGAAGATAATCCATATTATCTTTCAAAATTGTCAATCGATGTACCAAACACAATCTAATATTGAAGCTTGCTCTACCTAACTCTGTCCTTATTTAGAATACTACCATCAAAGTTAACTTTGAGGAACTCAGAGGATAATGGCTCTCAAGTGAAATAAAATACATATAAACCCACACAAATTGCGAAAGAAGAGCCATAGGTTTTCCTATCAAAGATACATCCAAGATATTTTGAAGAAAAGCTTCAAGGAATATAGTTAGAATAGTTGCTGCATCAAGAAAAAGGGGCCTATTTCATACCTGGGTTGTTAGTTTTTTTTTTTTGAATGAAAATGAAGTTACTTCCTCCATTGCATAATCATATTAAGTATATATATTGTTTAGTACATAATAGAGATGGATGAGCAGGGGGGATAGAAAGGTAGAGACACCTACCAAATATTCCCCTGCAATGTATATATGTTGGTCATATAGCTATAAAAGGAGTGCAAAAAGTACATATCATCTTTGACTTTAGAACGGGCCCCTTATGTATGATCACCTGGCATTTGAAAGTATTTTTCATCCTTCAAAGGGGTTACACTAAGAAGTTGTCTTGTGCTCTTCTACTCCAAATGCTACTCTGAGCCTACCACTAAAATTTAGAGCCCGAGTGAGTAGAAAGCACCGACCAGTTCGTGCACCTCTACATTTCATGACGGAGAAGTCTAATCTTGTAGTAAGAAAAGGATGTGCTTGACAACTTCAGATGCTACCGGAGCCTGGAATCGAAAGACACGATTATTTCGCTCCTTCCAAATGCACCAGAAACCTACTGAGATGATAGTATCACATGCTTTTGTCTGATTATTTTGAGAGCAAGAATGTCTCCATTTGTGCCAGATGTCAAATACGTTGTCTGGTAGTTGTGATGATCCCAGTCTTTGCATTAAGATATTCCATATCTGCTTTGAATAATCACAGGATAGCAGTAGGTGGTCAAGTTTTTCAGGATGGCTCGAGCATAATGGACATGATGCTGGTTCTGCAATACCTTTCTTCTCTAAGTTGTCAGCGGTAAGAACTTTGTTGCAGTAGCACAACCAATTAAAAATTTTCACTTTCTCAGGAATGGGCAGTCTCCAAATTACTCTTCCAAATTGTGATAGGACTCCCCCATGACTTAGAAAATAATAGCAATATTTCACAGCGAAGGATGAGTTCCATTTCCATTTCCTGCTATCAACACTATTTGATAACCTCGGCATGGGTTGCTAGTTTGTAGTATAAAATAACATGAGATGTAGACTCCTTTATATGGGGACATAAATCATAAAATGCTGGTATATGAAGACCACAGTGATTTAAAATATCGCGACATGGAAGCTGATTTCAAGCTATCTTCCACATAAACATTGCCATCCTAGGATGTGCCCAATCTCCATTTCCAACCAATACATTTAAATGAAGGAGCTCCTTCCATAAAGAACGCATATAAAGCTGCAACTCTAACTGGCAACCCATATGAAGCTTCTTAACCCAACCTAGCTATCTGTAGCATCACCATCCAATGTAGGAACAGATTGAATTCTATCAACCCATCCTCTTGAAAATACTTGTTGGTGCAGAATCTGGTTGACACCGAATCGAGCTGAAGTCGAGGAAGATGAGGTCGCTATCAGTGACCTGCAAAATAAAATCTCATCCGAAATCGATGGTGGTGGCTTCGGCAGGATCCTCCGACGATCAAGTCAGCTCTTCTTATCAACGGAAATGAAATACTCAGATAAGAATTCTATAGAATTTTGGAAAGAAGAAAAGAGCTTCGAGAAAACGTATCTGGAGGATCCCTTTTTATATATAGAGCTTGATTGATAATGACGGCCATACCGTCTGATAGTGGGCCGTTCGGAACTGCGTGGGATTCGGTATGGAGAGAAAGGTGTCGTCAGACTGATAGTGACGGCTATAACCGTCTGGTAGTGGATCGCTCGGGGCTACATGAGATTTGCTATGGAGAGAGGAGTGTCGTCAGACTAATAGCGATCATTCGTCGAGATTTAATAGCCATAGTTCGGAGAAAGCAGACGTTGGTTGGTGAAAAACTTTGATATATATCCATTCCAAAGAAGTTCGGACTCCTAAAGGGGATACGGCTGAAGGAGAAATTCGGAAGGAGTTCAGATCCTGGAGGAATCTGATTGAAGGTGAAGTCTGGAAGAAGAGATCCGAAAGAAGTTTGGCTCCTAAAAAAATTTGACTGAAGGAGGAGTCCGGAAGGAGTTCGGCTCCTAGAGGAGTCCGACTGAAGGAGAGATCCGGAAGGAATTCGGCTCCTGTAGGAGTTCGAAAAACGTTTGGCTCCTAGAGGAGTTCGACTGAAGGAGAAATCTGAAAGGAGTTTGGCTCTTGCAGACATCCGACTGAGGAAGAAGTTCGGAAGGAGTTTGGCTCCTGAAAGCATCCGACTAAAGGAGAGATCCGGAAGGAGTTCAACTGGGGTCCGACCGTTGGAAGAGAATTTTTGATCGAAGCTCTTCTATGATTATCGGTTGCATTAGGTTAAACATTAGGCTAGACTTCGACGAGAGCGGAATTTATCCCCAATAATAGTCCTCCCACTTTCGAATTTGAAATTTGAAGGAAGAAAGTACAAAAAAGACGACCACCAAAGTTCTTTTCCGGGCTCTGCACCTATTGAGGTTGAAGCTTGGGATAGATCTTGTCTCCAGCCGAGGTTGATGAAGATCTAATCTCCTGTTGGCATTGAAGTTAGAGCTCGGAGAAGATCTTGTCTCCATTCGAGGTTGTCGTTGAAGTTGAGGCTCGGAGGAGATCTTATCTCCAGCCGAAATTGAAAGAGATCTTGTCTCCTGTGATGTTGAAGTTAGAGCTTGGGGGAGATCTTATCTCCAGCCAAGATTGAAGGAGATCTTATTTTTTGTTGATATTGAAGTTGAAGCTCGAGAAAGATCTTATCTCTAGTCGAGGTCGACGATGAAGTAGAAGCTCGGGGAAGATCTAGTCTCAAGCCGAGGTTGAAGGAGATCTTATCTCCTATTGATGTTGAAGTTGAAACTCGTGGAAGATCTAATCTCCTGTCAAGGTTGAAAGAGATCTAATCTTGTGTTGACGTTGAAGTTGGAGATCGAAGGAGATCTTGTCTCCAGCCGAGGTTGATGTTGACGTTGAAATTGAAGCTCGGGGGAGATCTTTTCTCCAGCCGAGATTGAAGCAGATCTTATCTTCTGTTGACGTAGAAACTTAGGGAAGATCTTATCTCCAACCGTGGTTGAAGAAAATCTTATCTCCTATTGATGTCGACGTTGAAGCTCGGGAGAGATCTTATCTCTAGTCGAGGTTGAAGAAGATCTTATCTCCTATTGACGTCGACGTTGAAGTTTGAAAGAGATCTTATCTCTAGTCGAGGTTGAAGGATCCCTCTTCTCACCTCGTCTAAAATGAACGAGACCTTCGACTTTGCTCACGTTAGGATGAGGTTCTCCTCCTATTCCTAACGGATTGTGAGGGCACATAAGAACCGTTGTTAGGGCCTCTTCCTTCATCTCATCTAAAATGAACGAGGCCTTCAACTTTGCTTGCATTAGGATGAGGTTCTCCTTCCATTTCTAATGGACTGTAGGAGCACATAAGGGCCGTTATCAGGGTCTCTTCCCTCATCTCGTCTAAAATGAACGAGGTCTTCGACTTTGCTCATGTTAGGATGAGGTTCTCCTCCTGTTTCTAATGGACTATGGAGGCACATAAGGGCCATTGTCAGGGACCTCTCCTCCCATCTCATCTAAAATAAATGAGGTATCTTCGACTTTGCTCATGTTAGGATGAGGTTCTCCTCCTATTTCTAACGGACTGTGGGGGCACATAAGGGCTATTGTTAGGGCCTCTCCCCCCATCTCGTCTAAAATGAACAAGGATCTTCGACTTTGCTTGTATTAGGATGAGATTCTCCTCCTATTTCTAACGAGCTATGGGAACACATAAGGGCCGTTGTCAGGGCCTCTCTCCCTATTTTTGTCTAAAATGAACGAGACTTTCAATTTTGCTCATGTTAGGATGAGGTTCTCCTTCTATTCCTATCGGACTATGGGGGCACATAAGAGCCATTGTCAGAACCTCTCTGCTCATCTCGTCTAAAATGAATGAGGCCTTTGACTTTGCTCGCGTTAGGACGAGGTTCTTCTTCTGTTCTTAATGGACTATGGGGGCACATAAGGACTATTGTCAGGACCTCTCCCCTCATCTCATCTAAAATGAACGAAGCCTTCGACTTGCTCATGTTAGGATGAGGTTCTCCTCCTATTCCTAACATGGCCACTATTGATTGCTTCTTTCCTATCATCAGATAGTTTTCACACCGAGAAATAATAATATTGAAATGGAGGAGTTTTATTGAAGAAAAATTATCGACAGTATATTCTTAGATTCTCTGAGTTTTAAGATCGTGGGAATGTTGTTCCTTCGAGCTTCTTCAAGCGATAAGTTTCGGACCGGACGACCTCCTCTATTTCATATGGGTCTTTCCAATTCGGGGCAAGCTTCTCCTGGCTCTGAGGCTGAGAGATGGTGGCTAGCCGAAGTACTAAGCCCCCTAGAGATAGCATCGATGATGCCGGAAGATGGTCGATCTTCTTATTGTTCCATCCTTATTAGTGGTTTTAGTTGCGGTAGCGCCATTGACTTGCTTCAGATCGGCATCTGTGGAGCTTGTGGGGGGCATAGTTGTAAAATCTTCAGAAAAAAACTTCTTCGCATCCTTCTGTCGGAGCTTCTTTGACGACGAGCTCAAGGAGGAGTTCGGACTCGCTTGCGCTCGGAAGGAGTCCATGAGCGCGATCGAACTTCATTCGGCCCTCCATCAGCGGTGAGTCTATGCCGCTCTCCTACGGCTTCCTCATCCTTTAGCTTGAAAACTTCTTCCGCACAAGTATATCCCTCAGCACGAGCTAGCAAATCGACAAAATCTCTGGGATACTTCTTCTTCAGAAAGAACAGCAAATCGTTCTTCTGAAGGCCGCCCTTGAGTGCAGCCATTGCAACCGACTGGTCCGAATTTTGGACCTCCAACACAGCAGCATTAAACTGGATGATATAAGTCTGGATGGATTCCTTCTCCTTCTGCTTGATGTTCATCAAGAAATTCAAACCTCGGCGCGGATGTCGACTGCTGACAAAGTGAGCCACAAATTAATGACTCATCTAGTCAAAGAAGAAGATCATACCCGACTTCAATGTTGAGTACTAATTTTTTGCTGCTTCATTTAAGGTAGATGAAAAAACTCGACATAATATGGCGTCTGGTACGCTATGGAGCAGCATCATGGTCCAGAAGGCTTTCTGGTGATCGATCGGATCAAAGATTCCATCGTAGCTTTCAAATTGAGGGAGCTTAAAGTTCGGCGGAACGAGCTCTTGCATAATTTGAAGAGAGAAAGGGAGATCGGTGCGGACATCGTCATGGTGAGCTGGGGTGACGTGGTCGAGCTCCTCAATCTGTCGATCCATCCTCCGCAGTTTCTTATCGAGGACATCAACTCGATCGCAGGTCTTGGAAGGCTTCCGACCGTAGATAGAGAAGGTCCCTTCCAGAGAAGAACCATGATCCAAGCAAGGATTCTCTACTCTCTATTTTTTCTTTCCAGGGGCGACGGATATGCTAGCCCAAGTGCTCTTCCTTGGGATCGATTTCTAACATTCTGATGGTGAATTTTCTGACGAAATCACCATCGGAGGCTACTGCATGGCCAGCACCATCTCGATAAGGCCCTGAATCCACTGCATCAGCAGATTAAACTGCTTCGGATCTACCATGATCGTCGGTGGAGGAGGTTGAAGCATCGATGCTGAAGCCAGATCGGATGGATCTGACTCAAATCTGACGGCAAAAGTGGTAGATCTTCTGATAGTCATCTTCTTAAAAGATATTTCTTGGGATTGAGGGAGAGGATAGAGATGGACCTTGGAGAAGAAGATCCAAAGGATCGGCTGAGCACTCCTTTAAGAACAAGGGTACATCAAAAATAGAGGGCTCTTCCTCTAGTGCCAATTCTGTTGGTATAGAATCTGGTTGACGTCGGATCTAGATGGAGCCGAGAAAGATGAGGTCGCCATCGATGACCTGCAAAATAAAGTTTTATCCAGAGTCGGTGGTGGTGACTCCGATAGGACCCTCCGACGATCAAGTCAGCTCTTCTGGCCAACAGAAATGGAGTGCTCAGGCAAGAATTCTGCAGAATTTTGGGAAGGAGAAGAGAGCTTCGAGAAAACGTATCTGGAGGATTTCTTTTTATAGACGAAACTTGATTGATAGTGATGACCATACCGTCCAATAGTGGACCACTCAGAATCGCATGAAATTCGGTATAGAGAGAAAGATATCGTCAGACTGATAGTGACAGCCATAACCATCTAATAGTGAGTCGTTTGGGGCCGCATGAGATTTGCTACGGAAAGAGGGGTATCGTCAGACTGATAGCGACCATTCGTCGAGATTTAATAGCTATAATTCGGAGGAAGCAGACGTTGGTTAGTGAAAAACTTGGATATATATCCATTCCAAAGGAGTTCAAACTCCTAAAGGGGATACGACTGAAAGAGGAATCCGAAAGAAGTTTGGCCCTTAGAGAAATCCGATTGAAGGCAAGATCTGGAAGGACAGATCCGAAAAGAGTTCGGCTCCTGGAGGAATCCGACTGAAGAAGGAGTCCAGAAAGAGTTTGGCTCCTAGAGAAGTCCGACTAAAGGAGAGATCCGGAAGGAGTTTGGCTCCTGTAGGAGTTCGAAAAAAGTTTGGCTCCTGGAGGAGTTCGACTGAAGGAGAAGTCTGGAAGGAGTTCGGCTCCTGTAAACATCCGATTGAGAAAAAAGTCCGGAAGAAGTTCGGTTGGGATCCGACCATTAGAGGAGAATTTTCGATCGAAGCTCTTTCGTGATAACTGATTGCATTAGGCTAAGCATCAGACTGAACTTTGATGGGAATGGGGTTTATCCCCAACAATACTAATAGATCAAAGAAAGATCTTACCTATTCTCACTTGCAACCATGAGGTCTCTAACTTCTAGACCTGCAAAAGATCAAGTATAAACTAGAACGAGCTGATATGCCACGAAAATGTCTCAAATTTATGGATCCTAAATCAACTTAATAAAAGCTCCATTACCCATCATCCATCTATGATTAGATAAAATCATTGAAGCCAAAGAATATAGCCTACTCTAGACAAGTAAATTGGCTTATGAATATATTGAAGGCCACACTAAATGATGATCATGATCCATATTTTGCTCTCATAAGAGAAACCCACAGCCACTCATGTGTCAACATAAATCTCACCATATGTTTGGTCATTAGAGGAGCCACAAAAGGAGTAATAACCAAACCGCTTATTTGGATCAGCTAGCATATACAATCCGAAGACAGCTACCCTTCTAGGTGTATCTTAGGAGCCCCATAAAAAGTTTTTTATTTTGCCCTTTTGCTATATTATGATGATTTTATGAATACACCAAAATGATTAAAATATGTTCTCACTAACTTATGACTGTGATATACTTCAAGACAATTAGATTTGACGTATTAGTCGATATGTACCATATATTATACCACATGATACTGATATCGAATCGGTACATGATATATATATATATTGTTTGTGTATGTGTGTGAGATAGAGAAGTTATCTATACTCCAATACCCCTTATGTTCATCTTCAAATATAAAAGATTAATATTAAATTATTTCTTAGCCAACAACTGTCAGATTAGTTCGTTGGCTCCTGATGCCCGAGGATTTACACCAGCTAGGGACCAATAAGATATTTATTCTAGCATTTTGTTGTTCTTTTGAATCAACTAAAAATATTTGTTTCTAACATTTTTTTTTCTGTCTGAATAAACTACAAAGGCTTACTCAACAGCCCGCACTTCTTCACACTCGCGTAGGCCATGTCTTGAGTTAGTTCATTAATAAATACAAAAAAAAAAAAAAAAAAAAAAAAAAACAAAAACAAAAAAAGAGAAAGAAAGAAAGAAAAGCACGAGAGTTGAGGTTTAGTTGTGACCGAGCGAGCGGTATTATGTTCTGACCAAGACGCTTGGATACGAAGACTCCGACGCTTCCAACATTTAAAGTCACAATGGAATATGGAGGGAACGAAGGACCTCGATGGACTTGTATTACTTGGGATGGAATGAGATTCTGGTACTTAAAAAATATCATAAGATATGGTGTATGGTTAAATGGATGATTATCTAAATATCTCTAAGAATTATAATTTTGTTTTTTTTAATATTTAACATGCATATATAAAAACATGCGTAGCTACTCATCTTATGATGGACCACATTCTACTATATACCATACCCTGTGGTATTCATAGAGTACCACAGAGGATCCATTTCCATTTTGGATAGGGATTGGAAAAATCATAATACTTCACAGTGCTGTGCATGATGGCTATCCAAATTATCTAAATATCTTTGGAGTTTATAATTATTTTTTTTAGTATTTAATGCACGAGTTTAAGATAGATAGCTGTCCAAATTATTCAAATACCTCTAGAATTTATAAATTCTTTTTTTTTTAATATTTAATGTGAAATCCATTTTAAGATGGATGGCATTCGATACTTTTTGAATACCGCAAAGAATCCATTTTTTTTAAGAAACAGTACTTGATTACTGCCATCAACAGATAAACCGCCATCAAATAAGATGGTCTTTTGTATTATATATGGCATGCCTTATTTTTTATAGCAGCCATCAAGTATTGTAGAATACTTTGTATTGAAAATAGCATACCACAAAGAATATTGCCGGTCATTAGCAAAGAGCACAAATCCTCTATAGTACGTTATTTTCACTGTAAAAGATTATGCGGTACTTGATGACTGATATCAAAAGATGAACAGCCATCAAACAATATGGTCTTACGAATCACATATGGTGTGCCTTATTTCTTCAGATAACTACCACCGAACATTGTATAATATTTTATGGTTAAATAAAAAATATCTTGGGTCATTAGCAAAAAACCACAGATCCTCTATGTGGTGCTATTTGCATCGCACAGGATCATGCACTATATGATGACTGCCATCAGAAAATATATGACTCTCACAAAACAGCCTTACGGATTGCATATTTTTTATCATTTTTTCCTGATGGCGGCCAACGAGTGTTGTACAATATCCTATGGTGCAAATAATGTACCATAAAGAATCCTAGGTCATTAGCAAATAATGTCGGTGTCAAAATGGCTCCCGACAAGAAAGATTATATAACTGAGATATATATATATATATATATATATATATATATATATATATATATATATATATATATATATATAAACTTGATAATATGGAGAAGGAGAAAGCTATATCGGGGTCCATGAAAAACATGAGGATTTTCTTCGCTGTAAAGCTTTACATTATTCCTTGCATATCTTACGAGACACATGCAGCATGAGTCAGCGAATTAAAGCAAGTCTAAACGCCCAAAGGGCAGCAGCAATTGAGATAGACTCCCCCGGAATAGCTGCAGAAACCTGTGCTGTGAATTCCTTTCCATGCGCAGAACGCGGTGCAAAATGGCACAGTGCAGTTGGGCAGTGACTCGCAGTGAGCCCCGCGATCGTTCTCTTCGTCTACACGTATGCAAACACAACAAACCAACCAACACACACACACACACACACACATATATATATATGAGCAAGGGTCATGAAAACTTACATCCTCCTGCCTCTGAAGAAGAGGTGATGATCACGAGGATGAGGACGAACAGAGCCAAAAGATCAATAGACTTAGAGGTTCTAAAACGAGCCATTGTTGCACCAGCTCCTTCGCGGTGCTTGCTTATTCTGAGTACTACTTTATATAAGACCAGAGACATGCCAAAGGGAATGAACCTATTTACTTAACTAGAGTTTCTGAGAGATTTGCTAAGAGTGGAAATTTTTGCATCAAAGTTTAAAAGACGACGAGGCATTATTGCAACAAGTCCTTGTTAACTTCATATAAGATCGATCCTTGTCGCTGGAAAGTGATTCCATTAATTAACAAGATTACTCTCGCCGTTTTCACACAGGGATTTAATACCTGATCTTTTTGTTTGACTTTTAGTCCTTGCACGGTTTGGCATTTTATATTTTAGTAATCTCCCAATATTGTATGATTAGAGATAGAGAATTCCTATTTTTATTCTAAGATATTCTTTTACGTACAATATTGCATATTCAATTTACAATATATATTCGTACAAGAGAAGCAATTTGGTTTGAGAATCCGCGCCTCAACTTATATGAAAGCTCAACTATGATAATTTTGATTGGGTTATGATGGTATTTAAATTGTAATCATGATCGTAGCCTAGAAATATGCCTTCTATAACATCATGAGAATCAGAGTTCAAATTCTGAATTTTTTAGTTCGAGTTTTGAATTATTGAGTTTGATTTTTGAATTTTCAATTCTTGATTCAGCTCAATTATTTTTATCATAATGCCGCACAATTTGCATGTTTTTGTACAAAACTATACATTATGTTTGCAGAGGCGAGGTTTTAAAAGTGCCATCGAAATGACGAGGCATAAGATCAATTCTTTTTATTATCAAGGATTGAATGTAAAATAGCCCCCAATTTTGAGAGAACTTCCCCTCTGCAAGTTCTTATGAGCAAATTGGAAAACCATATTTCACAAGCTTTAATTACCTCGACCCATGCATGTGCATCAAATATAAGTAGCTAGGCGTGACCGGTCAACCACTTTTGGCACTTCTAGCTAGATGCGCGGGACCAAACCTGCCTCCTAAAGTAATATATTTTAGAAAATAATATATAGATATCCTTTAATTTTGATCCAGTAACACTTAAATCCAAAAAGTTTAAAAATTTTAATTAGCCACTAAAACTTCATTTTCATTACAATACGATCCAACCATCTATATAAATATTGAGAAGAAAAGATCAAAATAACTTGGATGCAAAGAGGTCGTATAATAGCTTTCATGCAATCTCTCAACATGTTCTATCATTTATGATTTATCTACTTTCACAAATCTTAAAATGCTTCATTCTCTATCATTTATTCATCTGTATAAATCTCAAAGTACTCCATCCTCTATCATCCATCCATCAATATAGATCTCACAGCACTCCATCCTCTATCATTCATCCACTTGTGCGGATCTCTAAATACATTGTTCTCTATCATTCATCTACCTATATAGATATCAAAAGCACTCTACCTGTCACCTATTCATCTACATAAATCTCAAAGCACCATATTCTCTATTATCCAGCTATTTACGTAGATCTTAAATGCTCTATCTTATCATTCATCTCCATGCATAGAACTTAAAATGTTTATCTTGTGTCATCCATCTACCTCCATAGATCTCAAAGCTCTCCATTCTTAACTATTTATTTATTTGTATGGATCTCAAAGCATTTCTTTCAATACATGTTAAAATAAGAATCTTTTGCTAAGTTAGTAGGAACGGTAGTTCAGAAATTATACAAAACTTTAGTTATTGATGTGGTAACATTTTATAATGATGATAGATGGCTAGGCCACGTTGCAATGAAATTTTAGGGGCTAGTTGATATTTTTTTAACTTTAAGGATCTAAAAAGTAAAAAATCTAAACTTTGCAAGATTGTATCTATATTTTTTTAATATTTTATAATGGTTAAATAAAAAAGAAAAAACTCGTGCCTATGAGTAAAACTGGCAAAATGTGATCCAATCCATCAATCCCATAATCAAATTTGGATTTAGGCTAAATGGATTCAGATTTCATATTATAAATAGATCAACCTATTTAAACTATTTAATATTTAGATCGGATTTGAATTTTAGATATCTATTCCATTTAACCCATTTAATATTCAAGCCAGGTTGAGCTAGGCAATCCGTTTAATCTATTTAACCCATTTAAGATATGTTTAACCAATTTTAAAGTTTGCTTAACTTATTTCTAACTTATAAATCTATGTAATCTATTTAATCTGTAAAAATTCTATTTAATCTATTTAATCCATTGAACCTAATTTAATCTATTAAATAAATAGATTAAGCAGGTTGAATCAGATTACCTGCTTAATAAATAGATTGAATTCAGGTCTAAATTTTTGATCTATTTAATAAATAAGTCAAATTTGAATTAATAAATTTTTGATCTGATCCATATCAATCTAATCTTAACCAATCTAATTGCCACTTCTGCTTAAGAGTAGTAGTTTCAAAGAGACATGAGTGGGATTGCTTTGTTTTTGCACTTTGCTAGGTAGAGCGGTCAACTAAAAGCGTCATTGATATTCTATTTTTTGCGACTCCTACGCTCCATCAACTAGCACCATTGATGGAGCCAAGCATTCTTTCGAGTAATAGTTTTTTTCTCTTATTCAACTATTTCTTAGGTTCCCATTGACCTTTGTTTTACGTGAATCTTCCCATTTCGTCGATCAGTGAAACATGTGTTAATGTTTTTCCAGCTATGGAAAACAAGTCGTGCATTCCATTTGAGTTTTATAAATCAAATACATACACACACATATATATATATATATGTGTGTGTGTAGGATAAATGATCTAATAAATATGTTTTGATGCGGGATAAATATGAAAGAGATATCTTCTGTTATTTATTTTAGGATTTTTGAGAGAAAAAAGTCTAAAATTAGATAAAATTTTTAAGGGTTTAGAACTCTAATAAAAGCTAGATATCATGTTTGATTAGGACCCTTAAAACATGAAAATATTTTTAGGGCATCTTAAAAATTTCTTAAAACATAATATATCTTTGCTAGAGCCTTCGACTACCATATGTATATGAAAATAGCAAATAACATCTAAGTATATACTTTGGAATGAGAAAAATAGTATTTAATAAATATTAAATACTATTTAGAAATGTATTTATACCATATTTATATATAATATATCTTTATAACATTTATACATGTTATATGCATTCAATAAATGATCGAATATATGTGAAGATTAATTTTTGATGTGAGATAAATATGAAAGAGATCTCCTCTTATTTATTCTAAGATTTTTGAGAGGGGAAATGTCCAAAATTAGATAGAGTTTTCAAGAATTTAGAACTCTAAAGAAAGATAGGTATCCGGTTTGATTAGGACCCTTAAAATATAGAAATTTTATTGGGATACCCTGAAATTTTTTAACAACAAAATATATCCTTGGCGGAGCCTCCATCCACCATTTGTATATGAAAATAGCAAATAGTATCTAAGTATATACTTTCAAAGGGCAAATAGTATTTAACAAATATCAAATAGTATTTAGAAATGCATTTATGCTATATTTATACATGGTATATATTTGGATATGTAGTCAATAAATGATCTAATAAATGTAAAGGTTAATTTTTGGTGTGGGATAAAGATGAAAGAGATCTCTTCTCTTATTTATTCTAGGATTGTGAAGAAAAAAATCCAAAATTAGAAATAATTTTTAGGAATTAAAAACTCTAAAAAATGATAGATATCATGTTTAAATTGGACTCTTAAAATATGAAAATTTTTTTGGGGCACCCTAAAAATTTTTAAAATATAATATATCTTTGGTAGAGTCTCCATCTACCATGTATATATGAAAATAGCAAATAATATTTAAGTATATAGTTACAAGGGCAAATATCATTTAATAAATATTAAATAGTTTAGAAATGCATTTATGCTATGTTTATACATGGTATATCTTTAAAACATGGTATATGCATTCAATAAATGATCTAAAGATTAATTTTTGACATAGGATACATATGAAAGAAAACTCTTCCCTTATTTATTCTAGGATTATAAGAGGAAAAAATCCAAAATTAGATAGAATTTTAAGGGATTAAAAAGTCTATAAAAAGAAAGATATCATGTTTGATTAGGATCCTTAAAATATAGAAATTGTTTTTGGGGCACCTTGCAAAATACTACGTCTGCCACGTGTATAGAAAAATAGCAAATGGTATTTAAGTATATACTTTAAAAGAATAAATAGTATTTAATAAATATTAAATAGTATTTAAAAATGTATTTATGTCATGTTTATACATAGTGTATCTTTGGAACATCTATACATAGTATATGCATTATCATTTAAAGGTTAATTTTTGACATCGGATAAATGTGAAAGAAATCTCTTCCCTTATTTATTCTAGGATTCTGAGAGGGAAAAAAGTCCAAAATTAGATAGAACTTTAAGGGATTAAAAAATCTAAAGAAAGAATAATATTATGTTTGATTAGGACCCTTAAAATATGGAAAATTTTTTTGGGGCACCTAAAAATTTCTTAAAACAGATATATCTTTTGCAAAGCCTCCGACAGCAAAAAAAAAGGTCCAAAATTAGATAGAATTTTTAGGGATTTAAAACTCTAAAAAAAATAGATATCATATTTGATTAGGACCCTTAAAATATTAAATTTTTTTGGGGTATATCATATTTGATTAGGACCCTTAAAATATTAAATTTTTTTGGGGTACCCTAAAAATTTCTTGAAATATAATATATATTTGGCAGAGCCTCTATATATCATGTGTATATGAAAGTAGCAAGTAATAATTAAGTATATACTTTGGAAGGCAAATAGTATTTAATAAATATTAAATATTATTCAAAAATGCATTTATGCCATGTTTATATATGGTATATCTTAGAACATCTGTATATAGTATATGCATTCAATAAATAATCTAATAAATGTGAAGGTTAATTTTGACATGGGATGAATATGAAAGAGATCTCCTCTTATCTACTCTAGGATGCTTAGAGAAAAAAGGTCCAAAATTAAATAGAATTTTTTGGAAGTGAAAACTTTAAAAAATGATAGATATTATGTTTGGTTAGGACTCTTAAATATAAAATTCTTTTTGGGGGCACCTTGAAAATTTCTTAAAATATAATATATATTTAGCAGAGCCGCTGTCTGCTACGTGTGTATGAAAATAATAAATAATATTTTAAATATATACTTTAGAAAGATAAATATTATTTAATAAATATTAAATAGTATTTAGAAATATATTTATGCCATGTTTATACATGTATATATTTAAAACGTTTATAATGGTATATGCATTCAATAAATGATCTGAAGGTTAATTTTTTATGTGGGATAAACATGAAAGAAATCTCTTCCCTTATTTATTCTAAGATTATGAGAGGGAAAAACTCCAAAATTAGGTAGAATTATTAAGAATTTAAAGCTCTAAAGAAAAAAGATAGATATCATATTTGATTAGGATCCTTTAAATATAGAAATTTTTTTGGTGCACCCTAAAAATTTCTTAAAACATAATATAACTTTGGTAAATCAGCCTCCGTCTGTCGTGTCTATATGAAAATAGCAAATACTATTTGAGTATATACTTTGGAAGGATAAATAGTATTTTTCTGAGAATAGAACTTTGGTATGTTTGGTTAAGCATCCATTTTTTTAGAAAAACTAGCTAAAATACTTATCATACCCTTAATAGACAAGATTATACATATTATTCCTAAACTTTATATACATAATAATATTATATTTATATTAATATAAATATAATATTAATATATTATAATAAAATATTAGATTATAATAATTCATTATATTAGTATAATACTAATATATATTATATTATGTTAATATAATATTAATATTTTAATAAGTTAAATTTATTAATATCTTAATAAATATTATATTATATTAATATAAATATTAATATATTAATATAAATACTATATTAATATTAATAAAAATATTATATTAGTATAAATATTAAAATATAATAAATATTATAATATTAATATTAATATTAATATTAATATTATATAAATATTAAAATAATAATTATATTATATTATATTATCACTATTCAGTATTTTTTTCTAACCATCCATGATATTTTACAAAATCTTAGTCATAAATCTTAAAAGAATATTTTAGAAAAAAAAAGTACCATCACTTTTCATCTTATGAAAAATATCAAAATCCATTTTCTTCATGAATTTTTATTTTTCATAAAATATGAAAAGTGACTTCTCATTGGAAGAGCATTTTTTCTTCTCTTTTCTTAAAATTTCAATCAAATAAGAGACTTCCTCTCCACTTTTTAAGAACTGCTTTTTTTTCCTCCATTTTTCAGAAACTTTTCTCCTCTACTTTTGCATGGGCATTGTTGGGGATAAATCCCGCTCCTGCCAAAGCCCGGCCCGACGCTCAGCATAATGCAACCAGTAGCCACAGAAGAGCTTCAGCGCACTGATCTAGCCGAACCTCTTCAGCCGGCCGAACTGCCAAGCGGCCGAACTTCCAGTGGCCGAGCTTCTTCCAGCAGGCCAAACTGGTCAGATTCCAAGCTTCTTCCGGACTTTCAGTGTTGAGACCGAACTTCCTGGGCTGCCGAACTCTTTCAGACTCCCCATGGCCGAACTCCTTCAGCCTGCCGGACTTCCTTGCAGCCGAACTCCTCAGTGTCCAGGCTTCGGGCCGAACACCCACCGCCGGCCGAACTTCCTTGCGGCCGAGCTCCTTGGACTCCAAGCGGCGGGACGGAGACGGACTCCTCCCAGACGCCCGAGCTCCTCTTGGGTTTTTCCTTCAGTCGAACTCTCCTACAAGTCCGAACCCATTTGGACCCCACGGCCGAACTCCTTCGGACCGACTCCAGGCGAGCCCAGGCGGCCGAACCCCTTCGGACCGACTCCAGGCGGCCGAACTCCTCAGCGAGCCCTGGTCGAACCAACTAGCAACCGAAGTCCTTCAACTGGCCCCAGCCGAGCTTCTTCGGGCCTCTCAGCGGTCGAACTCCTCGGCAATTGTCCCTCGGTCGAACTCTACAGATGGCCGACCCTTCAGCCAGCCGAACTCCCCCAGCTTCCCCTTCAGCCGAACTCTGTTACAAGTCCGAACTCCTCTGGACTGTCGCCTGCAACAGGATCGGACAATGCCTTCCTCTCCATACCGGACTCCATGCGGTCGATGACTCGCCAGTATGGCTCCCACGATCCACCGGACGACGCCTTCCTCTCCGTACCGGACTCCATGCAGCCCACGACATGCCAGTATGGCTCCCACGATCCACCGGACGACGCCATCCTCTCCGTACCGAACTCCATGCTGCCCGACGACTCTCTGCCAGACGGCATGACCGTCACCATCAACTAAGCTCCGCTATAAAAGGACCCCTCCCAGATACGCTAAGGCTAAGCTCTCTGAACTCTCGACTCTCTAAGCTCTCCTCCTCATCTCTAAGCTCCGGAACTCATTCCGAGCACTCCATTACTGTTGGCCGGAAAACTAACTTGACCGTCGGAGGGTCCTGCCGGAGCCACCCCCCCACCGGTTCCGGACGGGACTTCGTTTTGCAGGTCCCCGGCGGCGACCTCAGCGGCCTCGACTCCGGCGACCTCCGGCGAAGATGGATTTCTGCACCAACAGATTGGCGCTAGAAGGAAGGGCCTTGAACCTTCGAGGTTCCCTTGTTCTTAAAGGAGTGCTCGGCGACGATTCTCCTCTTCCTGCTCCGGATCTCTCCTCTTCCGCTTCAGGATTCCTTTTCAAAAAGGAATGCCCCCCAGAAGAGCCTCAACCCGGAGGATCGGCGGCCTTCCGCGGCCCGATCCCGTTCGGGTCCGTCCTGCTCCCACTCCGGCCCCAGGCAACCCGGGCCTCACTCCTGTAGCTCGCGGTGGATGCGGAGCAGTTCAACCTGCTTACCCAGCAGGTCCGTGATCTTGACGGAAGCAGTGCAGGCGGTGCAGGCCATGCATTCGCGGACCCCGGCACCCGCTAGATCGGCGCGGGGATTCCCCAGAGCCCTGGGGCCCAGTCCAGGAGCGACCGATGTGGGCTACCCGACCTCCAGTCCCTCGGGAAGAGAAGGGCAACCGGCGAAGAGCCCCTGCTCGGACCGCGGCTCGACCCAGGGAGAGGCTTCGCACCCTTACTGCGAGAAGACCTTGGGGATTCAAAGATCGCGAAGATTCTCCTGGATCAAAGGCTCTTAGAAATGGAGCCGGCGTATCGAAGAAGCTTCGTCACGCTCCCCCCTCACACGGTAACGACGTCTGCACTGACCCCCCTTTTTCACAGAAAATTCATGCAGGAGCCGGTCCCGCCGAACTTCAAACTCCCACAGTTTGAGAGCTACGATGGGACCACCGACCCGGTCGACCATTTGGAAGCCTTTCGGACGACGATGCTGCTCCACGGCGTGCCAGACGCCATATTGTGCCGGGCCTTCCCCTCTACCCTTAAAGGAGCTGCCAGGAATTGGTACTCGGCGCTCAAGCCGAGTACCATCTTATCGTTTGACCAGATGAGTCAACAGTTCGCAGCCCACTTCATCAGTAGCAGGCGGCCCCGCCGAGGTTCGGATTCCTTGATGGCCATCAGGCAAAAGGAGGGGGAACCCATCCGGGCTTATGTCACCCGGTTTAACGCTGCCGCGCTGGAAGTCCGGAACCTGGACCCATCAGTCGCCATGGCCGCCCTCAAGGGCGGCCTCCGGAAGAACGACTTGTTGTTCTCCCTGGAAAAGAAGTATCCAAGGAATTTCGCGGACATGCTTGCTCGGGCTGAAGGATACGCCCGGGCAGAGGAGGCCTTCAAGGCCAGGGATGACGAAGCCGACGGCAAGCGGCGAGCTGAAGGGCCGAGCAGGTCCACCGAGGAAGAGAAGCGGAGTAAAGCTCGGCGGCGCTCCCGGACTCCTCCCGGTCATTGGCGGACCCGAACTCTCCAAGGGAACCCGAGGTGGGGAAGCCCAGAAGGAACGGCGCGCCGAGGTTCTCCTCAGCGCCGAAGCTCTCCCCGACAAAGGTTCCACAACTACGCCCCCCTCAACACTCCGAAGGCCCAAGTGCTGATGGAAATCGGGGAACAGCTTCCGAGGCCGGGCCAGATGCGTTCCCGACCCAGCAAACGCGACCCCAACAAGTTTTGCCGCTATCATCGCGACCACGGTCACGACACCGAAGAGTGCGTCCAGCTCCGAGACGAGATCGAAAAGCTCGTCAGGCGAGGTAGACTCGGCCGATTCCTGCAAAGGCGGCCCGAAGAGCGAGGGGAGCGGCTAAGGGCGGTACCATCGGGTAGGGAGAGCCAGGAAGGTCGGCCGCCCCTTGGCGTCATCAACACTATCTCGGGCAGCGAAGAAGCAGAGGATCGCAGAGCCCGTGGCCTTCACCGAGGAGGACGGCCGGGGAATCCAATTTCCACACAGTAACGTGGTTGTAATTTTCTTAAATATCGCTGACTACGATGTACGCCGCATTTTGCTAGATAACGGAAGTTCGGCCGATGTATTGTCCTACGATGCCTTCCTTAAAAATTGTCCCTGCCCGACGACCACTTGGAGCCGATAAAGTTCTCCGCTGGTAGGGTTTACCAGCAACACCGTACCAGCCGAAGCCTGCTCCGAATCGGGGAGGCCAGCGCGAGGTAGAGGAGGTCGTCTGGACGGGACTTGCTGCCCGAGGGAGCTCCGAGGAACAACGCCCCATCGACCCCTCAAACGAGAACGCGCTGTCCGCGATTTTCCTTCGGTAAAATTCTCCCCTCTGCATAATATTATTTCTGGATGCGAAAACTATGCGATGATAGGGAAGCAGCAGTCAATAATCGCCGCGTTAGGAACAGGAGGAGAACCTCGTCCTAACGCGAGCAACAAGCTCGGCCGCAGGAGATAAGATCTCCCCCGAGCGCGCACTTCAACCTCGGCTAGAGATAAGATCTCTCCCGAGCGACCGTGAACAACCTCGGTTAGGAACAGGAGGAGAACCTCGTCCTAACGCGAGCACCAACCTCGGCTGCAGGAGATAAGATCTCCCCCGAGGGAAGCTCGGCCGCAGGAGATAAGATCTCCCCCGAGCGCGCACCTCGGCTGCAGGAGATAAGATCTCCCCCGAGGAAGCTCGGCCGCAGGAGATAAGATCTCCCCGAGCGCGCACTTCGACCTCGCGCAGAGATAAGATCTCTTCGACCTCGGCTGCAGGAGATAAGATCTCCCCCGAGGGAAGCTCGGCCGCAGGAGATAAGATCTCCCCCGAGCGCGCACTTCGACCTCGGCTGCAGGAGATAAGATCTCCCCGAGAGAAGCTCGGCCGCAGGAGATAAGATCTCCCCCGAGCGCGCACCTCGGCTGCAGGAGATAAGATCTCCCCCGAGGGAAGCTCGGCCGCAGGAGATAAGATCTCCCCCGAGCGCGCACTTCGACCTCGGCTGCAGGAGATAAGATCTCCCCCGAGGGAAGCTCGGCTGCAGGAGATAAGATCTCCCCCGAGCGCGCACTTCGACTTCGAAGCTCGGCCGCAGGAGATAAGATCTCCCCCGAGGGAAGCTCGGCCGCAGGAGATAAGATCTCCCCCGAGCGCGCACTTCGAAGCTCGCCGCAAGAGATAAGATCTCTCCCGAGCGACCGCGAATAGCCTCGGTTGGGAACAGGAGGAGAACCTCGTCCTAACGCGAGCAACAACCTCGGCTAGAGATAAGATCTCTCCCGAGCGACCGAGCCTCGGTTGGGAACAGGAGGAGAACCTCATCCTAACGCGAGCACCAACCTCGGCTACTGGAGATGAGACCTCCCCCGAGCAACTTCGGCTATGAATCAGATCTCCCCCGAGGAACTGGGCTAACCTCGGCAGTAGGAGATGAGATCTCCCCCGAGCGCCCGCATCGGACTCCGGCTAGGGATAAGGTCCTCGGATAGACGTAAGGCCCGCGACGACCTCGGCCAGGGAGCTTCAACATCGACCTCGGCTAGAGAAAGCTATCATGTCAACCTCGGCCAGAGAGCTTCAACATCAGCTTCATCAACTTTGGCTGGAAAATGAGTTCCATTTCAACTCCAAACATCGACTGGAGATGAGGTCTCCCCCAAGCCTCAGCCTTCAACTTCAGCGTCAACATTGGCTGGAGATGAGACCTCCCCCGAGCTTCAGCTGCAACAAAGCGCGGAGCCTGGAAGAAGACTTCGGCAGTCGCCTATTTTGGTACTCCCTTCCTTCAATTTTTGAACTCGGGAGTGGGGGGGCTACTGTTGGGGATAAATCCCGCTCCTGCCGAAGCCCGGCCCGACGCTCAGCATAATGCAACCAGTAGCCGTAGAAGAGCTTCAGCGCACTGGTCTAGCCGAACCCCTTCAGCCAACCGAACTGCCAAGCGGCCGAACTTTCAGCGGCCGAGCTTCTTCCAACAGGCCAAACTGGTCAGATTCCAAGCTTCTTCCGGACTCCCAGTGTTGAGACCGAACTTCCTGGGCTGCCGAACTCTTTCAGACTCCCCATGGCCGAACTCCTTCAGCCTGCCGGACTTCCTTGCGGCCGAACTCCCCAGTGTCCAGGCTTCGGGCCGAACACCCACCGCCGGCCGAACTTCCTTGCGGCCGAGCTCCTTGGACTCCAAGCGGCAGGACTTCTTCGGAGACGGACTCCTCCCAGACGCCCGTTCGCCATCCGAGCTCCTCCCGGGTTTCCCCTTCAGCCGAACTCTCCTACAAGTCCGAACCCATTCGGACCCCACGGCCGAACTCCTTCGGACCGACTCCAGGCGAGCCCAGGCGGCCGAACCCCTTCGGACCGACTCCAGGCGGCCGAACTCCTCAGCGAGCCCTGGCCGAACCAACTAGCAACCGAAGTCCTTCAACTGGCCCCAGCCGAGCTTCTTCGGGCCTCTCAGCGGTCGAACTCCTCGGCAATCGTCCCTCGGCCGAACTCTACAGATGGCCGACCCTTCAGCCAGCCGAACTCCCCCAGCCTTCCCCTTCAGCCGAACTCTGTTACAAGTCCGAACTCCTCTGGACGAACTGTCGCCTGCAACAAGACCGGACGACGCCTTCCTCTCCGTACCGGACTCCATGCGGCCCGACGACTCGCCAGTATGGCTCCCACGATCCACCGGACGACGCCTTCCTCTCCGTACCGGACTCCATGCGGCCCACGACATGCCAGTATGGCTCCCACGATCCACCGGACGATGCCATCCTCTCCGTACCGAACTCCATGCCGCCCAATGACTCTCTGCCAGACGGCATGACCGTCACCATCAACTAAGCTCCGCTATAAAAGGACCCCTCCAGATACGCCAAGGCTAAGCTCTCTGAACTCTCGACTCTCTAAGCTCTCCTCTTCATCTCTAAGCTCCGAAACTCATTCCGAGCACTCCATTACTGTTGGCCAAAAACTAACTTGACCATCGGAGGGTTCTGCCGGAGCCACCCCCACCGATTTCGGACGGAACTTCGTTTTGCAGGTCCCCGACGGCGACCTCAGTGGCCTCGACTCCGGCGACCTCCGACGAGGACGGATTTCTGCACCAACAGGCATAATCTTGATCCACATAAATCATTAGAGATGTGCATGGATTTATTAATTATCATACTCGAGGATTATGGGTCTATGCAAATGGTTAGATTAGGTGTGGTTCGATCAATCTTAAAAATTTGAGTCGAACTTGATCCAGTCAATTTTGATCCTATCAAATTGGATTTACTATTTTTTTAGCAAAAAATTAGGTTGATAATTAATCATCTCAAGCACAAATTTCAATCTCACATTAATTAAAGGAATCTTCTAAATGAAAAATCTAATGATGATTATTAACTCCATTAATATTTAATGGAAGGTAAAAAGGTAAGATGAGTAGAACTTGGAAGATAGAGCCTTCTTCTCAAATTTTCTAATAAAAATATTTATTATTAAAATAAATATTAATAAAATAAATATTATTTTTTAAAAGATGAGGTTGTATATTTTTTAAATAAAGATGGTGGTGGTGCGAAGCCTTTCTTTACAATGGATATAAAAAAATACTCATACATGAAAAGATTTATGAAAGATATTTTTTTTAGTAGAGTAGAAAAGAATAAATATTTCAACTTAGAATACCGTAACTTTTTGGGCATTTCTATAGTTGATTTTATTATAATCTTAGTATGGTAATATTAATAATATTGATAATAATATATTTTTAATAAAATATTTTTTTAAAATAATAATATTTTATCAATTAAAAATATATTTTAGTAAAATAATATTTGATATTGATGATATTATTAGAAGATTAATAATATTTAAGAATATATTAATATATCAATAAAATGATATTTTTTATAAAACTAATAAAAGTATTTATTAGTAAAATAAAATTATTTATATATTAACAAAATATATATTATTTTTAAATAATTATATAATTAATAAAAAATGATATTTTAAGTAAGTTATATTTTCTCAATAAAGGTGTATCCTGCGCAATCCTAAGTGCATGTGCCTTGTGTTATAAGTACAAGGTGAACAGGGCTGGAGCAAAACGACCGATTGCCAGAATGGCAGGTAAAATAAATGGCAGCAATAATTAAGATCCTCGTCACCAAAGCACCTCAAGTACTCCATGAGTATTTCGTGATATTTTGCTTTTTATTTTTTTTAGATATATTTTATGAATTGTCAAAAAAAAAAAATCTGCAGTGTTTTTCTACTTTTTAATTTAAAAAAATCAAATATTTAAAAGGCATGGATGGCAGTATCATCCGATTCAATGAAAGAACAGACTACGATGCACTCAGCTGGGCCACGTGGCAGTTTTTTTATACGAAAAGCTATCGTCCGAATGTCCGCATAGATAAATCTTTTGTGAAGATTTCGCTTTTCGTGACCGTTACATAAGGCGAGGGCCTGAACGAGCGAACGCGATGGATTGACGTGGTCCTGATGGGTGGCAGAGATTGTCCCACATAGAAATCTGTATCGAGGAAAGATCGCACGGACCATCCCACCACGAGATCAAGCCATACACGTGGCTGATGTCGTGGGCGTCGAAGGCGCGTCGCTGTCCGAGGTGGCCGAGGCCGTCCACCGGTTCTCCAGGTCGCCCTCAACTTTCGGGTAAAATTACTTCCTTTTTGCCTAGAGGGGAAGTGAGGATATTTTTCTATAAATTTTCGCGTCAACAAATATTGTGGAGGGGTGTTGCTGCCTCAGAAATTCTTTATACAGCCTCAAAAATTCTTTATACACCGTATCAATTAATAAAATAAACTATTCTATACCATATAGCCATCACTTTTTAACATATATTTAATACATATAATTTTATTTTTTATTTAAAATTTAAAAAATAAAAATATTTTTTTAAAAAAATTATATAACTATAACATAATATCCTACAATAAAATTATGATATTTTATCATATTTTTTTCTAAAAATTATAAAAAAATAATATTTTTATTATTAAAAATTTATAAAATTTTTAAATAATAAAAATATTTTTTTATGATATTTTATGAAAGAAGTCAATTTGATGTTATAATATATTTATAAAATATTATAATTTTTTTAAAAAATAAAAAAAAATTTATTATTTAAAATTTTAAATAAAAATTTAAAATTATAAATATTAAATATGTATTACAAAGTGATGATTAATCAAATAAAATAAGATAAAATGATGTATTTTTTCTATATCAGCTCCATTATACAAAGAATTTCTCGACGGGTCAGGCCTGTTTTCGATCCGCGCTAGACCCAAGTTAGTTTGGCGCATGGACATTTGGTTCAGGTATTTGTCTCGAACTGTACTTGGAACATCAAATCCTTAGATCCGTCGCTTCAATACATCGTTGCCTTGGGTGTAGGACGAGACACCTGCTGCCACGGTGGGATTTGCCAGCGAATCAGATCGATTGGACGTGCTGCATGGGTCACGCAGCCGGTGCTTCTCTGGCATCATTTATAGAGCTCTTTTTCATATTAATATAAATATAAATTTTTTTTAATCTAATTAATATAAATTTAAATTTATTTATCAATATGATGTAAAAATAAAAAATATAATTTTAAATAATAATTTTTAGCTTAAAAATATCATTTCAAATGATATCTTTATAACCCAATGAGCACCATGAAAGCAAAAAAAAATATATATATATCATTAAAAATGATATTTTTAAAAATACCATTTCAAATGATATTTTTAAAAATATCATTTTAAATAATATTATTTATTTATTTATTTTCTTTTTTTGATAGGATCATGAATGTAAAGGCGGAGAAGGGTCGGTTGGGATAAGGGAGCGGGGGTATGGTCGCCTGAGGGTGGATGGCACGGTAATAGGGTGGAGAGGGTTAGGGGGGCCGGAGGGGAAGGGGATCAGCGGAAGAAGGGCAATCGAGGTGGGGGAGGGCCGCCCGAGGGATGGTAGTGTTAGATATATGTGCCCTATAAGTCAGAATTGGCTGATACTTGTAATACACTTCTAGAGGCAAAATTATAATTTTGACTAATATCAATAAAATAGGTTATTTTCTATCACATATGCGTATTTAGTGTCTGTGATACATCCTTTGAGTTAATGGTAATGATAATTCATATTTTCAAGAGTTGAAAATCTAAGACATGAATAATCATTATTAACTCATAAAATGCTTCAGACCATAGGATCATCACGAGGATGGTGATTGATCCGGAAGGTTGGTGTACAATCGCTTCTCTTTAGTAGATGAGTCTTGAGTCTATGGTGTGGAGACACCGGAGCGAGAGTACAGGTACTCGTTAGAGAACGAGGGCACTGAGCGTGACCACCTCGAGTAGTCATTAGGAAGTCTACCTTCTCGTCAATGACTGACTCGATGCTGCAGTAGTGTGTCTGGTTCTTTGACCTGAGGTGCATCGGCAGTTCACCTTGAGGGTGTTATAGTTTGACTACACCATTACTCGGTCTCCTAGCCATATGGAATCCTGAGGTGTATGTTGGCTATAGCATGTTCATTGTAGGAACTGGATAGCATCAAGATGGAATCTATCTACCTCGGTGGTAGAGGAGCAGCCCTATGATGATCATGAGAATCAAGTCCAGAAGTCCATGGCCATGGCAGAGTGAAATAATAGAAAGAGTTTCTATTTAGGTTTTCACATTGGACTTGAAATCGAATGATTACATCATATGATAGAGACTAGGATTTGACGAGTTCACCTTAACCCTAATCTGATCGGGGCTCAAGATAGAAGAACTTAATCACACAGGTAGCTGCACCAAGAGGTTCGCATTCAGCTCTGATGGGTTGCCACCATATACTGCTAGGTATCACTGGTGGATTTTGGGAGCAATTAGAATGATTTAGATGATCGATCATTCTAGCTGTTCGAATCAGAAGAGTTCTGATCCATCGAAAGGAGTTTCGATGATGTCGATGATAGAGATCATGACATATCCCATTACCATACAGAACTGAACCTAACTGGATCACACAAATAAGGGTTTGAATCTAGTGATCATCAATTGAACTGATCCAGTTCAATTGATCTGAATGAGATTCAATTAAGTTCAAGAAAAAAATCGTGCTAGCACTCGATTGAACCTAACGTTCTTCTTTTACTATCATAAATAAGTTGTCCTGACTGAGCCAAAGGAGTTTGTGCTCATTTAGAGGCCTTCACTTTGTCTGACTAGAGCTTGTCCAAGTCAGAAAAGGTTGTCTTATTTTGTAAGACATTACCTGCCATTTTTGGTCATCTGCCATTTCTCGTCCTTTGACTTTGGTCAAAAGTTGACCTTTGATTGGTCAAATATTGACCATTGACACTTTGACTTTTGTCCATATGTCACGCACCTATTGGAGAGCTGGTGGGGGCCTATCTCCCTATCAGAACCTGGCAAGGAGGAGGGCGCACGCCACCCTTGGCATGTGCCCAAGCTGGAGGCACCCAGGAGTTCCTGTTGGACAGGGACTCCATCTCTTTTTTGGATTCCAATTAGAGTTCTCCTAAGAACCAACTTTGACTGGTCTTAGGCATCCTCTAAGGAGGAATCCATGGGACTCTATTTCCATCAATCAGATTTAGATCTGATTTCACAAAGAGTTGTGATTGGTTGGAAAGAAGAAAAGTCAGATCACAGACAGTCTATAAATAAGATCCTGCGCCTAACTCAACTAAAAGATTGGAATAACAATTCTCCATGCCCCAAGGCTGCTTCTCTTCTCCTCCTCCATGCCAAATCCACCTTCTCCCTCTCCTCTCCACGTCCAAAAGAAGTTTTGGACCTTGGTTGGTGCGATCCAGATGAGAGAAAGGCGACTAAAAGCTAGAAGGCTGCGCTGCTGCAAAGGACAACTGCTGATCTTCAAAAGAAGTTTTGAAGATCCTTCAGATCAGATCCAGATTTGATTTTTGGAGACGTGATAGAGAAGAAGAAAATCTTCAGATCCAGCCTGAGTGGATACTGGTAGAGGCCAGGCACTTGCGTGGCTAGATTCAGAACCTTCCGCTGCTTACAGGATCATCAACGGATAATAGGATTATCCACTTCAAGGTAAATTTAATTTAATTTAATTTATCTAAATTTATTTTATTTATTAAAATAATAAAAATCAGATCTAAAATATCTCAGATCTGATATGGATCAAAGAATAAAAATTTTTGAAATATATCTCTTGATCTGATCAGATCTGAACGAATCTGAACCGAGAAATCAGATTTTTCATTCAATTGGTATCAGAGCCAAGGTTCTAAAAGTATTTAGATCTATTTTTAAATTTATTTTAATTAAAAAATAAATGATTTTAGATGTCACATGAGATGTGATCAGATCTGAAATCAGAAAAAAATTAAAATTAAATGATTTAGATCTAAGATTAGAAAATATGCATGACTAGTTCTAAAATAGAATAGTTCTATAGAATAGTCTTGCATGTTTTTAATTTAATTTGATTAAATTATATTTTAGATTAATTTATTTACTATTTTTTGATATTATAATGATTATAATAATATCTAAAAAATAGTAAATAAAATTATTTAATTTTAAATATCATATGAGATATGATTGATGCATGTCTAGACTAGTTGTAGAATAGTTCTACATAATTGTCTAGATTAGAATTTATTTTGATTAGATCAATTTAAATCTAATTTTTTAGATTATTATGAGATAATTTAGATCTGAAAATATGCATGATTCGATACATGAGATGTATGCAAAATATGTCATGATTAGATCTAATTTGTATATGAGATATATGATATATATCTAAAACTATTTTGTAGTATTGCATGTTCCTGATTAAGGCATTCCTCTTGGCCGTCCGGTCATAAGAATGAAGAAGGGTTTAAAGGCCCTCTCCTCCCATTCGATGGGCATGTTCTTATGATGTGTAGGGGTGCTGCACGTTCGTCCTTAATCAGAAATCCAAAACTTACTTTCTGCAAAATCCTAGATCCTGAAACCCTAGGATTTATTGTGCATATTTTATTTATGAAACCCTACTTAATTAAAAATTAAGATTATGGAATATTAATTAGGTCTAAAATTAAGAATTTCAGATCTAAGACATATTCATAATACTGGGTTCGGGCTTGGGTAGCTCAATTAGGTCTAAGCGGTTGATCAAACCGAATCAAGAGTTGGTTAGATGGGATCAACAATGCTTAAATTGACCAGCCTAATAGGATTAAGTCTGGGTCAAGATCGAGTCACGATCAAGCAAGACCTAATTAGGCTCAGAGGTTAGAGTCTGGATTGTAGGCTAACCCAATTGGTTCTGACTCAATAATTTGGTGTCTAAGGTAAGTTTGGCACATACGACCGACTGATTTTTAATTGGAAGCTACTCGACCTGAATGCGTTCTTGTACGAGTTAATGGCATATTCCTTCCACCGATCTCACTTACCTGGCCATATCTGTTGACACAGTTCTGATCTGAGGTGGTCAATAATCCGAGCTAACCCATGCCACTAGGTTAGTCATAATTGTTATGACTAATGACAAGTCTAGTTTAATGAGACCTGAATCAATTCTTCCCTAAGAAAAGATTAAGTCTGAGGTCTTCCACCATTGTAGATGTGCGGGCCCTTTTCGGGTTGATTGTTCTCGGCTGGATACAGTGGCTCAGTTGCACCGAGAAGATGCAACCATGTCTATTAGGCATTGGATGCTATGGGCTGGAGGATGAGTTGGGCTCAATATTTCGGATACGGTGAGAGACTCAATTAGGAATCCAGTCTATGCAAATGGTGGGTCTGACTTAACTAAGGAGTGGATCAATATTTTGGATACGGTGAGATTCATGAATTAGAGACCAAGTTTGGGTGCACCATGATTAGAGAATCATTGAACAAGAGTTGTTCACTCATTGGCTAACCCATCACCAATAACTGTTAGGTGAGGTGATGAGTCAGTTGGTGAGACCGCACCACCCACTAGAAATCATTAATCGTGGAGATTTTTGCATCTCTACAGAGGAAAGTGTAGGGATCCGAGAAAATAGTGGAAGCTAATTTATTTAAAAATAAAATTTTTAAATAAATTGGTCAAGTCATAATTACAGTATCTAACTAGAATCTTTGACTCTCTACAGGAAAATATCTGCGTCCAACCCATTAGCACGTATCCTGGACACACATAGACTGATCGGACCCAATTATAAAGATTGGCTCAGGAACTACAAAATTATTTTGGATTCTGAGAAGTTAACCCATGTTTTGGACCAGGACCCTCCCACCTTACCAGCTCCGTCCATCCATTGAACAGAGAGCGTCTCTGGAAAAATGGATAGACGAAGATAATAAGGCCAGATATTACATGTTGGGCTCGATGTCTGATGAGCTCCAGCGCCAACATGAAGATATCGGGACTGCTCGCCAAATGTTGGCTCACCTGCAGGAGATGTTTGGTGAACAGAGTCGCGCAGCCAAGTATCAAGTCACGAAATGACTTTTTAAGGCTAAGATGCGTGATGGGCAGTCAGTCCAAGATCACTGTCTGATGATGATCAAGGACATGGAAGAGCTTGAGAAGCTCGGTGTGAAGTTAGACTTGGATCTGCAGAATGATATTATTCTGCAATCCTTGACTGATGCATATGGGCAATTCATCATGAATTACCACATGCATAAACTTCAAAATTTTTTTGGCCGAATTAATGAATATGCTGGTTACCGCTGAGCTTTCTATGAAAGGTTCTAAAGGCTCAGTTCTTGCTATGGAATGGACTTCTTCCAAAAGAAAGTCTTATGGAAAGAAAAAGAAGTCTGTGAAAAAGCAAGAAGGTGGAAGGAACAAAGAAGAAGAAGGCAGAAGCCGAAGAAAAAGGATCGATGTCAAAGGAAAGTGTTTTCATTGCAACAGCGACGGCCATTGGAAGCGGAACTGCCCTACTTACCTGGCCACCCTGAAGAACAAGAAGGAAGGTCCTTCTGGAGGTATGCTCGTTATTGAGTCTAACCTTATGGTTTCTTCTGCATCCAGTTGGGTGCTTGACTCTGGTTCTAGTGCTCATCTGTGCACTTCCATGCAGGGTCTTGAGGATAGCAGGAGGTTGAGGGATGGAGACATGATCCTACGCATCGGTAATGGAGCAAGAGTTGCTGCAGTAGCCATGGGAACATACCCTCTTCGATTACCATCTGGTTTAGACTTAGTTTTGAAAGACTGTTATTATGTGCCTGCAGCTAGCAGGAATTTGATTTCTGTTTCATGCTTAGCACAAGAAGGCTATGTGATTACCTTCTTTAAGGACCATTGTAACATTCTTTATGAAAGAAATAAAATTGCAAATGGTTTCCTTATTAATGGTCTTTATCAGCTACATATTGATGTACCTGTTCTAACTATCGAGCAAAACGTGAATGCCAAATGACCTAGGGATAGTCCAAATGATAGATATCTATGGCACCTGAGATTAGGTCATATAGCAGAAGATAGGATTCAACAAATTGGAGAAAAAATGGGCTATTGAGTCCATTGACTTTCCGAGTCATATCCAATTTGTGAATCTTGTCTTCAATGGCAAAATGACTAAACTCCCTTTTGTTAGGACATGGGGAAGAGGGCCACAGATCTCCTTGCCCTAGTACATACTGATGTGTGCGGCCCATTTGATGTGCCGGCTAGAGGCAATTTTGTCTACTTCATTACCTTTACCGATGATCTGTCTAGGTATGGGTATGTGTATCTTATGAGACACAAGTCTGAAGCTTTTGAAAAGTTCAAAGAATTCAGACATGAAGTAGAAAAACAAATTGAAAAACCCATTAAGGTTCTTCGATCAGATCGAGGAGGTGAATACCTTAGTCGGAAAATTCCTAGACTATCTTCAAGGAAAATGGCATAGTCTCTCAATGGACTCCACCAGGAACACCTCAACTCAATGGGATTTCAGAATGGAGAAAAGAGAAATCGGACTCTATTGGATATGGTCCGATCCATGATGAGCTTCACAGACCTCCCTGATTTTCTTTGGGGACATCATTTTGTTAACTTCAATTTATCTACTGAATAGGGTTCCCTCTAAAACCGTTCCTACCACACCGTATGAGATATGGCACGGTAAGAAACCAAGTCTGAGTCATCTCAGAATTTGGGGTTGTCCGGCTCATGTCAAAAGACAACAAGCGGACAAGTTAGAGTTTAGGTCCTTTAGAGCTCGATTCATAGGATATCCTAAAGAGTCATTAGGATACTATTTCTACATTCCAGAAGACCACAATGTGATTGTGAGTCGACATGCCATCTTTCTTGAAAAATAGTTTATTCAAGATAGCGGCATTGGAAAGCAGATTAAGCTTGATGAGAAAGTCTCACAAGTAGCAACGAGCTAAGGACCAATTGGAACCAAATCAGGTTGAGCCAATAAGAACACTACCTCCTCCACCTCGTAGATCGAAAGAGTTTTCCGTCCCCCTGAAAGATACTTAGGTATTATTTCAGAGGAAGTAGAGGAAAATGTTCCTCGTAGGTAATGGTGCTCATGGTGATGATCCCAAAAACCTACAACGAGGCGATATCAGATATCGACTCCGAGAAATGGCTTAGAGGCAATGAAGTCAGAAATTGACTCGATGCACTCAAACCAAGTCTGGACCTTGGTAGATCCACCAGAAGGTATAGTACCTATTGGGTGTAAATGGATCTTCAAGAGAAAGATTGGTGCAGATGGAAATGTGGAGACATTCAAGGCTAGACTAGTGGCAAAAGGTTATAGTCAATGCGAAGGCATTGACTATCAGGATACCTTTTCCCAGTAGCTATGCTAAAATCCATCCGCACATTGCTTGCCGTTGCAGCCTATTTCGATTATGAAATATGGCAAATGGACGTGAAAACGGCATTCTTAAATGGATATCTTGAGGAAAGATATCTATATGGAACAGCCTGCTAGGTTTCACATCCAGTGATACTGATCACAAGGTTTGCAAGCTGCAAAGGTCCATATATGGACTTAAGCAAGCATCTCGGAGCTGGAACACTCATTTTAATGATGTGATCAAAAAGTTTGGTTTCATCAAAAATGAAGAGGAACCATGTGTTTTCAAAAAGGTCAGTGGGAGCGCTGTTGTCTTCCTCGTATTGTACGTGGATGACATCCTCCTTATTGGGAATGATATTCCCATGATGACAACAGTCAAATTATGGTTGTCCAAGAAATTCTCCATGAAAGACCTAGGTGAAGCATCCTTTATTCTAGGAATTAAGGTCTATAGGGATAGACCGAATAGGATGCTAGGACTTTCACAGAAGATGTACATAGAGAAAGTACTAAAGAGGTTTAGTATGGAAAACTCTAAGAGGGGATTAATACCCTTCAGACATGGTATTCATCTTTCCAAGAAGATGTGCCCCTAGCACACCTGAGGAAAATAGAACGCATGAGCAAGATCCCTTATGCTTCTGCAATAGGGAGCCTCATGTATGCCATGCTATGTACACGACCTGATATAGCCCATGCTGTGAGTGTCACAAGCAGATATCAGTCAAATCCAGGATGAAGAACACTGGACTTCTGTGAAATGTATCCTTAAGTACTTGAGAAGAACTAAGGATATGATGTTGGTCTTTGGTAACGGAGAACTCCAAGTCCAGGGATACACAGACTCGGAATTTCATGTCCGATATAGATGATCGAAAGTCGACATCTGGGAGTCTGTTTGTGTGCAATGGTGGTGCTGTCAGTTGGAAGAGTTTCAAGCAAACTGTGATAGCAGATTCCACCATGGAAGCAGAATATATCGCTGCATCAGAGGCTGCGAAGGAAGCATTCTGGTACAAGAAGTTTGCTGCAGAAATTGGAGTAATGCCATCAGATGCCATTCCTCTGTACTGCGACAACAATGGCGCCATAGCCCTTGCTAAGGAGCCAAGGTCTCATCAAAAATCCAAGCACATTGAGCGGCGATACCACCTCATCCGCGATTACCTCGAGAAGGGTTACGTCGAGGTCAAGAGAGTCAACTCCACAGATAATGTGGCAGACCCACTTACAAAGCCATTGGGCCAGCAGAAGATCGAAGCCCACCTTGAGAAGATGGGACTTAGACTTGTAGCCAATTGGCTTTAGGACAAGTGGGAGATTGTTAGATATATGTGCCCTAGAAGCCAGAATTGGCTGACACTTGTAATACACTTCTAGGGGCAAAATTATAATTTTGACTAATAATAATAAAATGGATTATTTTCTATCACATATGTGTATTTAGTGTCTGTGATACATCCTTTGAGTTAATGGTAATGATAATTCATATTTTCAAGAGTTGAAAATTTAAGACATGAATAATCATTATTAACTCATAAAATGCTCCCGACCATAGGATCATCACGAGGATGGTGATTGATCCGGAAGGTTGGTGTACAATCGCTTCTCTTTAGTAGATGAGTCTTGAGTCTATGGTGTGGAGACACCGGAGTGAGAGTACAGGTACTCGTTAGAGAACGAGGGCACTGAGCGTGACCACCTCGAGTAGTCATTAGGAAGTCTACCTTCTCGTCAATGACTGACTCGATGCTGCAGTAGTGTGTCTGGTTCTTTGATCTGAGGTGCATCGGCAGTTCACCTTGAGGGTGTTATAGTTTGACTACACCATTACTCGGTCTCCTAGCCATATGGAACCCTGAGGTGTATGTTGGCTATAGCATGTTCATTGTAGGAACTGGATTGCATCAAGATGGAATCTATCTACCTCGGTGGTAGAGGAGCAGCCCTATGATGATCATGAGAATCAAGTCCAGAAGCCCATGGCCATGGCAGAGTGAAATAATAGAAAGAGTTTCTATTTAGGTTTTCACATTGGACTTGAATCGAATGATTACATCATATGACAGAGACTAGGGTTTGACGAGTTCACCTTAACCCTAATCTGATCGGGGCTCAAGATAGAAGAACTTAATCACACAGGTAGCTGCACCAAGAGGTTCGCATTCAGCTCTGATGGGTTGCCACCATATACTGCTAGGTGTCACTGGTGGATTTTGGGAGCAATTAGAATGATTTAGATGATCGATCATTCTAGCTGTTCGAATCAGAAGAGTTCTGATCCATCGAAAGGAGTTTCGATGATGTCGATGATAGAGATCATGACATATCCCATTACCATATAGAACTGAACCTAACTGGGTCACACAAACAAGGGTTTGAATCTGGTGATCATCAATTGAACTGATCCAGTTCAATTGATCTGAATGAGATTCAATTAGGTTCAAGAAAATCGTGCTAGCACTCGATTGAACCTAACGTTCTTCTTTTACTATCATAAATAGTTGTCCTGACTGAGCCAAAAGAGTTTGTGCTCATTCAGAGGCCTTCACTTTGTCTGACTGAAGCTTGTCCAAGTCAGAAAAGGTTGTCTTATTTTGTAAGACATTACCTGCCATTTTTGGTCATCTGCCATTTCTCGTCCTTTGACTTTGGTCAAAAGTTGACCTTTGACTGGTCAAATGTTGACCATTGACACTTTAACTTTTGTCCATGTGTCACGCACCTATTGAAGAGCTGGTGGGGGCCTGTCCCCCTGCTAGAACCTAGCAAGGAGGAGGGCGCATGCCACCCTTGGCGTGTGCCCAAGCTGGAGGCGCCCAGGAGTCCCTGTTGGACAGGGACTCCATCTTCTTTTTGGATTCCAATTAGAGTTCTCCTAAGAACCAACTTTGACTGATCTTAGGCGCCCTCTAAGGAAGAATCTAGGGGACTCTATTCCCACCAATCAGATTTAGATCTGATTTCATAAATAAGACTCTGCGCCCAACTCAACTAAAAGATTGGAATAACAATTCTCCACGCCCTAAGGCTGCTTCTCCTCTCCTCCTCCACGCCCTAAGGCTGCTTCTCCTCTCCTCTCCACGTCCAAAAGGAGTTTTGGACCTTGGTTGGTGAGATCCAGATGAGAGAAAGGCGACTAAAAGCTAGAAGGCTGCGCTGCTACAAAGGACAACTACTGATCTTCAAAAGGAGCTTTGAAGATCCTTTAGATCAGATCCAGATCTGATTTTTGGAGACGTGATAGAGAAGTAGATGATCTCCAGATCCAGTCCGAGTGGATATCGGTAGAGGCCAGGCACTTGCATGGCTAGATCCAGAACCTTCCGCTGCTTATAGGATCATCAACGGATAATAGGATTACCCACTTCAAGATAAATTAAATTTGATTTAATTTATCTAAATTTATTTTATTTATTAAAATAATAAGAATTAGATCTAAAATATCTCAGATCTGATATGGATCAAAGAGTATAAATTTTTGAAATATATCTCTTGATCTGATCAGATCTGAACGAACTTGGATCGAAAAATCAGGTTTTTCATTCAACAAGTAGTGGGCGGGGAGGGTCGGGAATTTTTTTTATTTTTGGTGCAGTAGATGGAGGGGGAGGGGGGCGCAGGAGGCGGTGGCGACCGACGTTGCTGGGGATGCTGGTGATCGATGGGGACATGGCCGAGCGTGAGGGGAGGATGGTGCTGGTGATCGGTGGCACAGGGGGCGTTGGTGACCAACGGGGACACGACCGGGCATGGGCGGAGGAGGGTGCTGGTGACCGATGGCGCGGAGGGTGCTGGTGACCGATAGGGACCCAATCGAATGCGGCGGGGGTGGGGGGCCACGGAGGGCGCACATTTTTTTTTCTTTTTTTTCTTTCTTTTCATTTTTTTTGGCTGATGGGTCATAGGGTTTTTTTCTTTTTCTTTTTTATTTTGATGGAGAGGCATATTATTTTTTCTTTAAAAAATATTTTAAAATAAATAAAATAAATAAAATAAAATAATAAAATTTAAAAAATATAAATTATTATTTTAAAAATATAAATATAAATAATATTTAAAAAATAAAATAAAAATAAATAAAATAAAATATATTATTATTTTTAAAATAAATAAAATAATAAAATAAAATATTTAGTTATATTTTTAAAATAATAATAAAATATTATTTTTAAAAAAATATGCGAGTGGGCATTGAGCAACGGCCTCGTGAAGGAGTCGTGGGTGGTGCCGGTGAGAGAAGGAGAAATGTTTGGGTATTCAGTGTAAAATCATGAAAGAAAAAAATATTTTTAAATAATAAAAAAATATTTTTAAAAAATTAATTTTAAAAAATAATAAAATAATTTTCATTCATCTTCTTTCATGGATCCATGCCGAACATCCACACCCCCTCTTCATTACCACCCATGGCTCCTTCGCTCGACCATTGCTTTTCCGCATCCATCCATGTATTTTTTATTTTTTTAAAAAATATTTTATTATTATTTTAAATATATATTTTATTTTAAAATATATTTTTAAAATATTTTATTTTATTTTATTTTAAAAAATATTTTTTAATATTATATTATTATTTTTATTTTTTAAATTTTAAAATATATTTTATAAAATATTTTATCATTATTTTAAAATTTTAACTAAATATTTTTAAATATTTTATTATTTTTTTTATTTTATATTTTTATTTTTTTATTTTAAAATATTTTTAAAGGAAAAAACTGCCTCTCCATCAAAATAAAAAATAATTAAAAAATCCATCGACATAAAATAAATAAATTAATTAAAAGAAAGAAAAAAAGATCTCGTGGCCCCCCCACCCCCTGCACCTGATCAGGTCTCCGTCGATCACCAGCACCCCCCGCGCACTCCTTCCACCCCGCTCCCCCTCCGCTCGATCGGATCCCCGTCGGCCATCAGTACCTTCCTCCCCACACGATCGTGTCCCCCTGGCACAACACCCCCATGCGTAGGTCGCTGCCTCTTGCACCCCCTCCCTCCATCTGCTGCATCAAAAAAAAGTCTCCGACCTCCCGCCACTACGCCTCGCAGCGCCTCCACCTCCTCCATCCGACGTCTCTTCCATCGACCCCCTCCCCCAGCCTCAACCCTCTCCGCCCAACTATCGCACCACCCACCCCAAACGGCCATCCCCCGCTTCCTACTCGATCGACTCCTCTCCGCCTCACGCCTATGGCCTGCGAAAGAGAAAATAAATAATGACATCTAAAATGGTGCAAAAAAAAAAAATTATTTGAAATGTTATTTTTAAAAGTATCATTTTTAATGATTTTTTTTTTTTTGAATGTTGATTGGGCCATAAAAATATCATTGGAAATATCATTTTTAAGCTAAAAATTATCATTTCAAATGATATTTTTTATTTTTACATAATATTAATAAATAAATTTAAATTTATATTAAATAAATTTAAAAAAATATATTTATATTAATATGAAAAAAAGCTCTGCATTTACATCTGGTCAAGCACGAGGCAAGGGTACAAAATCTTGGAATAAGTGACGGCCAACGCATAGACCCTTTTGGTCATCGAATGGGGTATTTCATTTTTCTTGTTAATACCGACAAAATGTGCTAGATGTAAAGTCCACGTGTAGCATCGAGGACCCCCTCTCTTTCTCTCTCTCTCAGTGCGAATATCCAAGGATCATATTTTGAATCTGCGACAATCTTCATGCCTCGTTTAAAAATTTATTTTTATCAATCTATTATTCTATGTATTTATTTATTTAGTTAGTCAGTAAAGAGGGAAACAGAGGGAGATCCGTCTTAAGTCAAGTCAACATTTCGGGAATGCAGCCTTTGTTTAAGAATCAAACCCAGAATTCATGGTTTCTGCGTGACCGCTAGAGCAAATCTTAGTTCACAGCCTGTTTTATAATTTGAACAACAGAATTTTACAGGGATGTGCAAATGATTTAATTAATAAAAAATTAAATTAAATTATAAATTATTTTAATATTTAATTTAATTTTTTTTAAAAAAATTAATTTTGATTTAAAATTGAATCAAAATTTTTTAATCGATTCGGTTTTTAATTTTTAATTTAATAATTTTGATTAACCAAAAATTAAAATAGATGTCTAATGATGAATATTATATTGATAAATTATAAAGGATTTGAGATAATTTTACTGAGTTAAGCTTTTTCTTAATGATTTATAGTTGATTTAAATTTAAATAATAATACTAAATATAAGTATAATTTTATAATTTAAATAATAAAATTATTATAAAAAAAAATAAATTTAAATTAAAATCAAAAATTTAGAATAGAAAAGCCCATAATTAAATTATCGAGTCAAATCAAATCAAAATTATTTCGATTTAGTTTGTTCGATTTTAGACTATTTTGATTCGATTTTTTATCCTATAAAATATAAATTCAAAAGTTTAATTTTTTTAAAATTTTGATTTGGTCTGAATCAAAAAAAAAAAAAATCTCGAGTGCAATATGATCATAATAAATGATCATCGAAGACATGCATGAGCCTGACAGGGCAGGCAGAAGTTACCCAAGGATCATTCGATGGGCTATTATCTTCTGCATGTCTTGTCTTCGGCCCTGGTTTCGTTTGGAATCGCACCTTTGTTTGGGTTAGAGATGTTTGGAGGAGGAGAGTTTCCCCATACATGACTGGTTGTGACGGACGCCATCCACACCATAAACGATGGCAGATTTGATAGAAGGTGATCGGCAAGTCTTCAAAGCTGACGGGCTCCTTCAATACATGCTGGAAGTGGGTTTACTCCCATTTTTTTTAAAAAAAGAAAAAACACAAGCTGAACTGATCCAACAAGTCCATACGCGAAAGATTTGGGCAAGCTCAGAGCTAGCCCAACATTTCTATATCATCGGCTCAAGCTTTGCCATGCACGGATTTTAAAGCTGCAGGCCTTTCAAAGAGATTATTGAATAAGTAGGAAAATGGCACACTTCCTGACCAATTGTCCTCTCGCAATCTGGCATTCTGACCACTACCCAAATGGAATGAGGTACGATTCTGAAAAGGCTACCGTCGGTCCAAATTGGTGAGACTTTCACGAACAACCTCATCTAACTCCAAACCTTCTTTTAGAGTAGTAAGCATTATTTTATCTATTCTACAAATTTATCAAAAATGGACGTATCCCTTCACCTTTCCGCAAATCAGTTTGGAAGGCAGCGGCATCGGGAAAAGCTAAAACTTTCTTTGGCTTGCACAAAAGAACATACTTCATCCCGGTGAAGTGTTGGCAAAAAAAAAGAAGAAAAAAAGGTCTAGAGGGCTAGCTCGGGTTGTCTCATGTGCAGTGCAATCTCCGAAACTATCGTACACTTATTAATTAGATATCCATTTGCAAGAATTATTTGATTTACTTGAAAGTTACACGTTAAGCTAAGAGGTTGGCTGACTAACCTTCGAGATCCTTTGGATGGTATGGCACCGCAAAAAGATAAAATCCTCAAAAAAAAAAAAAGAAGAGAGGGATCAGTTCATTATGATGATGTGTTGGCACATTTGGTTGGAAAGGAACAGAAGAATCTTCCTGGGGGGCAAAAAACGATTTCCACAAGATCCTCCAAACATTCCAACATTGGCAGACTTTATGCAATAAGAGAGGAAAATAAAGCCATCAAGCACATCTCAGTTACCTTGTTCCCTTCTGCAAATGAATTGATACGGCATATCTTGTGCAGACTCTCTCGTATATATTCATGCTCATTAAAAAACGGGGGAAGTATCTAGCTTCCTCCATGTGATCCTCAAAAATAAATAAATGATTTCAATCCTGCAGGCATCTCCGTTAGTATCAAATTAAGGCTTAAGTCGAAGTAGGGAATTGATAAGATTTTTCTTTTTGAAAAAACATTTATGCTCATTTACATCCACAATGCAACAATTGTAGTTATAGATAATTTTAATTTTTCCAATCAAAATGGAGCATTTCTTTCTGTGATTATCCTTGGGAACATTCACGTATATAGAGAAATATATCAAAATGTATATTCAACACAACAGACGCAACTCCTCAATCATTTATGATTACTTGAGTATACATTCAGAACAAAACAACACAGAGATAATATAAAAACTCACATGTTATAAGCTAAGATGAGATGAATACACAATGATCACATTGTAACAGAACATGTACTTATTTCCATTGTTTACAAAGCACAGCAACAATCATGGATTTTTTTTTTTTTTTCTGTCTTATGTTCCTTCTTGGCAGAAAGCGCAAGCCTACATTTCTGACCAGTACCGTAAGGTTCTCGCTAACCCAGGCTGAGGAACCCCTCAAAGCATGCAAGAGAAGCAGCTAGCAAGCACCCAACCGATCACATTCTCTTACCAGCTCATTATGCCTGTTTAGCAGCAACTGAGCGTGCTTTTAGATTCAGGAACACTGCCCTGAAATTTTACAGAAGAATAACATTGTTCAGCATATATATATGCATGTTATTGAACTGACATAGAATCCAATCAGAAAATTATTCACTTGAAATCATGTGAGGAATTGTGGGGGCACTTGTATACACATGAAGCTACATGCTACAATTGAAAACCCTAGAATTAATAGAGCTCCATCAAATTCTGAATTACTCCTTGTGGAGTTGCAAATTTTGGTCAGAAACCATTAACACTAAATATAAATAGTATATCCAATTATATTTTAAACACCAATTTGGATGGAACATTTTTGATTAAAATCACGAGTTTGCAGAACATACATTAAGATCAGCACTTGCAAATTATGCACTAAGCATAAACATATTCTATTGACATTATCTCAGTTAAGCATGGCTGCAACAGCAAGCACATTGCATCAACAAAGTTACTGATTAGGTACCCCAGGACATAGGAAGACCCATGACTTGACAAACAGAGTAGAAGGAAAAGGCACGGAAATTGTTACAACCATATCTATATGGATGATTTGCTTCTGACTTATAATCTCACTTGCTGATGTGTCTGCCTATCTATCTATATATGTACATACTTCATGTGCAATTGCATGCTCTCATGCACGTACATGCATCTGCACCTGCACTCTCTCTCTCTCTCTCTCTCTCTCTCTCTCTCTCTCTCTCTCTCTCTCATGCACATGCACATACACATGCACACATGCAAGAGAGAGAATAATTACACATACATTCAACAATCAAATGCAAAAACAGGGCACATAGACATGCTTTTTAATAGAAAATTTTGTAACCTACGCCCTTAGACAATATATTTTCAAGCACAATTGGGTATGGCTAAGTAGGGCAGCATGCAAACATGTTCTATATTGATCTATTCATGACATAATAATAGAAAGGGGATGAAGTAGAGAATTCATTGTAGATGAAGTAACTAGAAATGAATGAGGAGGACAGACCAGCATGAAGCAACAAAGCTGTGGAAAAGAACACGGAACTGCAGAGGCATATATTGGTAGTTCACCCAAGCAACTATAGGCCAAAACTGCAAAGTAAAATCCATAAAATTCAGTGCAAATATATACTAGAAATCCAGTAAGCATCGTTAAATAGATCGAAAAGTACCTTCCATGCGGTCAACTGAACAGTTGGATAATCCTTCCTGACCTTGCTCCTCACTAAACTAAATGGTCTTCCTGCATTTACCAATGGAGCAATAATAGTGCTGTAGGTTTTATAAATGCAGAAGCAAAATTCTCAATACAATCAAATTTCAGAAGGTTTGATAATGAAACACTGCACTCGGTCAACCCCTTATAAGTAAATGCAAATTGCAGCCAAAATTGCATTCAACTAATTTGCCTACCTACAATCAGAAATGCAGTAATATATTGCAATTAAAACTCAACATTTTGGAATTTACATCCAAGTTATCTAATTTTCTTCCTCTCTTCTTTCCACTCTGATCTTTCCTCTATCTCTCTTAACATTTCTCACTCGCCTCTTGGGAGAAGTCCTTTTGATGTAACTCTTTCATTATCTTAATGAAATTCTGATAAATCTTCCATCTTTTACATAAAAAATAAAGGGGAAAAAAAAAGTAATATCAATTGATGAATCCAGTACATCTACATCTATGTGGGGAAAAAAACGTAACCAAATAGTGATAATTTTCAAAGGTATTTGCATTATATTGTGTGTAGTAGGCTGTATCAGATACAACGACCAAAGTAGTAATACATGTTTACCTATATTCTACAAAGGATGTCCGCCTTCTTTAAAGATCATTTTTACACTTAAGTGCCCAGAAAGACCTCCAGCTAATGAAGACTCTTTCGCTTTCACAATATTAAGAAAGAATCCTTCCATCCACCAACTTGATATTTTGAACAATATTCAGTTCATTCATATATATATATATATATATATATAAGAGCAGTGATGCTAGAACTTAACAAAGTAGCCTATCCCTTAATTCTTTATTAAAAAAAAAATCGTTTGACTGGCCACAGCCTGCTTCCTGAAGAGGGTGGTTCTGTTAGCAGGCTGGCTGACAGGAGATTGTTGTTGATAGAACTTATTCTAGTCTATAAGGCTTAAAGAAAAAACAAATTAGGAAGGAAAAAACTAAAAGAAGAAGATTTATTATATGTTGACTTGAGAAGCACCAACAAACATCCCATGAAAAAGACAATTTCTGATGGCTTTTGTATGACTATTTGTAATCGACGTTCTGTATCCATATACAATTGCATCAACATCAAGGGAACTTACGAAGGAGTGTTTGACATAAAATGACTCATATTATTCCATACCTTCAATGACCAGCCCATAATACATCATAAAAAGCATGTTGTTCCATGGTGAGGTAGTCAATTGTTCCAATATTACCTGTAAAGGCCATGTTTCTTATTATCATTTACAAGCCCAAGTTGATCAGTGTCAAATGATAAAAGGAAGAAAGAATTGTTGGAAACAAATAATCACATATGCAAAATACATCTGCAACTTTTCATGTGTAACTGGCCAGTTAATTAGACTTCGAACATTTAGAAACTTACTTTCTTAGCAACAGTCTCTTTTCCTTTCTTCCCCTTGAAAATAATCTCCATAAGCTTGTGCAGAAAGTGACCAAAAGGTCCTGCATAGGCAAAACCATAGAACTGCAAAGCATTGATAAAATTAGGTTTATTAGAACAGAATACGCTCTCTGCCATATGCAACAATGAAATATTTTCAGTCTGTGGAAAGAGATGTTACTCAAATTGTGCCTAAAAAATTGAAGCCACATCTTATCTGTCCAACGAGATGATATAGGTTAAGTTAGTTTTTCTTGGGAAAGGCCAGAATCTAAATACTAAAAGGATATAAATGATCGATATCAGAATTAAAATCTTTCTTCCTGGTGCTGAATGCCTTTACCGTACCACTTGCAGAGGAAGGCAATTCCTCCAATTCAAAGCATGTTGCTTTCTGAATGCCGGTAAGACCAACAGGAAACATTTATTTTCAAATTGGATGAGTTCTCAAGCAAGATCCTAAAATTTTGTTTTTAAACAACTTATTTCACAGTAAAACCAACTATTCTTCTTTCTCCTTCCTCTTCGCCTTGTAACTATATCTTCTGTGTTATTATTTTACCTGAAAATTACCCGTAGCAATTTTACCCTCTAGCATTGAGTGGAAGGCAAGAAATGTCTCAAGCAGAATCGAGCAATAGTGCAACAATTCTGATGTGCCTTAACTTTTTGAACAAGATCAGAAATTTGAGTAAAGGAAAACTTATAGATCATCCACTACCAATCACCGCTCAATTCTTGAGGGGGGTGTGGAGGTTGGTGATTGGCTGTGCAGAGGCAAGGCCAGACTAACACCACCAACCCCACTGTGTCTGGCACCAATCCTTGACTGCCAAATCCTAGGTGACCTGAGCGGTGATCATTAGAGGGTGATTGATAGTTGAGGAAAAGCAATTCATACATCAATCAGAAACATAACCAGAAGTGTTGAATACTCAGACTACTTTAACAAGTAAAAGCAAAATAACTTAATCCACCATATCTAAAGAAAACAGGACTCCACATAAAACATCAAAATTTCAATGCTAATCTAATGATTCACTTTCAAAAATCATAATGTTATTTGCACCAATCAATCAAAGCAACCATAACTTCAAAATTAACTGAAATCTAGTTCTGATATTATTAACAAGCTAAAAATAATAAACATGACACTTAGGTTCCTTAGCCATAAATAAGGCGCCTGATCATCTGGAAAAATGCAGCACACATCATCAAAGACGAACGGAGTAGACTTCTTTTCAAAGTTTAGGTTAAGGATCAAAATGAAGGAGGTGGGATTCTGAAAGTGGAAGCTGTGAAATATGATCTAAAGGTGCTTCCAATTTTAAGGACTTGGCCTTCGATGAAACCAATGGCAAAATAGCATCTAATTAAAAAGTGAATACCCGAATCGATGGAATCAATCTCCTAAACGTTATGGTAAGGATCATTTTAAACGCTCAACACAGCCGACCTCCCCAATCTTTATCTCCAATTACAAAATATCAAATCCCAAACAGAAGCACAATCGAACAAGAACCTAGCAAGAAACCACTTTTCCAAATTTTACATCGCAATGAAATAATCCGAGCGTCATACCATGACAAGAAGCAACCTTCTCAATTGGAGCTTCTTGATCCCGGAGATTTTTTGAGCGATTGCATCGCTGCATCCCGCCAAAACCCCCGAAGTTATTGCCTACAAAGAGGAAGAATAACAGATAAACCCATGAAGTCACCACCAAAAGTAACTTCAAAAATGCGACGTAACCATACAAAGAGATACGGAAGGAAAAAAACGGGAAAAAAAAAAAAAAAACAAATTTCATGGAGAAAGGAGTTAAAAGATCCAACCTTCGTTCTAAGAGGGTGTTCTTGAAGCTGCCCGAGGTAGCGCTTCCATGCGTCCGACACGATCTCCGACATGGCTATCGAACCGGCGGCGCAGAGCACCCTCTCGCTCTCTTCTTCAGGGGTTTTAGAAGGGTTTGGGGGGCCTTGGAAAGAGAAGAAGGGTGGAAGCGTGGGTCAAACGGCGAGAACGAGAAGACGGAGAAGAATGGAAGACCCGCATGAATAAGAGGGAGGAAAGTTGGGAGAGTATTTATTTGAAGCATGGTGGGGGTCGGGAAAGGAGGAACGGTCAGACCACGGACGGGGGTAAGGGCATTTTTCTTAATTGTTTGACATGGCTAATGCCTTGTATTTTTATCTTTTTAAATTTATGGGACCCATCCATCCTGTGGTTGGAGGCAAGGGCATTTTTCTTACAGGATCAAATGCTTGCCGATCTTTAAGCCAAATTATGGAATTGATAATTTTGTAACATGTATGGCAACCAACAAATTCTAAGAGATCAAATGTAGAAACGAAATCAATCACCTTGGACATGATTTGTGAAGAATGATAATTAAAATGCTATTCATAGAAACTACTTATTAGAGATTATAAGAGTCCCTTAAGTCAAATACCATAGGAAGTATCTTCCGGTATTCCTTTCCAAATGGAAGAGAGATGCAAATTTGGTGATCTAAGTGGGATCACAATGGTAATCTAAAATTATCGATGATTTGAATCCTCTGATGATCTGATCCTTAATGATTTAAAATGACTACGTTTGATGGACTATGGTCCAATAATTAAATATCTCATATATCTATAAGTAACTTATTAATATTTTATAAAAAAAATATTAATTATTATTATAAAATTAATATTTATATATACTTATAATATATTATTTATTAATATGAATATTTATTTTGATTAAAAATAAGATAAATAAAAATGATATATTAAATACTTGTATTATATAAATATAAAGTATAAGAAGATATTTCTACTTTAATTTAAAATTACCATTGAATGATAATATGATAATAATATAATTAATAATATATTATGATATAATATTTATCATAAATATAATATATAATATTAATATAATATAATATCAGATATATAATATTGATATAATACACTAATGAGGTATATTAATATCTCGATTTTTTTGCTAGATTGAAAATATTTTTATCCTTAAATTTCAGTCCAAGATCATTGTTTGAGAATGATCTTAAATTTCTGACCTCAACGATCGATATTCCATCACTGGATTCGATGATGATTCAAAGAGTTGGGATGATAATGCAATCAAATATGGTAATCTTATTACTTTCATCCATATTATTCATGACTTCGGATGGATCATCGTATACCAAATGCCCTTATGTCTCATGCATCTACTCTCAGCATCATTCATGCTCCCTATGGTATGTAATGGCAAGCATACATGACCGACTTCTAAGATATGTTTGGCTGAGAGAAGTTAGATTCCGAGACATAAATAGGAACGAGAATAAATGATTTTTATTTCAGCCATTTAGTTGAAGGAAACTCTATTCCATTCCATGAAAAATGAATGGATCACATAATTCTCTAAAACCCAATTTCTACTATTATAATATTTATTCTGATTTCGATTCTAATTTCGATCATAAACTAAATATGTCCAAGGATATAACAATTCTGATTTTCATTCTAATTTTTTTAATTTGAATTTCGGTTATGAACCAAATATGCTCTTAAATTATTTGATAAAAATAATACCATATAACAAGCAAGTGGTTTGTCACATAAAAAAAAAAATAATAATAATAAGGTAAGTGGCTTGCCAACATTAATCGCTTTAAGTCAACTAAGCATGATTGACCACACTGGGTTCTACCTAAACGTTGCTAGTTTTTCCAGAGGGTCGGAAGGAATTTAGGGAAGATACCAACACGAGGGAAGTCAAAATACAAATCTGAAAGCAAATGCACAAAGCACAATCTCTAAATCCAGGATTTCTGCAAAATTATGGAATTGCCCTCGAGTGACAAAGATATATCTTCCGTCTGCTGCGTTGCAGATCAGATCAGCTGCAGCGAGCCACGGATACAGCAAATGCAATTATGGAGGCAACCAAAATTTGCATATGGGCCCACGAGATGAAGCATGATGGGCACTTCACTAGTGTTGTCCTTGCGGCCCATTCCAACGGCGGATCTCAAGTCGAGTCATATCCGCTTGTCTTGGACTAAAAAGTTGGCGAGCGTGAGAGCTGCAGACAGGTACAAGAGAGCCGATTTGGGCCAGTGCATGGAAAGATCCTCTGCAAGAGGTACTGGTTAGGTCCACCGGCCGTTGTTGGCAGCTTGTAATGGCAGTTGCTTGAAAGGCTAGCTTCCGAAACGTATGGGGAAAACACTTGAATAAAATAGCCACTACTTGACTTGGAAAATGTTACATGGAATCATGTCTCAGAAACTGTGCAGGGGTAAGTCTTACATCATTTGATCTTATCCAAATCTTAGGTGGGGTGGAGATCAAACAAAGGGCTACTGCTGTTGGGATATAGTGTTTGTTTAACGAATACTACCGTATAGTTTAATCAGATAATTCACGTCCTATTTGAAATATCGGACTTTTTTTTTTTCGCAGATATTCGAATATCATTTCTAGACCCTGGGATTTACTAGATGACTTGATAAATCTTTTTTCAGGCTTTTAAAACCATAAGCTTTTAGAAGAACCATCATTATTAGGTACGGGCATGTTAATTTGATTATTTTCCTAATCAACCCTATGTAGAGATGATTCATATTAGGTGAGACATCATGCACTAAAATTTAAAAAAAGAAAAAAAGGTGCAACCATCTCTGGTGGACATTTGGCACTAAAATAATCTGGATCTTTAGAAGATTCCATCACTATACTTGGAACAACTAATAGAGAGCTAGTTGTTGACAATCACCACTTATGTCTTTAAAAAATAAATAGAACTGCCAAGTAATATCCTAGTTTTTGTACGTTTTTAAATCAATCGACCTATATTTTAGGTGCACCTATTAATAGTTGTGCTAAATTATTTATTTCGTCAGGTCATATTTCTGACTCATCCAAAACTTCACCAACCTCTTTAATTTGAAGCAATTGTACGTCAAATTACAAGGTGTTCCTGGTACAAAATGCTTGAATGCTGTGAGGAGTCAAGTGGGAAGGTGAAGCTTAATCTGGAGACCATGCATGAGGCATAGGGATGATACCGTAGAGTCCAAATGCAAGGGGACCGTAAGTCATCATCTGGCAGGAAATGCTCATAGTAGGCATGCGTGGATAATTCTCAAGGAAAGCAATCATGCATAAACGAGGCTCACAATTTTACATCCAACCAATCTTAATTTACCGCCCATACACTGGTCATAGGTTAAGGTGACTTTGCATGCATGCTTATAATACGATAGTTTGAACAAATGAAAAGCCTGATGGGAATATCTCTCCTCTCCTCTCCCAAAGAAGATGGACTACGACTGAACCTAGCTAAAAGAATGACAAAAGGGACTTGATTTTTTCAGCTTTGCCTCCAAGGCTTCTTTCATGTGAAATTTGACCTTCCAATATGTGAACTCTTCTGTTGAGCAACTCATTATATTTTATTTGACAATTAAGGGTGGAAAAAGAATTTCAAAAAGCTGGATATATATATATATATATATATATATATATACCTCCTTAAGATTGAGATCAATAGATGCATGCATCTTTATTTACATATGCTAGTCCCATCGAAGGAGACGCAGTAATTAATAGCGACGTTACAAATGAACAAAACAAATTGCGAGGACTGGAGGTGGTATATGAGATGGAAATGTTGATAGGAAGGTGGAAATTAGCGGTTGTTCTTCGTGTTCATGGCACGTTTGACGGCCTCGGCATTGTCTTTGATGCTTTCCTTTGTGTCTTCAGCCTTGCCAACCACTGCGTCCTTTACTTTCTGGGCAGTTTCTTTGGCGGAACCCCATGCATCTTGGGCCAACTGTTGTGCCTTGTGACTTAGATCTTGGGTCGTGTCAGCCACCTGCCAACTCAGACCATTAGTGTTTTTATATTTTGGTTGGTGAGCGTTACTTTACGTACCTTCCACATATAGGTGACATTTTCGTAGCACTTCGACAAAGGGGAAAAGAAAGTCATAGCAACCAATATGGCGCCCCATCTTGCTCTCCGTGGCATAACAATATTGGGACCACTCTCGGGCCACGTAATGCTTACATCAGTAAATCCCACATCCCTTAATTGTACCACAAAGTATTCTGAAAGTTGAATGCACTCATGTAGCTAGCAGGATATATATGGGCTGGGGTAAGCTCACGTACGTGCTAGTCTTTTGGCATCAAGTTTCCAATAGGCAATACACTAAGAATTAATCCAACCCGTATTCTTCCAACTACATGCGCTAAGTCTTGTTCCAAATACCTATGTACCCGCTTTATGAATTGCTTTGTATCCTGTTAATTGAAAACGGCCATCAATCTCATTTCCAGACGTTCATACACACACAAGTACATAGATTTTTTGCTATGCACGTGATGCACCGCACAATGCAATATATCCCGTGCAATGTCTATCGTACGACAACCATGCATGGCATATATCATATAGTACGTTGCCATGTATGGCTATCCATTATATGATAGATAATACGTACCGTGCATCATACTGTATGTTTCTCCACACATGAAGTAAAAATAAAATGTAGAAAATAAATCATTGCATGCAAGCTTTTCCGATTATTTCTCATGGCCTCCATCCCCATATATTAACTGGCTAATTAATGCCTTTTCATCCCCTTCCTGTTATGTCCTACAGTTTAGTTAGTGTTTGCACCTAAAGATGTAATTCCTCGGGAATTTCTGAATTTCTAAGCTTGCTATCTGAAGCCATGCATAAACACACGTAAAAAACATATTAATTACCTGAGCGGCAGCCGCACTAGCCATCCCCCTCGTCTCGTCGGCAGACTTCTTCACCTCTCCTGCCACCTCTCTGGCCGCCTCGCCGGCGGATTTCTGAGCGTCGCCTGCCGCGCCTCCCTACCAAAACAGAGATTATGTAACACCCAATCTTAAAATTTGGATTCCCGAATTCTATCTATATATCCAGTGGAAGCCAATGTGGGTCACCTGATGAGGAGGTCTTGGAGAAGCAGTGACGAGGACCCTCGAGGACGGGTTACGTCGGACCATGGCCGGGCTGACATGGAGGAACTTTGGAAGGGAGCCGGTGAGGGTCATGCTTGCCATCTTCTTAATTAGCTGCTGCCTTGGTGTTGTGCAAAGTGTTAGCTGCTTCCAATGCCATTTTCGCCACCATATATATAGGTGTCGGCCGGCATTCTGCTGTGTGCCACGTTGTGAATGTGGCTTAGGTTTTTGATTTCCGTTTGTTGGGATCCATTATTCCCGGTTGAGTTAGTTATTTGCAGTTACTTGTTCCTTGACCTGTTCCCTATTAGCAATTCTTATTAATTTTCATCCTCAAAAATTTTATCTTTGTTTCTCCAATATTTTCCTAATATGAAATAATTAAGATTTTCTTTCTCAATTTGCCTTTCAAGTTTTAGAGTCACAGAAGTAGGCTGATTGAGCATGGATAAATACATGGCCCGTGCTACATTTTGCCGTACGAGGATCTTCAATGTTAACGTTAGCTGACGTCCATGAAAGAGAGAGCTTTATCCTAAGATGAAACTTGGGTTTCCGATTTGGATGTCCGACCATCAATTTTTAACGCGAGCAAGCTATCAATTTTTCTTTTTTCTTGAGAGGAGTGCAATCCATACATATTACGAAAAATATCTGGATATCAAAAGTCACATGTTTTAGTGTTCATTAACCTATGCATTAAGTGGATCTAATAACGTGCAATGAAAATGATATGATCTAAGCATTGAATTCTACTATTTTCAATCTATACATGTTTTAGCATTATAGATCATGATCAATGAAATAAATTCTCAATATAAAAGCTTATCATATACTTTAGCATACTAACATATGAAAATAATTCATTTACATGTCTATAATGTATAGATTGGAGATCACCAAAATACATAACTTTTGGTATTTAGATATTTTTAGTAATATAAATTCCAATCAATTATGCAAATCTTTGATTTAAATATTCAATTATTCATTTTGGATCTAAGAGGAGTATATGCCTTCACCTATTGAGAGATAAATGCATAGTATGGGATGGGTTTGAGCCAAAAATATTTGACATTTTCTATATAGAGCTACCATCACTACCTAGGTGGAATAATATAAAGCTTCGCTTTTGGGCTAATTGATTTGCATCTCTCTCTCTCTCTCTCTCTCTCTTAAAGGAGAGAGAGAAAAGGCTTCTTAAATAAGTAAAAAACTTAAGATATATGGGATTTCTTAAAAATTGTTGCTCTTCTTATTTTCTAAATATTTCACTTTGTCTAACAAACACATTAAGCTATTTATAATGTTATATCTTTCAGTTACTAAGATACTCCCTTGAGTATCGTAGATCTCAATTTGTGCCAAATATCCAAGTCTAAGAACACTTTCTCATTTAGGAGGTGGGTAACAACATGAGTTGCCAAATTTTTGTTCTCTATAGCTGTGTTTGACATGTAGCTTTTAGGATAGTTTTTGGGATGGTTTGAGCTTATTTAAGCTATTTAATATTTGATGAGGATAGCTTATAGTTCATAAGCTAATTTTTATTGAAAGCTCCATCATTAAAGGATTCAAAATCAAAAGCTAGTTATGTTCTTTTTATTTTTAAATTTATTTTTTATTTTTTTAAAATTACTCATTTACTTAATATTTAAACATCCTCCTCTCTCCTCTATTCTTTAAAATCTATCTACAAAAATATAATATATTATAATAATATAATATTATATTATCATAATATATTATAATATAAAATATTATTATTATATTTTTATTATAATAATAATATATTATAATAATATCATGTAATATTATATTTATTATATAATAATATATTATAATATATATTATGTTACTGTTGAGAATCGTTGGCTTCAGAATTGGAGGATTGGCTCCGTGTAGACAAACTTGAGGATCTGCAAAATAAAGTTTGGATCGAAGGATTCTATCTCCGACGAAGATCCTCCGATGCTCTAGTCAGAAACAAGCAGGAGCTAATTTTTTTTTAGAGAGATTTCTTACTTACCTAGGTCTTCGGAGTTTGTGGTATTTGTAGAAAAGTTTTATACGATAGTTATGCCATTTCGTTGATTTCGGACTGCTAATCTCATCATGGCAAGATTTTTGAAAATCTTTCGAACGGAATTATGGTTTCTAGTGTGATTAGGATTCCTAATTTATCATCGATAATTTTAGACAAGTAGGTGATAGCCTGTTTACGATCTAATTACAGTTGTACAGCGGTCAATCCACGGGAGGCTTTCTTTATCCAAAGCGATTTAAAAATAATAGGTGCCAGCCAAGGTGTTTTCATAAATATTGGGTCAGGTCAGCCCTCCGACATTAGTCATCTATTCAGAGGATATTATAGTAATATCCTGATTCACAAGCGCTCATCAGGATAGACTGAGCTAAGGTACCTTTAGGATATATCAGTCGATTTAAGGTATTTTATTACCACCATAATACTATCCCCTAGTGCTAAGTCTGAGGATCAAGCGAAAGAACTAATCATAGATAGCGCCTTGGATTAGATGAGTTACTTTTCTATCTACAGTTGCACACCAATATTTGATTATTGCTGTTGCCATTCCTTAGGGTGAGAGTAGTTATGATTGAAAGATCCATTCCATTCGCTGATAGAAAAAGGATAAATTTAATAACAAGTATCTCCTTGTCTTCTTCCTTCTTACTATAAAGCATGTGGAGAGGATAACTGGAGAACAAAAAGCATTTTTGAACATAAAACTTTTATTTTTCGCATCCCTTCTTTTAAAGCTACTTTGTTAGGCTTTTTGCTCCAAATGGATTCTCAGATGGCTGCGACATTGAAGAGGCTATCGGCTCAAAGATTGCGAGATAAAATTTTGTTTGCTCAAACCTAGACTTTTAGGAGTTTCTCTACTGAAGTCCCAGAGGCTCCTTTAACATCTCCCCCTCCTATCCCAAATGATGTGGAAGGGGATAGGTTATAGAAAAAGGATAAATTTAATAACAAGTGTCTCCTTGTCTTCTTCCTTCTTACTATAAAGCGTGTGGAGAGAATAACTGAAGAACGAAAAGCACTTCTAAATATAAAACTTTTATTTTTCGCATCCCTTCTTTTGAAGCTGTCTTGTTAGGCTTTTTGGTCTAAATGGATTCTCAGATGACTGCGACATTGAAGAGGCTATCGGCTCAAAGATTACAAGATAAAATTTTGCCTGCTCAAACCCGAACTTTCAGGAGTTTCTCTGCTGAAGTTCCGAAGGCTCCTTTAACATCTTCCCCTCCTATCCCAGATGATGTGGAAGGGGATAGGTCCTTATCAAGGAGTGATTTACAAAACTCGATGGGCAATGTTAGGGTCGAGTCAGTGGATTCAATGAAGAAAAATGTGGAGGTGGTGACAGAAGCGACAGTGAAAACTTTCATGAAGGTCATCCCCATTTTCTCCTCGATGAGCGTTGTCTTGAAGATGGAAGCAAATCTTTCCAAAGAATCGGAAGGAGGAGCCATTAAGGCTTACGGCTTCTTTAACTCAACCAATGCGGTTAGGGCTGTCGAATCATAGAGGGCAAAGATTCCTGACCTAGATGTTTTTTCGATGAAGATCCAGGAGGAGGCACCCCAAACGTTGTCAGTACCTTCCTCTTTTTCTATTGTAAATAATTTGGGGGTCGCCATCGATTTCTTGAAGAGGCATCTTCCTCCTGTAAATAGACTCACTTTAGAAGGAGAAGATGTCCAACATCAGGTATCTAGGGCCTTCAACTCTTTGGCTTCACTCAGTCATTATCTGACGAGTTTCGCTAGTGTCGCTTCTGGATTTTCACCTTTGGAACTTATAAAAGTGAAGAACGAGCTCGAAAAGCTCAAATATTGCCTTGAGTAGGAGAAAGCTGCTAATGCTGATCTGATTGAGGAGATTGACTGCTCCAAGAAAGCCCTTTTTGAAGCTCAGGAACTAATCGATCGAAAGAATGATGAGTTGAGTAGAGCTTGCCGTAGGATTGAGGTTCTTGAGAAGTAAAGGTCAAAAGTTGACCGAGAATATCGTCGAGCCCATGATGCCATCAGACGTCTGAGGAGGACCTTGGCTGAAAGGGGTGAATCTTTGTCTGAGATTGCACTTCTTCGAGATTCTGATGATCGATCGACGAACAGATCCAGGACTTTAAGTGGGGGTGATCACATGGAGGAAGCTTCATGGAGGTCCCAAGTTTCCTCCTCCATGGGAGGACCTACAGCTCGAAGGTCTTCAGCTAAACCTCCGATATTAAATAATTCACTCAAAAGGTTAAGAAAAGCTGGAATAAATTCTATTATTAAGGCTTGTAAGATGGGCTTTTATGCAAGCTTTAACGAGTGCAAAGAAATAGTTTTGCCTCATCTTCCTGATGGAGCTACTGAGTCCTTGCATACGGACCGATCGGATGTTAACCTATAATCTGTGATTCATGTTTGCATCAGCAAATTCTTAAATATGTTTGATCTTGCTATCAAAGGAGATAAGATATATTTCAACGCATAGAGAGCTCAATTTGAGGCTAGGAGGAGGATATTTTTGAGGCTAATTGTCGAGGAGCTTCTGACGACGTCCTCGTGCACATACGCTTTTCTTCTTTTTCTTCTTTTTATACCAAAACTTTGTATGAAGGCTTTATATATGAAAAAAATATTTTTTTGTCGAAGCAGTCCTTTCTTATTCTTTTTTTATCTTTTTGAGATGTTCTGGATTGTCAAACCCATTTTCCTGCTTAATCGATTATCTCCTTGTTCTTGGCCTGTCCATCCAGCGATTCATGGGAAGCCAAGAGGGATGAAATTTAAACTACATGTTGGGGATAAACCCCGCTCCCATCGAAATCCAACCACTCCCATCGAAGTTCAGCCTGATGCTTAGCCTAATGCAATCGATAATCATGGAAAAGCTTTGATCGAAAATTCTCCTCCAGCGGTCGGACCCCAGCTGAACTCCTCCAACAGTCAAACCTTAGCCGAACTTCTTCAACCTTCCAAACTTCTCAGCGGTCGAACCCCAGCCAAACTCCTCTAGTGGCCAAATCTTAGCCGAACTCCTTCAACCTTTCGAACTTCTCAGCGGTCGAACTCCTCCTGCGGTCGAACTCCTTCTGGATCTCTCCTTCAGATGGATGTCTACAGGAGCCGAACTCCTTTCGAATCTCATCTTCAATCGGACTTCTATAGGAGCCGAACTTCTTTCGGATCTCTCCTTCAGATGGATGTCTACAAGAGCCAAACTTCTTCTAGATCTCGCCTTCAGTCGGACCCCTATAAGAAGCCGAACTTCTTTTGGATCTTGCCTTCAGTCGAACCCCTATAAGGAGCCAAATTTCTTCTAAAATTCTCCTTCAGATGGATGTCTACATGAGCCAAACTTCTTTCGAATTTCTTCTTCAGTCGGACTCCTATAGGAGCTGAACTCCTTTCATATCTCTTCTTCGGTTGGATTTCTACAGGAGTCGAACTCCATCCGGACTTCTTCAGTCGGATTTCTTCAAAAGTTGAACTCCTTCCAGACTTCTTCTTCAGTTAAGTTTTTACAGAAGTCGAACTTCTTTTGGACTTCTTCTTTAGTCGAACTCCTTTCAGACTTCTTCTTCAGTCAGATTCCTCCAGTGGATTGCTTTCGAATGATCTCCTCCAGATGTATTTCCTTCAGGAGTTCGAACTTCTCTGAAATTGATATATGTCAAAGTTTTTCATCAACCAACGCATGCTTTCTCTGAACTACGGCTATTAAATCTCGATGAATGGTCGCTATCAGTCCGACGACACCCATCCCTCCATAGCAAATCCCATACGGCCTCGAGCGGTCCACTATCGGATGGTTATGACTGTCACTATCAGTCTGACGATGTTTCTCTCTCCATAGCAAATTTGATGCAATCCCGAGCGATCCACTATCGGACGGTATGGCCATCACTTCAATTAAGCTCCGTCTATAAGAAGAGACCCTTCAGATACGTTTTCTCTAAGCTTTCTTCTTCTTTCCATAATTCTGCTGAATTCATATCCGAGCACTTCATTTCTATTGGCCAGAAGAGCTGACTTGATCGTCGGAGGATCCTGTCAGAGCCACCACCATCGACTTCGGATGAAATTTTATTTTGCAGATCATCGATGGTAACCTCATCTTTTTCGGCTCTAACTTGATCTGACATCAGCCAGATTCTGTACCAATAGAATTGGTGCTAGAGAAAGAACTCTATTTTCAAAATTTCCTTAATTTTAAAGGAGTGCTCACTGGCGGTCTCTCTTCTTCCTCTCTAGAGTTCTTCTCCAAAAAGAAATGTCTTTCAAGAAAGTTTCGACCCGATGATCGACGGCCTTTGCAGTCATATTTTGTCCAAACCTATCTGCTTCCACTTCAGCCCCGATAACTCAATCTCCACCTGTAGCCATGGTGGATGTAGAGCAGTTCAATCTGCTGGTCCAGCAGGTTCGTGATCTCAAAGAGGTGATACGGGCCATACATCGATAGGCCCCAACATCGATTCACTCAAAGTAGGCTTCTCGGGAGCCTCATGGTCTGGTCTGGAAATGGTCGACCTAAGCTACCCGATCTCTAATCTTCGGAAAAGAAAAGCAGAGGATAGAGGGCTCTTGCTCAGACCACAACTCGATCCAGGGAAAAGCTTCACGCCCATTCCATCAAAAAATTCTGAAAATCAATGATCATGAAGATCTCTTGGATCAAAGGCTCCTAGAAATAAGTCCAAGAATCGAAGAGCTCCGTCATACTCCCTCCTCACATGGTAATGATATTTGCACCGATCCTTCTTTTTCTCAGAGGATTATGTAGAAATCAATTCCACCGAACTTCAAGCTTTCATAGTTTGAGAGTTATGATGGAATCATCGATTCGGTGAACCACCTGAAGATCTTTCGAACAATGATGTTACTCCATGGTGAGTTAGATGCTATTTTGTGTTGAATTTTTTTATCCATCCTCAAGAAAGCTGTCAGAAATTGGTATTCGACACTTAAGCCGGATATCATCTTTTTCTTTGATCAGATGAGCCATCAGTTCGTGGCTTACTTCGTCAACAGCCGATGTCCGCACCGAGGTTCAAATTTTTTGATGAACATCAAGTAGAAGAAGGAGAAATTCATCCAGACTTATGTCATATGATTTAATACTTCTGCATTGAAGGTCTGAAAGCTAAACCAATCAGTCGCCATGGCCGCACTCAAGGGCGACCTTCAGAGGAATGATTTACTATTCTTTCTAAAAAAGAAGTACCCTAGAAACTTTATCGATATGCTAGCTCGGACTAAAGGTTATGCCCGAGCTAAAGAGACCTTCAAGACTAAGGACGATGAAGCCTTTGGTGAGTGGCGAATTGATGAGCCGGACAGGCCCACTGAGGAAGGAAAGTCGAGTGAAGCTCGATCGTGCTCCTGAACTCCTCCTGAGTGCAAGCGAGCTCGAACTCTTTTTCGAACTCGGAGGTAGGGAAGCTCCGACAGAAGGACACGGTGGAATTCTTTCCTTCGAAGATTTTACAACTACACTCCTCTCAATGCTTCAAAAATTCAAGTATTGATGAAAATCAAGCAGCAACTGTCGAGATCGGAAAGGATGCATACTCATCTCAGCAAGCGCAATCCTAACAAGTTCTACCTTTATCATCATAACCACAGTCACGATACTGAGGAGTGTATTCAACTCCAAGATAAGATCGAGGAGCTCATCAGATGAGGCAGACTTGGTTGATTCCTGCGGCGATAGCCTAAAGGATAGGAAGATCGATCGAGGATATTGTCGTAGTCTGAACCACCAAGAAGGGAGGATCAACAAGAAGATCGACCGTCTTTCAGTATCATCAACACTATCTTGGGGGGACTTCGACGAAGAGAGGCCAGTGGATTCGAAGGATCAGTGAAAAGATGGAGGACTGAAGAACCCATAATCTTTACTGAGGCAGATGCTCAGGGGGTCTAGTTTCCACACAATGACGCGGTTGTAATCTCTTTAAATATTATCGATCATGATATACGCCGCATTTTGGTAGATAATGGAAGCTCGGCTGATATTTTATGATGCTTTTTTGAAAATATCCTTACTCAATAACCACTTGGGACCGATGAACTCCTTGTTGGCAGGCTTTACTGATGATGCCATACCAGTTGAGGGCATAATGATCTTGGTTGTGATTGTAGGTCAAGGCCCAAAGCTGGCTAAGGCATGGATCAATTTTTTAGTTGTAAAGGCTCTATCTACCTATAATGCTATTCTTGGTTGATCTGATCTAAATATACTTTGGACAGTGGTATTAACTTATTATTTGAAGATAAAGTTTTCGACAAGTCAGAAGATCGAAGAGGTCAGGAGAGATCAAGCTCTGGTAAGACATTGCTACTCAATCATCCTATATAAGAAAGAACAGTCCGACCCTTATCCTATTGATGGGCTAGATTCTGCGATGATCTCATCAAAGAGTGGGGCGAGCCTATGGAGGACATCGTATCTATGCCTTTAAATGATGGAAATATGGAGCATGCAATGTAGATCGACTCCAACTTAGGGGATGAGGTTCAGGAGCAGCTCGTCATCTTCCTCAGAAAGAATATGGATGTCTTCGTTTGGGCTCCAGCGGATATGTCAGAAATTGATGCCGAGGTCATAGAACATCGACCGACCGTTGATCCGAAGTATCGATCGATAAAAGAGAAGATGTGCAACCACGTCCTAGAGAGACAGAAAGCAATCATAGAAGAAGCAGGCAAGCTCCTCAAAGCTAGATTCATTCAAAAAGTTAACTATCCAATCTGGATCTCAAACATGGTCCTCGTCAAAAAGGCAAACAACAAGTGGAGGATGTGTATAGACTTCAAAAGGCTGAACAAGATCTATCCAAAAGATAGCTACCCTCTATCCAGGATTGATCAATTGATAGATGCAACCTTGGGCCACGAGCTTCTCACCATCATGGATGCCTTCTCCGGTTATAATCAGATACGGATGGCACCGGAGAATGAGGAGAAAACTACTTTTGTTACTGATCGTGGTCTTTATTGTTATAGGGTTATGCCCTTTGAACTCAAAAATATAGGGACAACGTACCAGCGCCTGGTCAACAAGATCTTTAAGGAGCAGATCGGTCGCAACATGGAGGTGTATGTAGATGACATGCTCATCAAAAGTCGAGCTTCTATAAACCACCTTGCCGACCTCGACGAAACCTTCAGTGCACTCAGAAAGCATAAGATGAAACTGAATCCGATCAAGTGCGCCTATGGTATGACATCAGAAAAGTTTCTAAGGTTTATGGTGTCAAGGCATGGGATCGAAGCAAATCCAGAGAAAATTCAAGCTATTCAGGAGATGACTGCTCCAAAAATAATCAAAAAAGTTTAGTATCTGATTGAAAAAATGGCATCTCTGAGTCACTTCATCTTAAGACTGGCAGAGCGATGCATGCTCTTCTTCCAAGTTCTTAGCCAATCGAAGAACTTCTGCTGGACGACGGAGTACCAATGGGCATTTGAGGAGCTTAAAAACTATCTCGACTTATTTCCACTGTTGGCAAAGCTCAAATCCGAAGAAGAATTATTTCTATACCTAGCAGTCTTTCCAACGGCCTTGGCAGCGATCCTGATCAAGGAGGAAGCGAAGATGCAGCGATCGATCTACTACATAAGTCGGATCCTGAGGGATGCAGAGATCAGATATTCTAAGTTGGAGAAATTGACTTACTCTCTTCTAATCACTGTCAGAAGACTCCAACTTTACTTTTAAGGGCACATCATAACGGTCCTCATGGACCAACCAATAAAAATGGTCCTTCATCGAACGGACGCTTCTGGGAGAATCGCAAAATGGACAATCGAGCTCATAAAATTTGACATCAACTATCGACCTCGGCCATCGATCAAAGCCCATATATTGATAGATTTTATAGTAGAATATACCATTTTGGATGATGCTGAGCTTGAACAGAATGAGACCAGCACTCTGCTGTTGCAATCGAGCCTTTTCGAAGAGAGTGCAGATCTTCTCAAAGGATTTTGGGCCCTATACATGGATGGTTCATCCAACTCTACTGAAGCAGGCGCGGAATTAGTCTTAGTCAGTCCTGAGGAAGTCATCATCGAGTACGTGCTATGCTTCAAATTTCTTGCAACTAATAATGAGATCGAATATGAAGCGCTGATCGTTGGGTTGAAAATAGCAAGAGAGTTAAAAGTAGACCAGCTTCAAGCCTACAGTGATTTTCAATTAGTGGTCAGCCAAGTTAGTGGCAACTATGAAGCATGGAAGGAAAGTATGATGAAATATCTTGAGAAAGTAAAGAATTTGACTCCGACCTTTGGCAGTTTTGGCATTCGATAAATTTCGAGGGTAGAAAATATAAGAGCCGACCTTCTCTCTAAATTGGCCACTTCAGCCCTAGTCGAACTATCCAAAGAAGTATTTTTTGAGACTTTGAAATGCCTAAGCTTAGAGGAATCATAGGTCGTTATGCAAACGAAGTTGGAGCCGAGCTGGATTGACCCATTGGTTGCTTATCTCAAGGAAGGAGTTCTTTCTTGTGATCCAAAAGAAGCTCGAAAACTCAGAAATCAAGCCTTACGATACATTTTGTATGAGGATAAGTTATATAAGAGATCGTATTCGCTACCGATGCTGAGATATCTCCGACCTTCAGAGGCCGACTTCATATTATGAAAAGTACATAAAAAAATTTATCGAAGTCATGTAGGAACCAGGTCCCTATCATAAAAACTACTTTGGCAAGGGTACTATTGGTCGATCTTGTATCATGATTCTATGCAGTATGTCAAGAAATATGATCGCTATCAGAAGAATGCAAACATACAAAGATAGCCAACTTTTGAGCTTACTCCGTTAAGCGCACCTTGGCCATCTGCACAGTGAGGAATGGATATACTTGGCCTTTTTTCGATGACATCCGGACAATGAAAGTTTCTCCTGATCGCGATCGACTACTTCACCAAATGGATCGAAGCCGAACCTCTAGCAAAAATTACCTAGACTAAGGTATAGAACTTCGTTTGAAAGTCAATAGTATGTCGATTCGATCTACCCCGAACTCTAATAATAGATAATGGATGATGGTTTACTAGGACGAGATTTGCTGAGTTCTGTGAAGATCTAAATATCTTCCATCACTTCACATCGGTAGCTCATCCACAGGCAAATGGAGAAGTTGAAGTCACCAACCGGACTCTGCTATAAGGCATCAAGATAAGGCTTGATAGAGCAAAGGGAGCCTGGGTGGACGAACTCTACCACGTCCTCTGGACGTACTAAACTACTCAAAGGTTGTCGATTGGAAAAACACCATTTACCTTGGCCTTTGAAACGGAGGCAGTCATACCAATCGAGCTTAAACTTCCATCAATATAGGTTATGGCCTTCAATGAGCAGCATAATCCGTAGGACCTCAGAGCCAATCTCGATCTGTTGGAAGAAAAAAGAGAGAAAGCACAGATTCGGATGGCGGCCTATAGACGAAGGGTGGCTCGATATTATAACTCCAGAGTTAGAAGTAAAATATTCAAAGTGGGGGACTTAGTGCTTCGATGAGCCACCATCTTTCAGTCTCAAAGCTAGGAAAAGCTTGTCCTAAATTAGGAAGGCCCGTATGAAGTGGTGGAGTCGTCTGGTCCAAAACTTATCATCTGAAAAAGCTCAGAGGAACAACGCTTCCATGACCTTGGAACTCAAAAAATCTGAGGATGTACTATCAATAATTTTTTCATAATAAAACTTCTTCATTTCAATATTATTATTTCTTGGTGCATAAATTATGTGATGACAGAAAAAAAGCAGTTAAAAGTGGCCATATTAGGAACAGAAGGAGAAACTCATCCTAACATGAGTAAAGTTGAAGGCCTCATTCATTATAGACGAGATGAAGGAAGAGATCCTTACAACGACCTTTATGTGCCCCCACAGTCCATTAGGAATAGGAGGAGAACCTCATCCTAACGTGAGCAAAGTCAAAGACCTCGTTCATTTTAGACAAGATAGAGGGGAGAGATCCTTACAACGGCTCTTATATGCCCCCATAGTCCGTTAGGAACAGAAGGAGAACCTCATTCTAATGTGAGCAAAGTCGAAGGCCTCATTTGTTTTAGACAAGATGGAAGGAGAGATCCTGACAATGGCCCTTATGTGCCCCCACAGTCCGTTAGGAATAGGAGGAGAATCTCATCTTAACGAGAGCAAAATTGAAGGCCTCACTTATTTTAGATGGGATGAGAGGAAATGCCTCAACAATGACCCCATTATGCCCGATAGCAACAGAAGATAAGATCTCCTCCGAGCCTCAACATCGACGTCAATCTCGGTTGGAGATAAGATCTTCCTCGAGTCTCAACTTCAACGACAACCTCGACTGGAGATAAAATCTTTTCTAAGCTTCTACGTCAATAAGAGATAAGATCTTCTTCAACCTCAACTGAAAATAAGATCTTCTCCGAGCTTCAACGTCTACGTCAATAGGAGACAAGATCTCCCCCGAGCTTCTACGTCAACAGAAGATAAGACCTTCTTCGACCTTGGCTTGAGACAAGATCTCTCCCGAGCTTCAACTTCATCAACCTTGGCTGGAGACAAGATCTTCCCTGAGCCTCAATTTCAAGGACAACCTCGGTTGGAGATAAGATTTCCCCCGAGCTTCTACGTCAATGGGAGATAAGATCTCTTTCAACCTCTGTCGGAGATAAGATCTCATCCGAGCCTCTACGTCAACAGAAGATAAGATCTTCTTCAACCTCGGTTCGAGATAAGATCTTTTTCGAGCTTCAATATCTACATCAATAGGAGACAAGATCTTCCTCGGGCCTCAACGTTGACATCAATCTCGACTGAAGGCAAGATCTTCCTCAAACTTCAACCGCAACGTCAATAGGGGATAAGATCTTTCTCAACCTTGGCTGGAGATAAGATCTCCTCTAAGCTTCAAAGTCTATAAAAATAGAAGATAAGATCTCCTTCAACCTCAGCTGAAGATAAGATCTCCTCCAAGCTTCAATGTCTACATCAACAGAAGATAAAATCTTCTTCAACCTCGGCTGAAGATAAGATCTCCTTCGAGCTTCAACATCTACATCAACAGAAGATCAGATCTCCTTCAACCTCGGCTGGAGATAAGATCTCCTCCGAGCTTCTACGTCAATAGGAGATAAGATCTTCTTCAACCTCGACTGGAGATAAGATCTTTCTCAAGCTTTAGTTTCAACATTAATCTTGGCTGGAGATAAGATCTTCTCCGAGCTTCAACTTCAACGTCAACCTTGGCTGCAGATAAAATCTCTCCCAAGCTTCAACTTGAACTGGTTCAGAGTCCTGAAGGAGACTTCGGCAGTCATCTTTTTTATACTCTCTTTTCTCGAATTTCGAACTCAAAAATAGGGAAGACTATTGCTGGGGATAAATCCCACTCTCATCAAAGTCCAGTTGCTCCCATCAAAGATCAGCCTGATGCTTAGCCTAATACAATCGATAATCACGAAAGAGCTTCGATCAAGAATTCTTCTCTAGCGGTTGGACTCCAGCCAAACTTCTCTAGTGGTCAAACCTTAGCCGAACTCCTTCAGCCTTCCAAACTTCTCAATGGCCGAACCTCAATCGAACTCCTCCAACGGCCAAATCTTAGCCAAACTCCTTCAGCCGTCCGAACTTCTCAGCGGTCGAACCCTAGTCGAACTTCTCCTACTGTCGAACTCTTTTCAGATCTCTCCTTCAGACAGATGTCTATAGGAGCCGAACTTCTTCTAGATCTCGGCTTCAATCAGACTCCTATAGGAACCAAACTTCTTCCAAATCTCGCCTTCAGTCGGATCCCTATAAGGAGCCAAATTCCTTCTGAATCTTGCCTTCAGTTGGACCCCTATAAGGAGCCAAACTTCTTTCGGATCTCTCCTTTAGACGAATGTCTACAAGAGCTAAATTTTTTTTGGATCTCTCCTTCAGTTGGACTCCTACAAGAGCCAAACTCCTTCCATATCTCTCCTTCAATCCGATTTCTATAGGAGCCAAACTCCGTTTGGACTCCTCCAGTCGGATTTCTTTAGGAGTCAAACTCCTTCCAGACTTCTTCTTCAGTCAAGTTTCTACAAGAGCCGAACTCTTTTCGGACTTCTCTTTCGATCGAATTACTTCAGAAGTCGAACTTCTTTCGAACTTTTCCTTCAGTCGGATTTCTCCAGCGGATTGCTCCCAGATGATTCCTTCCAGACGTATTCCTTTCAAAAGTTTGAACTCTGATGAAATTGATATATATCAAAGTTATTCACCAATCAATGTCTGCTTTCTCCAAACTACGACTATTAAATCTCAATGAACAGTCGCTATCAGTTTGACGATGCTCCTTCCTCCATAGCAAATTTCATGCGGCCCCGAGCGATCCACTACGGATGGTTATGGCTATCACTATCAGTCTGATGATGTCTCTCTCTCCATAGCAAATCTCATGCAACTTCGAGCGGTCCACTATCGAACGGTATGGCCGTCACTATCAATCAAGCTCCATCTATAAGAAGGAATCCTCTAGATACATTTTCTCTAAGCTCTCTTCTCCTTTCCATAACTCTACTGAATTAATACTCGAGCACTCTATTTCTATTGGTCAGAAGAGCTGACTTGATTGTTGGAGGATCCTGCTGGAGCCACCACCACCAATTTTGGATGGAATTTTATTTTGTAGGTCACCGATAGCGACCTTGTCTTCTTCAGCTCCAACTCGATCCGATGTCAGTTAGATTCTACACCAACACCACCATTTGCATACCGATTACTACGGCACATCTTCACATGCTACCTCATAAGTGGAGCAAGACACGATTTTGGTTCTCCATATCAATTTATCGTATTGATGATAAAGGTTGTGTCTAATCGCCAGCCATCACATGTTCATGCTGCATTGATCTCCACCGTATGCATTTAATATTCCAAGAAGATAAATCACTCAAATCTCCGTCAGTTCTATATAAGACCTAGATGAAATGAGGGTTGAACCTTGTCATCTTCTTCTTGATGTGGATTTTTATCTATTTTTCTTTCTCTTGCAAAAATGGCCTAATCTGGAGATTTCGAGTTCGCCCCTTTGGCCTTTCGATCGAAGGTAACGAAGGATGACCTGATACTGATTCAAGATCAATTCAACTTTTCTTCAGAGTTTCAACTCGAAGTTTTTAAACTGGAGGAGCAGGTTTGCAGCCCTCCTCTCGATCGGATCAAAGTATACGAGGAGTGTTTTTGGGTCGGATTGAGATTTTCTCTTCTTCCTTTTTTTATCACTCTTTTTTGCTTTCTGAAGATGTCGCTTTGTTCAGTGGTGCCAAACTCGTGGTGCCATATTTGCGGCTTCACTATGGCATATCTTCTAGCCAGAGTGGAGCCAACTATAATATTTTTTTCATTACTATTTCATGATGAAGAGGCATCCTGGGGCTCGCGGCTGGTGGTACATGACCCCCAGATTGAGAAAAAACATTCCTCTACTAATTCATGGTGCTCCTTCCATCGTTCATGGGTGGAAGATCCAATTTTTGTTTATTTTTTGAACCTCGGGAGAAGACTGTGGTTTCGTCGATTGGAGGAGCCGCAGGAGAATCTGTTGAAGGACCCACTGTATGGTCCGCATTTAGAGCAAGACCTAAAGATCTTGCGAAGTTATGAGATTCTAGAGTTGAAGGAGTTGCTATCCGAGCAGATTCTGTTCAATATTGGGATCAGTCAATTCAACTCTTTCGGTACATGTTTATTTTCTTTTATATCAATAAATTTTTCAAGTATGTAGATCTGGTGCCAGATGGTCAATGCTTTGAATTTCAGAAATCGATTAGAGTCCTCTTAAAATTGGGGTTCCAAAAAGTCATCGTAAAGAAAGATTCGTACAGTCGATAAGAGGTCTGTCCATATTCGAATTGAACCTCTTCCAACGCAACGATCTCTTGTAGTCAAGGAGCCTAGTCTTCTTAGTGTTGAGGACTTTCAAATCGTCTAGGTTGTACACAACTCAAAGCCTCCAGTTTCAGAGAAGGGCCATGAGGCTTCCATCGAATGTTCATTTAGCGAGGCCATTTTAGGCTTACCGGCTCCTAATATCCTCGAGCCTTTTCTAGAGGAGGAATTATTCAGGAGAAAGAGAGCCAGTGAGCCCACAACATTCGAAGTACTTTCTGCTAGGGATGCTGATGCTTTGAAAACTCATGCGGCGGCAAAATTGAAGGCTTCACTATATGAGCCGAGAATTCTTGAGGAGGTCAGTATTTTTAGAACTATACCAACCGAAGTCTATCGTGATGGTTCGGTCTTACATGATTATAAGCTAGCCTATGAAGCATTCTCAAATTTTTTTTCTGACTGATGCGTCCGAGATACTGGTTGATCCTCTAAAGATGATGAGGAAAAAAGCTTTGGACTACTTTGTCCGGATAAGCTGAGGTTATAGATTGTTGTTCTTTTTATTTTTATTTTCTCGCTTTAGAACTTGTCCTTCCGAACCTCATGTAATGCCTCTGTAGCTTGCCCATTACTTAAATAGATTCATAGAGAACATCATTGACCTTTCCAAATGGATGATGGAACTTGAGATTCAAAGCACGATCCTCCGAAAGGCAAAAGATCAGCTGTCCAAAGAGGTTGCGAAGACTTTGGACAGAGCTGAAGAGGTCGAGAAAAAAATTTTGAGCACCGAGACGGCATTGAAAAAATTTGTGGAAGAGAATGTCCGCTTAATTGGTATTAATGGGGCCTTGGAGGTCGAGATCGTAGAACTAAGGGATCGAGTCATCAAGATCGAAGCGTCCGAGGTGGAGGCTTTACTCTTGGTGAAAGCGATCGAGGAGAAGGCCTTGAAGGCAGTTGATAATTTTAGGGCATCCGATGAATTCAGGAAGGAGAAGGCCTCTTTTGTACTGGATGCCTATGATGAAGAAAAACATGTTGTCCACGAGGAAATAGCTTCGAAATATTCTGAGTTGGATTTAAGCTTCTTGGATATTCCTTCGGATAACTTGTCTTAAATTTTTGTTCTCTTCATTTCTTCAGGAGTTTTTGTAAAGAGACTTTTTATGAATAAAATTTTTTCCTTTTGTTCTCCTTAACTTTCTCATTTTGCTTTGTTCTTTCTATTTTATTCTGATCTAAGGAGTTATTTTTTTGGCTCATGCATTTTTGTACTTCCTAACCTTATCTCATGAACCTACAAGCTGCTCTTTTCATTTTTCATGCACATATTTGATGGGACGTGCTCAATTTTTCATGTGTGTCATTAAATGCGCATGGTTATGGAAGTAATGTAACCATGAATTTGACTCAAAATTTGGTACTTAGTTGTGGGACAGAAGATACGCCCACTCCCTGATTTGCACGTGGCAAGATTGGACATTCGTAATTATGGCAGGTCGGTCTATTTATAGCGACATTCTATTCGCTAGCTGCTCCATCCATGACATTCTTTGTCTTTCAGAGGAATGTCCACAAATTAATTCTGCCTTCCATAAGGAGACAGAGTTCCTTTATCTTTTGATGGAGGTAGTTATCCATGGATACTTTCGCTCTTGACCAATCGAGGAGATGGAAGAGTGTTGGTTGATCTCAATCAACTTGGGGGTGTCGACGATAAGGGCTTTATTGTCCAGATATTTTTGCTCTCGATCTTGAGACCTTTGTCATCCTGCTTCACCTGTAGGGGATGGTCTTTTGCTTGATCCTAAGAGCTTTATCATGGTTCTCTGGCTCTAAGAGGATAGGATTTCATGACTTACTCAAAGGGGCCTGAGGTTGTGTCATCCTTGTAGGAAAGTAGGAAGGGGTTGAGCCACCACCTGGATGTCTGAAGTTTAAATCTTATGCTTCAAAGGCTCCTTCAGCCATTATGTTCTCAAAAACTATAACTGGGGCACTGAAGGAGTTCTTCGAAGCCATATTATGCAACGATATTCGATGGAGGGGTTCTTTATTTTGAGTTTGGGGTAGAGTTGGATTCTAAGCAAACTCTACCTCGATCTCGTTGGATTCTCCATCGTTGCCATTTTTTGGAGGCTCAAGTGGTGGCGTTTGAGGTTGTGTTACCCTCACAGCATGGAGGGCTGATATGTTCTTATCATGAGAGTGATCAAAGATAAAAATTAACCGACTACTACTCCATAGAATAGGATGAATCAGGTCGAGTCCTCAGGGATTTAAGGCAGTTGTTTAGAAAATTAAAAGAAGACTTGATTATTTTTTAAGAATTGGAGAACTAATTTGATTGATAAAATAATATTTAAAAAAAATTTAATGAGTCTAATATAGAAGAGAAGCCTTAGGAAATCGAATCTTCTTGTAAAATTGATGTCATATCTATTTTCTGCTGCAGCACCGCTACTTGTGATTTCGGTTAATATAGCTTATCTTCTTTCTGAGCATGGATCATATTCTTAGATCATGGTCAGTCTCTTAAAGTGTAAGCTATCTAACTAAATCTCATAAGTAAAAAAAAAGATGATCTATTCTCTTTGATACAATCTATCTCTTGTCTGAGTACGCATCATTTTCTTAAATCACGATGCATCTCTTAGAGTATAGATTGTTCAAAATCTAGATCATAAATGAAGCAAAAGAAAATAGTGTACTTTTAATTTCTAAATAAATCAAAAATTTTATTAATATAAGAAAAAGATACATAAAATAGATGAACATCAAATTATCTGTTTATAAGATTCATCTTTCCTCTTGAGATGATGGAGCCTAGCCATGCATGAAAGAGATGCCGTCCGTCATTACCAACTTCTTACTTCTAACCCATAGGATAAAGAGGAAGAAGAGAGTTTTGTGGAGGAAGAAGAAGAAAGAAAGAAAAATGGAGACTTAAGTGAAGAAAGAGAGGAGGTGTGAAGGCTAGGGCTAGATGGAGATGGATGGAAGAATGATTTTGGTTGAAATCTTATGGGCTTTTTATAGATGCTATAAGGTAGGAGGATTTATTGGTTAAGCAATATGAAACTAAAAATATGATAAGAATGGATGGATGAGATAAAGTGTGTATGAGAAATCTTTGATTTGGTGTGGACTTCTAATTAGGACGTAAAAAATAAGGTAAAAAAGAATAGCATATAATTTATTTTCTCTTTAGCATTTTCTCCTTTCTTTTTACTCTGTGATCCATGCTAATTAGTTTAGGATGGATCATATGAGATCTTTGTTAGATATATGTGTCCTAGAAGCCAAAATTGGCTGATACTTATAATACACTTTCAGGGGCAAAATTATAATTTTAACTAAAATCAATAAAATGAGTTATTTTCTATCACATATGTGTATTTAGTGTCTGTGATACATCCTTTGAGTTAATGATAATGATAATTCATATTTTCAAGAGTTGAAAATTTAAGATATGAATAATTATTATTAACTCATAAAATGCTCTCGACCATAGGATCATCACGAGGATGGTGATTGATCTGAAAGGTTGGTGTACAATCGCTTCTCTTTAGTAGATGAGTCTTGAGTCTACGATGTGAAGATATTGAAGCGAGAGTACAGGTACTCATTAGAGAATGAGGATACTGAGCGTGACCACCTCGAGTAGTCATTAGGAAGTCTACCTTCTCATCAATGACTGACTCGATGCTGCAGTGGTGTGTCTGGTTCTTTGATCTAAGGTGCATCGGCAGTTCACCTTGAGAGTGTTATAGTTTGACTACACCATTACTCGATCTTCTAGCCATACGGAACCCTGAGGTGTATGTTGGCTATAGCATGTTCATTATAGGAACTGGATAGCATCAAGATGGAATCTATCTATCTCGATGGTAGAGGAGCAGCCCTATGATGATCATGAGAATCAAGTCTAGAAGCCCATGGCCATGGCAAAATAAAATAATAGAAAGAATTTCTATTTAGATTTTCACATCATACTTGAATCGAATGATTACATCATATGATAGAGACTAGGGTTTGATGAGTTCACCTTAACCCTAATCTGATCGGGGCTCAAGATAGAAGAACTTAATCACACAGATAGCTACACCAAGAGGTTCACATTCAGCTCTGATGGGTTGCCACCATATACTGCTAGGTGTCACTGATGGATATTGAGAGCAATTAGAATGATTTAGATGATCGATCATTCTAGCTGTTCGAATCAGAAGAGTTCTGATCCATCGAAAGGAGTTTCGATGATAGAGATCATGACATATCCCATTACCATATAGAACTGAACCTAACTGGATTACATAAATAAAGGTTTGAATCTGGTGATCATCAATTGAACTCTAACTGGATTACATAAATAAAGGTTTGAATCTGGTGATCATCAATTGAACTAATCCAGTTCAATTGATCTGAATGAGATTCAATTAGGTTCAAAAAAATCGTGCTAGCACTCGATTGAACCTAACGTTCTTCTTTTACTATCATAAATAGTTGTCCTGATTGAGCCAAAGGAGTTTGTGCTTGATCAGAGGCCTTTACTTTGTCTAACTGAAACTTGTCTAGGTCAGAAAAGGGTTGTCTTATTTTATAAGATAATACCTACCATTTTTGGTCACCTGCCATTTCTCATCCTTTGACTTTGGTCAAAAGTTGACCTTTGACTGGTCAAACATTGACCATTGATACTTTGACTTCTGTCCATATGTCACGCACCTATTGGAGAGCTGGTGGGGGCCTGTCCTTCTGTTAAAACTTGGTAAGGAGGAGGGCGCATGCCATCCTTAGCGTGTGCCCAAGCTGGAGGCGCCCAGGAGTCCCTGTTGGACAGGGACTCCATTTCTAGGGACTCCATATCCTTTTTAGATTCTGATTAGAGTTCTTCTAAGAACCAACTTTGACTGGTCTTAGGCACCATCTAAGAAGAAATCCAAGGGACTCTATTCCCACCAATCAGATTTAGATCTGATTTCACAAAGGGTTGTGATTGGTTGGGAAGAAGAGGAGTTGGATCACAGATAGTCTGTAAATAAGACCCTTCGCCCAACTCAAATAAGGATCGGAAAGGAATTCAATTCCCACACCCCAAGGCCTTCTCTCCCCTCTTCCTCCATGCCAAACCCACCATCTCCCTCTCCTCTCCACATCCGGAAGATGAAAGTCGCTGCCAAAGGAAAGTATTTTTATTGCAACAGCGACGGCCACTGAAAGCAGAACTGCCATACTTACCTGGCAACCCTGAAGAACAAGAAGAAAGATCCTTCTGGAGGTATGCTCGTTATTGAGTCTAACCTTATGATTTCTTCTGCATCCAATTGGGTGCTTGACTCTGGTTCTAGTGCTCATCTGTGCACTTCAATGCAGGATCTTGAGGATAGTAGGAGGCTGAGGGATGGAGACATGATCCTACGCATCGATAATGAAGCAAGAGTTGCTGCAGTGGCGATGGAAATATACCCTCTTCGATTACCATCTAGTTTAGACTTAGTTTTGAAAGACTGTTATTATGTGCCTGCAACTAGCAGAAATTTGATTTTTATTTCATGCTTAGCACTAGAAGGCTATGTGATTACCTTCTTTAAGGACCATTGTAACATTCTTTATGAAAGAAATAAAATTATAAATGATTTTCTTATTAACGATCTTTATCAGCTACATATTGATGTACCTATTCTAACTATCGAGCAAAACGTAAATGTCAAATGACCTAGGGATAGTCCAAATGATAGATATCTATGGTACCTAAGATTAGGTCATATAGCAGAAGATAGGATCAACAAATTGAAGAAAAATGGGCTATTAAGTCCATTGACTTTCGAGTCATATCCAACTTATGAATCTTGTCTCCAACGCAAAATGATCAAACTCTTTTTTGTAGGACATGGGGAGAGGGCCACAGATTTCCTTGCCCTAGTACATACTGATGTGTGCGGCTCATTTGATGTATCGATTAGAGGCAATTTTATCTACTTTATTACCTTTATTAATGATCTGTTAAGGTATGGGTATGTGTATCTTATGAGACACAAGTTTGAAACTTTTGAAAAGTTCAAAGAATTCAGACATGAAGTAGAAAAATAAACAGAAAAATCCATTAAGATTCTTCGATCAGATCGAGGAGGTGAATACCTTAGCCAAAAATTTTTAGACTATCCCAAGGATAATGGCATAGTCTCTCAATGGACTCCATCAGAAATACCTCAACTCAATGGGGTTTCAGAATGGAGAAGTCGGACTCTATTGGATATGGTCCGATCCATGATGAGCTTCACTGACCTCCCTAATTTTCTTTGGGAACATTCATTGTTAACTTTAATTTATCCACTGAATAGGATTTTCTCTAAGATCGTTTCTACCATACTGTATGAGATATGGTACGGTAAGAAATCAAGTCTAAGTCATCTTAGAATTTGGGGTTGTCCGGCTCATATCAAAAGACAACAAGCGGACAAGTTAGAGTTTAGGTCCTTTAGAGCTCGATTCATAGGATATCCTAAAGTGATAAGCATCATAAATTCATCAATAAAAGTATTAATTTATTAATTAATTTATATTAATTTTTAAGAATTAATGATTAATTTATATATAATTTTTGAGAAATTTATATTAATTAAAAAATTAATTATAAAATAATAAAAATTAAAAAATAAAATTTTACTATCAATAGAAAGAGTTTATTTTTTTGATCATAATGAAATAAGTTTCACGTAAAACGAAGCTAAAACAAAGAAGATATGAATTTTTAAAGAAATAAAATAAATAAAATTTAAATAAAAAAGAAAATGGCTCAGTCGGCTCTGCAAGCTAAGCCAAGACATCAAAGCCAACTCAGTCATTGAATCCATCAACCGGTCCATGATTCAGATGTGGACCGCCAGCTCAGCAGAAATCGACGAATCACAGCGCGACACATGGCGGACCTAAACCCTTAAAGGGTCCACAAAAATTTATCGTGGATCACAGGGCAATTTGGTCTTTTCACTCAATAATAGAGGCACTGATTGCCTGCGGTGTGTGGTGCGGTCGGTCCACGCGATCCATGAAAACAGTAATTACGCGATCGGACGGCTACGATTGATTGCGGTCAAGATCGGATGGTGATGGTTATTTTTGGGTTTGATTCAAATTTTATTAGCGATCTGACACGATCCGACGGCTAGAAAACCAAGTGATGAAGATCCAATGGTCCAGAATGCTCCCGATGGTGATCAGAACTCCTGACGCATGATTTGCGGCCAAATTTTCTCCGTCAACGTACGATCGGACGGTCAAAATTTAATCCGACCTGATCTGGGCCGATACTCATCCGATTTTGATGATTTTTGGACCGTTGGATTTCTATTTATGGTCAAATTTCATCCAGAGTAGTAGAATTCATCTAAAACTTTTTTAATCTAATTTATATTTAAATTTCTTTATATTTTGACGATCAAAGAGTCCCTTAGTCCCACATTGCTCAAAAGCAAACTCTCCAGCCCTCCTAGCTCTATAAAAAGGATCCCAAACCTCCAAAAATCAACATCTCCGATCAAGATGAAGCTTTGATATAGGGTGAAGCCAGGCTATGGGTTAAAGACTACTTCAAAGCAATGGATGTCGAGAAGAAGAGCTGGACTTCTACACCATCTTTCTGCCAATGTCGATCCAAGATTAGAGATCAACTTATTTTAATTTCTTCTTTTTATGTATTTAAATTATAAAATTTTAATTAATACAATATTTATTTTTATGTTCTTTAATTTTATGCTCTTTATTTTTATTATAATCTAATTTTTATATTTTAATTATTATTTTTTTATTATAAATAGATGATAAGATCTAACTAGTAGATCTTAGTACCAAGTTTAAATTTCTGCATCTTTTAATTTTTGCTTTTTATTTTTTGACTTCACTTTTGATCCCAAAACTCTTCTCTTTTCTTTTTCTTTTGTAAAATCAAAGATTTCAAATCTAAAAATACTACCTTTCCTATGGATTCGATCCGACTCACTGCTATCTATGGATTTTTAATTATTTTTAAAAGTCGGATTAAACTGATAAATACGGTGTCTTAACGATAACATCGCGTACCTATCAGTCATTAGGATACTATTTCTACATTCCAAAAGACTACAATATGATTGTCAGTCGACATGCCATCTTTCTTGAAAAATAGTTTATTCAAGATAACGGTATTGAAAAGCAGATTAAGCTTGATGAGAAAGTCTCACAAGTACAATGAGCTAAGGACCAATTGGAACCAAATCAGGTTGAGCCAATAAGAACACTACCTCCTCCACCTCGTAGATCGAAAAGAGTTTTTCATCCTCCTGAAAGATACTTAGGTATTATTTCAGAGGAAGTAGAGAAAATGTTCCTCGTAGGTAATGGTGCTCATGGTGATGATCCCAAAACCTACAACGAGGCGATATCAGATATCGACTCCGAGAAATGGCTAGAGGCAATGCAGTCAGAAATTGACTCGATGCACTCAAACCAAGTCTGAACCTTGGTAGATCCACCAGAAGGTATAGTACCTATTGGGTGTAAATGGATCTTCAAGAGAAAGATTGGTGCAGATGGAAATGTGGAGACATTCAAGGCTAGACTAGTGGCAAAAGGTTATAGTCAATGCGAAGGCATTGACTATCAGGATACCTTTTCTTCAGTGGCTATGCTAAAATCCATCCGCACATTGCTTATCGTTGCAGCCTATTTCGATTATGAAATATGGCAAATGGATGTAAAAATGGCATTCTTGAATGGATATCTTGAGAAAGATATCTATATGGAACAGCCGCTAGGTTTCACATCCAGTGATACTGATCACAAGGTTTGCAAGCTGCAAAGGTCCATATATGGACTTAAGCAAGCATCTCGGAGCTGGAACACTCATTTCAATGATGTGATCAAAATATTTGGTTTCATCAAAAATGAAGAGGAACCATGTGTCTTTAAAAAGATCAGTGGGAGCGCTGTTGTCTTCCTCGTATTGTACGTGGATGACATCCTCCTTATTGGGAATGATATTTCCATGATGACAATAGTCAAATTATGGTTGTCCAAGGAATTCTCCATGAAAGACCTAGGTGAAGCATCCTTTATTCTAGGAATTAAGGTCTATAGGGATAGACCGAATAGGATGCTAGGACTTTCATAGAAGATGTACATAGAGGAAGTACTAAAGAGGTTTAGTATGAAAAACTCTAAGAGGGGATTAATACCCTTCAGACATGGTATTCATCTTTCCAAGAAGATGTGCCCTAGCACACCTGAGGAAATAGAACGCATGAGCAAGATCCCTTATGCTTCTGCAATAGGGAGCCTCATGTATGCCATGCTATGTACACGACCTGATATAGCCCATGCTGTGAGTGTCACAAGCAGATATCAGTCAAATCCGAATGAAGAACACTGGACTTCTGTGAAATGTATCCTTAAGTACTTGAGAAGAACTAAGGATATGATGTTGGTCTTTGGTAACGGAGAACTCCAAGTCCAAGGGATACACAGACTCGAATTTCATGTCCGATATAGATGATCGAAAGTCGACATCTGGGAGTCTGTTTGTGTGCAATGGTGGTGCTGTCAGTTGAAAAAGTTTCAGGCAAATGGTGACAGCAGATTCCACCATGGAAGTAGAATATATCATCAAAGGCTGCGAAGGAAGCATTCTGGTATAAAAAGTTTGCTGTAGAAATCGGAGTAATGCCATCAGATGCCATTCCTCTATACTGCGACAACAATGGCGCCATAGCCCTTGCTAAGGAGCCGAGGTCTCACCAGAAATCAGAAATTCAAGCACATTGAGCGGCGATACCACCTCATCCGTGATTATCTCGAGAAGGATTATGTCGAGGTCAAGAGAGTCAACTCCGTAGACAATGTGGCAGACCCACTTACAAAGCGTTGGGATAACAGAAGATCGAAGCCCACCTTGAGAAGATGGGACTTAGACTTGTAGCCAATTGGCTTTAGGATAAGTGGGAGATTGTTAGATATATGTGCCCTAGAAGCCAGAATTGGCTGACACTTGTAATACACTTCTAGGGGCAAAATTATAATTTTGACTATAATCAATAAAATGGGTTATTTTCTATCACATATGTGTATTTAGTGTCTGTGATACATCCTTTGAGTTAATGGTAATGATAATTCATATTTTCAAGAGTTGAAAATTTAAGACATGAATAATCATTATTAACTCATAAAATGCTCCGACCATAGGATCATCATGAGGATGGTGATTGATCCGAAAGGTTGGTGTACAATCGCTTCTCTTTAGTAGATGAGTCTTGAGTCTATGGTGTGGAGACATCGGAGCGAGAGTACAGGTACTCGTTAGAGAACGAGGGCACTGAGCGTGACCACCTCGAGTAGTCATTAGGAAGTCTACCTTCTCGTCAATGACTGACTCGATGCTGCAGTAGTGTGTGTCTGGTTCTTTGACCTGAGATGCATCGACAGTTCACCTTGAGGGTGTTATAGTTTGACTACACCATTACTCGATCTCCTAGCCATATGGAACCCTGAGGTGTATGTTGGCTATAGCATGTTCATTGTAGGAACTGGATAGCATCAAGATGGAATCTATCTACCTCGGTGGTAGAGGAGCAGCCCTATGATGATCATGAGAATCAAGTCCAGAAGTCCATGGCCATGGCAGAGTGAAATAATAGAAAGAGTTTCTATTTAGATTTTCACATCGGACTTGAATCGAATGATTACATCATATGACAGAGACTAGGGTTTGACGAGTTCACCTTAACCCTAATCTGATCGGGGCTCAAGATAGAAGAACTTAATCACACAGGTAGCTGCACCAAGAGGTTCGCATTCAGCTCTGATGGGTTGCCACCATATACTGCTAGGTGTCACTGGTGGATTTTGGGAGCAATTAGAATGATTTAGATGATCGATCATTCTAGCTGTTCGAATCAGAAGAGTTCTGATCCATCGAAAGGAGTTTCGATGATGTCGATGATAGAGATCATGACATATCCCATTACCATACAGAACTGAACCTAACTGGGTCACACAAACAAGGGTTTGAATCTGGTGATCATCAATTGAACTAATCCAGTTCAATTGATCTGAATGAGATTCAATTAGGTTCAAGAAAATCATGCTAGCACTCGATTGAACCTAACGTTCTTCTTTTACTATCATAAATAGTTGTCCTGACTGAGCCAAAGGAGTTTGTGCTCGATCAGAGGCCTTCACTTGGTCTGACTGGAGCTTGTCCAGGTCAAAAAAGGTTGTCTTATTTTGTAAGACAATACCTGCCATTTTTGGTCACCTGCCATTTCTCATTCTTTGACTTTGGTCAAAAGTTGACCTTTGACTGGTCAAATGTTGACCATTGATACTTTGACTTCTGTCCACATGTATCATGCACCTATTGGAGAGCTGGTGGGGGCCTGTCCCCTACCAGAACCTGGCAAGGAAGGAGGGCGCACGCCACCCTTAGCGTATGCCCAAGCTGGAGGCGCCCAGGAGTCCCTATTGGATAAGGGACTCCATCTCCTTTTTGGATTCCGATTAGAGTTCTCCTAAGAACCAACTTTGACTGGTCTTAGGCACCATCTAAGGAGGAATCCAAGGAACTCTATTTTCCATCAATTAGATTTAGATCTGATTTCACAAAGGGTTGTGATTGGTTGGAAAGAAGAGGAGTTGGATCACAAATAGTCTATAAATAAAACCCTGCGCCCAACTCAAATAAGAATTGGAAAGGAATTCAATTCCCATGCCCCAAGGCCTCCTCTCCCCTCTTCCTCCATGCCAAACCCACCTTCTCCCTCTCCTCTCCACGTCCAAAGTGGTTTGGACCTTGGTTGGTGCAATCCAGATGAGAGAAAGGCGACTGAAAGCTAGAAGGCTGTGCTGTTGCAAAGAACAACTGCTGATCTTCAAAAGCAATTTTGAAGATCCTCCAGATCTGATTTTTGGAGATATGATAAAAAAGAAGAGGATCTCTAGATCCAGTCCGAGTGGATACCGGTAGAGGCCAGGCACTTGCACGGCTAGATCCAGAACCTTCCGCTACTTACAGGATCATCAACGGATAATAGGATTATCCACTTTAAGATAAATTAAATTTAATTTAATTTATCTAAATTTATTTTAATTACTAAAATAATAAAAATTAGATCTGAAATATCTCAGATCTGATATGGATCAGAGAAAATTTTTTTTGAAATATATCTCTTGATCTGATCAGATCTGAACAAACCTGATCTGAAAAATCAGAATTTTTCTTCAATTTTTCGATTAGGCTCTAATTTGGATTAGAGCTTCATAGATACGTGCTTCAATTTTTAGTCCTTTGATCAATATTTTCGATCCAAACCCTTAAAGCAACTATCTTTCTTCTTGACCCTTGGATCTTCAATGAATTGCTTTCTAACCATTGATCGTGACTTAACCCCTTGAGTTATTTTCTCTTAGCCCATTAGATATCTGATTTTTGCTTGGTTGAGCCAATTTGAGTCTGGATTAGCTTCTATTAGTCCAATCTCCTAATTATCTACAAAAGAGATTAAGAAACATCAAATTCAACTAATAAACATACAATGCAATAACATTTAGTGCTTTTTATTGTAATATATTCAGTACTTATCACACCCCCAAACTTAAACTCTACTTGTCCTCGAGCAAAAGAAAGATTAGTGTCAAATACCAATGTGCTAAGTCATGTGCATCTTTAGATAATTCTAAAGAAATTGGTGTATAGAAAGAAGCTTAGTAAAGTGTGTCCTTGGGGAATTAAGGCTATCCGATAGAATAGCTAAGTAAAAAATATCAAATTTTCTTTCTAAACCTTTTCTTGGTCTACTCCTGTCTTTATTCTTCGTTTGTCTTAATCTAAGATAGATTTATGGTCTGTACTTCTGCCTGCCCATTCTTTCATTTTTTTTTTGAAATTATACATTTGTACAATGCCTTGGCCCTGTTGGCATTCCATTCGATCCATGTAATGAGTTTTAGGCCAATGACTCCTGAATCAATTAATTTTAGGATATTAGGTGTAGAACACTCTTCAGGCTTACCAACTCGAGTCTACTAGGTTATGAGCTAAAGCAACTGTACAGCAAAGCTTCTTCACATTGCCCACTTTTTGATGCGAACATCATTGCTTACTTAGGCAACGGGGTCCGATTACTCAGTGGGAGACTAATGTTTAGAATTTGCTCTTCTTTTTTTTTGAAAGTATCGTAGGTATCAGGATATCCCCTTTATACCTATAAAAGATAGACTCTCCTTTAGACATTAATATCGGAGTGATTAGAAGGGTCTAGAAATCAATTCTTATTCTATACTTAACCATCTATTGAATTTTCTTAATGTGCAGTTCCTTGACATCTTACATCTTATCTAAACTGTGCATCAATTGCTACAGAGATACCTAATTCCTCTCAATTTTAAAGCATAGTAGATCTATGGACACTCTCGTCTTCTCAAGTTCTAAGTTTTTATCCTCCACCCCCCAACTTAATCGACATTATCTTCAATGGAGTGGAAAAAGTAAGAGTGTAACAAAAAGAATATAAATAGGAATTGAAGAAAAGAATACACCTGGTGATAATGTGCTCCATGTTGAAGGTGATCTAGTATGATGTTAGTTTAAAAGTCCGAAGTTTGAATGTGGGTATCTCTATTTATTTCATAATAATAATAATAATAATAATAATAATTTAAAAAAAATTAGGTTTTCTCCTAATAAGTGCTAAATTTAATGTCTTCAATCAGACGTCTTAGCCTTACCGAGGTTCATAGAATATCATAACCTCCTCTATTTCTTCAGTGGCTAGCTCCAAGAATGGTTTTATTCTTTGATCATTTACTTTAAAAGTTGTATAATTATTTGGATTTTTAATTTCAACGGCTCTATGTGAAATTTTTTTTTTGACTGTGTATGGCCCAGTCCATTTCGATCTTAATTTTTCTAGAAAGAGGTGAAGCCTAGAATTATATAGGAGAACTTTTTGTCCAGGCTTAAAAGATTTTCTAATAATTGCTTGGTCATAGGATGCCTTAGTTTTTTCTTTATATATTCTAGCATTCTCGTAGGCTTCATTTCTAATTTTCTCAAGTTCATTTATCTATAATTTTCTTTGTTCTCCAACTACATCCAAATCCATATTTAATTTCTTGATTGCCCATATTGCCCTATGTTCGAGTTCTACAGGCAAATGTCATGCCTTACCAAATACAATCCTAAATGGTGACATACCTAAATTGGTCTGGTAAGCTGTGCGATATGCCCAAAGTGTATCTACTAACTTCAATGATCAGTTCTTTCTATTTGTGCTCACCGTCTTTTCTAGGATCTATTTGATTTATCGATTTGAGACCTCAACTTGCCCACTGGTCTGAGGATGATAGGGTGTGGGCAATTTGTGCATAATGTGGTACTTCTTCATCAGTGATGCAAAGGCTCGATTATAGAAGTGTGTTCTACGATCACTGATGATAGCTCTTGAAATACCAAAATGGGAGAGGATATGTTCTTTAAGAAATTTGATAATAGTCTTGCTGTCATTAGATCGACATGGCACTGCCTCTACCCACTTAGATACATAATCCACGGCTACAAGAATATATTCATTCCCAAAAAATTTTGAAAATGGTCCCATGAAATCGATTCCCCAAACATCAAAAATTTTCATAATCAAAATCAGATTTATTGGCATCATATCTCTCTTTATGAACTGGCCTACTTGTTGGCACCTAACACAACTCTTGCAATAGTAATAGGCATCTTTAAATAGGTTAGGATAATAAAATTCGCTTTGGAGCACCTTGGCGACTATCTTTTTGGCTTTAAAATGACCACCACATGCTTGGTCATGACAAAACGATAGAATACTTCTAACCTCATGGTCCGGGACACATCTTCTAATAATTTGGTCAGGACATTGTTTGAACAAGTAAGGATATATCATCCCCAATGAAGTACTTCAATTGGTAAAAGAATTTATTTTTGTCCTGAGTGGTCCAGTGCATGGGGATCTCATCGGTGGCTAAGTAATTGACTATATCAGCATACCATGGTTCGATCATCATAGACATAAGTTGCTCATCAGAAAAAAATTCTCTAATTGATGGTTCGTTGGAGGATGCATTTATTAATTAGGATAAGTGATCAGCTACTAAATTTTCTATTCCTTTCTTATCCCTGATTTCTAAGTCAAAATTCTGGAGAAGTAAAATCCATCGGATTAGGCACACCTTGACATTTTTCTTGGCTAAGAGATGTCTAATGGCTGAGTGATCAGTGTACACAATGGTATGCGACCCAACCAAATAGGCTCTAAACTTTTCAAGTGCAAAGATGATGGCCAAAAATTTCTTTTTAGTTGTTGAATAATTAAGCTGCACATCATTAAGGGTTCTACTAGCATAATAGATGACTCGCGGCAGCTTATTGATTTTTTGCTCTAGAATGGCTCCGATACAATGGTCAGATGCATCACACATGAGTTCAAAGGGCTGGGTCTAGTCGGGTGGGTGAACAATTGGGGCTGAAGTTAGTTTCTTTTTTAGATGCTCAAAGAATTCGAGATATTCGGGAGTAAACTCGAACTTGACTTCCTTCGCTAAGAGATTTATTAGTAGATGGGTTATCTGGCTAAAATTCTTGATGAACCTCCTGTAGAAACTAGCATGTCCTAAAAATGAACGTACTTTCTTAACTGATTTAGGTAGTGAAAGATTAGCAATTAGATCTATCTTGACTTTGTCCACTTTAATGCCTTTCTTTGAGATCACATGGCCAAAAACTATGCCTTGTTTGACCATAAATTGGCATTTTTTTTAATTAAGCACTAAGTGTTTTTCTTTACATCTTTTTAAGACTAGTCTTAAATGGTGTAAGCATTAAAAAAAAGTGAAGCCAAAAATAAAAAAATCATCCATAAAATTTTTAAGAAACTGCTCAATTATGTCTGAAAAGATATTGATCATGCATCTTTGAAAAATAGATGGAGCATTATACAAACCAAAGGGCATGCATTTATAGACGAAAGTTCCAAATGGGCATGTGAATGTGGTCTTCTCTTGATCCTCAGATGCTATGAAAATTTGATTGTAGCCGGAGTATCCATCCAGAAAGCAATAAAACTCATGTTTGGCTAACCTCTCTAACATCTAATCGATGAATGGCAGGGGAAAATGGTCCTTTCTTGTAGCTGCATTTAATTTTCTATAATCAATACAGACTCTCCATCCAGTTTAAACTCTCATTGGCATAAGTTCATTTATTACATTTTGGACCACTATGACCCCAGACTTTTTAGGGACCACTTGGATTGGGCTAACTCATGAGCTATCCAAGATTGGATAGATAATTTTATTGTCTAACAAATTGAGAATTTCTTTCTTTACTACCTCCTTCATAGTAGGGTTTAGCCTTCTTTGGGGGTCTCTAGTTGACTTGGCATCCTCCCCTAGGTAAATTCAATGTTGAACGATTGAAAGGCTAATCCCCTTGATGTCAGCCATGGTCCAACCTAATGCTTCTTAATTTTTTTTAAGGATAGTCAATAATTCTTCTTCTTGTATGGGGTCTAGGTCTGCTGAAATGATTACTGGTAGAATTTCTGATAGAACTAGGTAGGTATATTTAAGGTGCTGGGGGAATGATTTTAGCTCTAACTTTGGTGCTTTGTCAATCAATGGTTTGGACAGTGATTCGACCATTAACTCAAGTGGTTTCACTGGGGGCTCCCATCTTGATTCCATCCTATGCTTGTTGATTGTAGTGACTTCATCGATCTCTTCAAATTCTTGGTCCATCAAAAGTTCCAAGTTGAACTCTTCATCACTGAGGCCAACGGGGTCATATGCATTATCTTGAATCTAGTTCAGATCATTTGTTTCAGTCAGATGAAAGATGTTCAAATCTATCAACATATTTTCAAAAGAAAGTTTCATTAATCTATTTTGGCAGTTGATTTGAGCATTAGCTGTGGCAAGGAATGGTCTGCCTAAAATGATCGGGATTTGACATTTTGGATTTAATATAGGTTCAGTCTCTAAAATTACAACATCTACTGGATAGATGAAGTCACTGATTTTGATTAGCACATCCTCAACTATTTCTCTTAAAACTTTTAAGGATCGATCTGCTAGTTGTAGGGTCATCTCCGTTAGCTTGAGTTTTTCTAACCCTAATTGCTCATATACGAAATATGGCAATATGTTAACACTTGCCCCTAAATCTAATAGAGCCTTATCGATTAAGGTTTCTCTCATAATGCATGAGATGGTGGGGGACCCTGGGTCTTTGTACTTTATTGGTATGTGGTTTGATAAGTATGAACTCATACTAGCTACTAGAAAGGCTCTCTTAGGTGTATTGGTGGTCTTTTTCTTGGTACACAGATCCTTAAGAAATTTAGCATAAGCAGAAACTTATTGGATCATGTCTAGTAAGGAAATGTTCATCTTAACTTGCTTGAAGACCTCCAAGATCTTATCTAATTGGGCTGAGTTTTGGTTAGGCCTAAGTCTGTTAGGGAAGGATGCTACAACCTTAGTAGTTGGTCCATTAACTCTTGGTAAGGGCTTTGCTGTTGAATTTGGTGTTGCATCAAATTCTGATGCCTTGAATTTTTCAAGTTGGCCCTGATCAGATAGTGGATCTTCTATCTTTTCTTCTATTTCGGATGTGTCCATATGATTATCTATTTATTTTTCAGATCTTAGTGTATGAATGGCATTCAATTGATTGATCTAGGATCCTTGTTGGGGTAGTTGGTTGTTCTGATTCCTGGGGTTAGCCTCGGGTTGACTTAGTAATCTATCCTTTTCTCTTTCACTAACTGTGGTGGCTAATTGACCTAGCTATATTTCTAAATGGGCAATTACCTGGGTATTTGCATTTAATAATTGGCCCATGGTTTGCATAAAATTGTTTAGTGTAGATGTGGTTTCGGAAGTTGATTTAAGTAAGACTTCCAACCTCTTTTCTAAAGTATTCAACCTTTTCTCTTGACCAAATCCTGATGGGTTAGCTGATGCTTGGTTGGTCCTTAGATAAGGCTGATTTCGAACATGACTACCTGAATTGGAACCTTGTGACCATGAAAAATTTGGATGGTTTCTTCATCTTGGGTTATACGTTGGTACATAAAGATCGTTTATAGATCTTTGATAGGCTGCTTTTACTTATGCAAGCCTATCATTGACTGTGTTTTTTAGTGAAGGATATTCTTCCAAGATGTGGTTTGGTGCACCGCATCCATTGCATATGGGTGTGGATATTTGGTTTGCTTGGTGGTGTCCTTGAAGTTCTAAGGCTTCAATTCTATGAGTCAAGGTCATAATTCTGACCTCCGTAGCTAGGGATGTTTGGACTTGGTGCATCCCACCTCTTGCTGGTGTGGATTTTTTGATTTCTCTAATCGACTCCTATTGCATACTCTTTTCTGTAAGATCTTCCAAAAATTACTAAGCCTCATCGGGTTCCTTATACATGAATTAGCCCTGGCACATTGATTCCAACATTATTCTGAAATTTGGGTCTAGACCTTCATAGATAATTTGGCACGACCTCCAAATCTCTATACCATGATGTGGACATTGACTTAGGAGATTTTTAAATCGGTCTAGGCACTTCAGAAAGACTCTCCCCCTAGTTGGTAGAACTGGTTAATCTCGTTTCTAAACTTGGCTGTCTTGTGATGGAATTTTTTTTTTCTTAAGAACATCTTTATGAAGCCTTTCCATGTCATGATTGACTGGTTGGGCAGGCTGTATAACCATTTTTTTGCATTATCCTTAAGTGCAAAATTGATCAGCCTAAGTTTTATGACATCTTGTGATATTTAGTGTATTCTCATGGTTTCACAAACCTCCTTAAATTCTCTAATGAAAATGTAGGCATCCTCAATTCCAGTGAATTTAAGGAGCATATTAATTATTTGAGATTTAATTTTAAAATTATCAATCATAATCTCGGAGAGTCTTATACAGGATGGTTGGGCAGAGCCCATAGGGTAGCATAGGTCTTTAAGAAATTTGGGTTCTTGATTGGGTTCACCCATGATGGTCTCAATAATTTTTTGACTTGAAATGGAGTTTGATTCAATTCTCACAAGTCGACCAGACTCTCTTTCCAAGTTGCAATTTTGCAAAATTTTATTTATTTATTTTATAGAAGAAGAGAGAAAAGGAAGGAGAGATAGATAACAACAAAGTTCTAGAGATGGGTCCTAAGGAGTCCTAAATCTAGAAATGAAAGAGAAGAGTGGAAAAAAAAAATAGTTAATATTTGGATGTTAATTGCAATCAAGTTAGACAAGAAAGGACTCTCTACCCTATGATTAACCTAGATCTAGATAGCTTCTAACTTTCAAGACTGCCTTTGAGCACTTCAAGTCCAAAACTGACTGACTCGGTCAAGTAAGTGTAAGATGTGGGAGATTTTCTACTTGTTACTTTTCTTAGACACCAATTGAGTTGGCCAAATCAGACAACAAAATCAATTAAAAACCATCTTCTTAAACTACTTGCCTTAGACATCGAGCAATTAATCAATCCAAATCTGGTACAACTCTAGAGTTTTCTTATCCTATTGAGCTCAAAATTTTTAGGGCTAACATCTAATTAATTTTAAAATTAAGACTTGGGTTAATGTAGAATGATGGATGTAATTTTTGGATCAAGAAAGGATGATCAAATCTCCACCTTATTTGATTAATGGGTTAATACCGTTAAGGTTAATTATGAAAATGAGATGCAAAATGAGAGGATGTCCAATACAAGTAAGAATCTTTTAAACTTTAATTAGTTTTTCTATTTTAGTTAAGTATTTTATGATTTTTAAAAAAAAATATTATGTTATCTTTAAGCAAGAAAGACTAAGAGGTAAGTTTTAAATTAAGTTAAGTAGGTGTGAAGAGATTTATAGAATCTAACTAAATAAGAAGTAAATTATGCAAAGATTAAAAGGTAATTAGGTAACCTACAAGTAAAGCAAAGACTCAAATCTACTTTAAGAGTAATAAATTAAAAGATAGAAAAATATATTTTCATACTTAAAGAATCTATTAAAAAGGAAGTAAATAAGAAAAAGGTCTAAAATAGGTAGAAAATTAACTCTATATAAAAGATAGAAAATTATTTTACTAGAAAGATAATAAAGCAATCTAAAGTAGAAAAAAATATATAAATAAATAAAAATCTAAAAAGCAGTATAATATATTTTCTTCTTTACTCTTTTTTTAGACCTGTAATAATAAAAAGCAAATATTAGAATTAAGAAGGCAAGAAATCACAAAATAAAGTAATAAGGATTTTTTTTTTGAATCAACCATGCCAAGATCTCCGACAATGATGCCAAAATTTGATACGCTCTTATCGTGAGAGCGATCAAAGATAAAAATTAACCGACTATTACTCTATAGAATAGGGTAAATCGGGTTGAGTCCTCAGAAATCTAAGATAGTTGTTTAGAAAATTAAAAGACGACTTGATTATTTTTTAAGAATAAGAGAACTAATCTAATTGATAAAATAATATTTTAAAAAAACTTAATGAGTCTAATATAGAAGAGAAGCCTCAGGAGATCGAATCTCCTTGTAAAATAGATGTCATATCTATTTTCTGCTACAGCACTGCTACTTATGATTTCGGTTAGTATAGCTTATCTTCTTTCTGAGAATGGACCGTATCCTCAAATCACGATCAGTCTCTTAGAGCATAAGCTATCTAACAAAATCTTAAAAGTAAAAAAAAAAAGATCTATTCTTTTTGATACAATCTATCTCTTATTTGAGCATGCATCGTATCCTCAAATCATGATGCATCTTTTAGAGCATAGATTATTCAAAATCTAGATCTTATAAATGAAGCAAAAAAAATAGTGTACTTTTAATTTCTAAATAAATCAAAAATTTTATTAATATAAGAAAAAAGATATAAAATAGATGAACATCAAACCATCTATTTACAAGATTCATTTTTCCTCCTGAGATGATGGAGCCTAAGCATGGAAGGGATGCCATCCGCCATTACCATCTTCTTGCTTCTAACCCACAGAAAAAAAGGAAGAAGAGAGTTTTGTGGAGGAAGAAGAAGAAAGAAAGAAAAGTGAAGACTTAAGTGGAGAGAGAGAGGAGGTGTGAAGGCTAGAGCTAGATGGAGATGGATGGAAGAATGATTTTGGTTGAAATATATAGATGCTAGAAGGTAGAAGGATTTATTGGTTAAGCAATATGGGACTAAAGATACGATAGGAATGGATGGATGAGATAAAGTGTGCATGAGAAATCTTTGATTTGATGTGGACTTCTAATTGGGGCATGAAAAATAAGGTAAAAAGAGAATAGCATGTAATTTATTTTTCTCTTTGGCATTTCTTTCTTTCTTTTCACTCTGTGATCCATGCTAAATTAGTTTGGGATGGATCATATGGGATCTTTAGATTAGGCTCCAATTTGGGTTAGAGCTTCATAGATACGTACCTTAATTTTTAGCTCTTTGATCAATTATTTTCGATCCAAACCCTTAAAGTAACTATCTTTCTTCTTGGCCCTTGGATCTTCAATGAATTGCTTCCTAGCCATTGATCGTGACTTAACATCTTGAGTTATTTACTCTTAGCCTATTAGATATCTAATTTTTGCTTGATTGAGCTAATTTGAGTCTGGATTAGCTTGTATGAGCCTAATCTCCTAATTACCTATAAAAGAGATTAAAAAGCATCAAATTCAACTAATAAACATACCATGCAATAATATTTAGTACTTTTTATTACAATATATCAAGTACTTATCAAGGGCATATGTCTAAGCAACTGAAAGAGATTTTGAGGTTGGGTCATAAAGTCATGGACTTCAAAAGTACCTAACTTCAACATCGATAGGAAGTTCATCACCTCGGATCACACACCTCCACGGATCTGGATATTCTTTATGGGATCCCAAAGCCTCAAGTCTTCAGAGAAGCTTCTTCTGTATATCGATAGCCTTAGCTTCGTTAGGCTTTTTGACAATATCTTCGCATCGGAGTTATGCTTTTGTAGTTCCATCCGAGTTTTCACTATTATTCTTTGAGAAGCAATTGGGTCATTACTCTTGTAAATTTTTTTTTTTTATGAAATAAAATACTTTTGTTTCCTTCACCTCGCACTTTATTTATGTTCTATCTATATTGTTAACTATCCCGATAAAAGGGACCTTAAACCCATGTGGGTTTCTTTAATCGGATAGGTCTAAGATAGTTCCAATCTAAGAAACTCGTTGTTAAATATTCCAAACAAAAGAGATTTTATCTCAAGTGATTCCGATCTAAGGAACTCGTTGTTGACTATTTCGAACAAAAAAATTTTATAGAAAGCAGTTTTGATCTGAGGAACTCACTGTTATCTCGAACAAAAAAAATTTATCCGAAGCAGTTTCGATCTGAGAAACTTGCTGTTGAGTATCTTGAATAAAAAAAATTATCCAAAGCAATTTCGATCTATGGAACTCGTTGTTGAGTATCTCGAACAAAGAAATTTTATCCGAAGCGGTTCCGATCTGAGTAACTTGCTGTTGAGTATTTCGAACAAAAAAAATTTATTCGAAGTGATTTCGATCTGAGGAACTCACAGTTGATTATCCCAAATAAAAAAAAATTTATCCAAAGTGGTTCCAATCTGAGGAACTCGCTGTTGAGTATTCCGAACAAAAAAATTTTATCTAATTTTTTTTTCAGTTCGATAGATGTACAAATATTTGTCTGACAAAGAAAGTAGTTGAACTTGAAAAGCTACTCATTTATTCATTTCATTGATAGTACATTCGGAGATTAGCTTAATTCTATGGCCTGAGAAGGAGGGTCTCATTAAGTCATTTTAGTCAATAAGTCTCTGGTCGCACAACTTCATCGATCTGATAGGATCCTTCCTAGTTGGGTGACAACTTTTCTTGCTCAGTTGGCTTGAATACTTCTACTCTCTGAAGGATAAGGTCACCGGCTTGAAATTCTTTTACCTTGATGGGGGAATTATGATATCTCCGAAGGACAAGGTCACCTTGCTCAACGCTGCTCATTCTCTGATTTTCTTGATCAAATCAAGATTGGCTCTGAGCCAAATTGGATTAGTATCCTCATTATATTCTTTGACTCTGATGGAGAAAAGCTCAAATTCTACAAATATGATGGCCTCAATGCCAAATGCCAAGTTGAAGGGTATTTCGCATGTCGGGAGCCTTTGAGTGGTTCGATAGGTCCATAGAATGTAGTTGAGTTCTTCTGCCCACAATCCTCCAGTTCGGTCTAATCTAGCTTTGAGACCTTGAAGGAGAGTTCTGTTGGTCACTTTCACTTCTCTGTTCACTTATGGATGGCCTACTAAAGTGAAGCGCTGCTCTATCCCATGATCTTTACCGAAGTCTTTTAGCCAAAAATCATTGAACTATCTCCCATTGTCTGAAATCAATACTTTCAGGAGTCCATAGTGGCAAATGATTGATTTTCAAATAAAATCTCGGACCTTCATCTTTATGATCTAAGCTAAGGGCTCGGCTTCTATCCACTTGATAAAGTAGTCAATAGCTACGAGTAGAAATTTTCGCTGGCTAGAAGCTTGAAAAAATAAGCCTAAAATGTCCAATCCCCACTGTGTGAAAGGCCAGGGGGATTTAATGGGAGTCAGGAGAGATGCGGGCTGACATTGAATCCGGTCGTTGCGTTGACATTGTTCACATCTTCGGATGAAATTTTGAGCATCCTATTGCATTGTGGGCCAGTAATATCCTTACCGAAGAATTTTGTAAGATAAGGATTGACTCCCCAAATGATTTTCGCATATCTCTTCATGAACCTCTTGCATAGCATAATCGGCCTCCAAAGGATGCAAACACCTCAGAAGCGACAAGGAGAAAAATCACTTGTACAGATCATTGTCGAGCAATATATATCTGGCTGCTTGATTCCTGACCTTTTGAGCTTCTTTTTTTTTTATCTTCAAGTATTTTATGATGGCATCCATCCAGCTGGACTCTTCATTGATTTGCTAAATTATGTGGGGCTCTTCTAAACTCAAAGTTTTTAGAACTTCGAAGTAGGTTTCTCTCCCTAGATCGATGGGCAGTAAAGATGCAAGCTTTGATAAAGCGTCCGTCTTAATGTTTTGCATCCAGAGGACCTGTTGGATGTAAAAATATTTGAAGCATGAGGTTAAATCTTTTATCTTTTGAAAGTATTTTCTTATATTTTTCTCTCGAGCTTCATATTCTTCCTTTATTTGTCCCACCACAAGCTAGGAATCGTTGTACACTTTCAGGCATTGGGCTCTAGTTTGCTGAGCAATTCTCAATCCAGCGATTAGGACTTCGTATTCTATCTCATTATTGGTAGCTAAAAATTCAAAGTGGATGGCATATGCTGCCACGTCTCCGTCTAGACTAAAAAAGATAATTCCAGCTTCTGATCCTGTTGAGTTCGAGGAGCCATCAATGTGCAATACCCATGTTCTCCCAGATCTTCCCGATTCGGCATCGGATCTTCATTGCTTTGTGAGCTTGTAGGATCTTCGGATCTAGTCATCGGATTTTCTTCTGGGTCTTCTCGCTCGGTAACGTACATTCAAGGATAAAGTCGGCCAAAATTTGGGCCTTAATGGATGGTGATAGGAACGCGATGTTGTCGTTAAGACGCCGTGTTTATCAGTTTAATCTAACTTCTTAAAATAATTAAAAATTAGTAGATAGCAGTGAGTCGGATCGAATCCATAGGGAAGGTAGTATTTTTAGATTTGAAATCTTTGATTTTATAAAAGAAAAAGAAAAAAGAAGAGTTTTGGGATCAAAAGTGAAGTCGAAAAATAAAAAAAGCGAAAATTAAAAGGTGCAGGAATTTAAACTTGGTACTAAGATCTACTAGTTAGATTTTAGCATCTACTTGCAAGGCAATAATTTAAAGTGCAGAAATTAAATTACAATAAAAATAAAAAATAAAAAATTAAAGTACAAAAATAAAATTTTTATTAATTAAAATTTTAAAATTTAAATACATAAAATTTAAAAAAAAATAAAATAGCCTGATCTCTAATCTTGGATCGGCATTGGCAGAAAGATGGTGTAGAAGCTCGGCTCTTCTTCTCGGCATCCGTTGCTTCGAAGCAGCCTTTAACCCATAGCCTGGCTTCACCCTGTACCAAAGCTTCACCTTGATCAGAGATGTTGATTTCTGGAGGCCTAGGGTCCTTTTTATAGTGCTAGGAGGGCTGGATATTTTTTTTCTAAAGGCAATATGGGACTAATGAATTTTGTAATCATAAAAATCTGAATAAAATTTGAATTAAAATAGCTCTGATACATCTCTGATAAATTTGATAAAATTCAGTCGTTCAATAGAAATCCAACGGTCCAAAAATCATCAAAATCGGATGCAGATCAGCCCATATCAGGTCGGATTAATTTCTGGCCATTGGATCACGCTTGATGGAGGAAATCTGGCCGCAAATCATGCGCCTGAGAATTTGATCGCCGTCGGAAGCTTTTTGGACCATCAGATCATCGCCTGGATCGAGCGCTGTCATCCGATGGTGATCCGCATGATGTCTGTAGCTGAATAAAATTCGGAAGCAACCACAGCCATCCGATCCTGACCGCAAACAACCACATCCGTCCGATCGCGCAATCACTGTTCCCATGGACCGCGTAGATCGGTCGCACCGCACACCGCAACCAATCAGTGCCTCTGTTGTCGAGTGAAAAGACTGAATTACCCTTGTGAGCCGCAATAAATTTCTGTAGACCCTTTAGGGGTCTAGGTCCACCACGTGGCAAGCTCTGATTCGTCGGATTTTGCTGAGCTGGCAGTCCACGCCTGGATCGTGGACCGGCTGATGGCTTCAACACTGAGTCGGCTTTGATGGCTCGGCTTGGCTTGGTGGCTCGGCTTGCGGAGCCGGCTGAGCCATTTTCTTTTTTATTTAATTTTTATTTATTTTATATTTTTAAAAATTCATATCTTTTCCATTTTAGCTCCGTTTTATTTAAAATTTATTTCATTGTGATCAAAAAATGAGCTCTTTCTATTGATAATAAAATTTTATTTTTTAATTTTTATTATATTTTATTATTTTTTAATTAATTTTTTAATTAATAAAAATATGAATTTTTCAAAAATTATATATAAATTGATTAATAATTTTTAAAAATTAATATAAATTAATTAATAAATTAATATTTTTATTGGTGAATTTATGATGCTTATCACACCCCCCAACTTAAGCTTTGCTCGTCCTCGAGTAAAGAAAGAATTTAGTTTTAAATACCTTTTAACTTTAGAGTTTCGAATTTTACCTAAGCAATTTTCAAAATGGCCATTGATATTCAATAGAGCTTAAATGAGACATATCATTGGGGTATTAATACTTATCAATAGAAAAATTAAGTAAAGAACATTAAATTTTTCAGAATTTTTTCTAAATTATTCCACTTTTATCTCTGATTTGTCTAAACTTTCATATAGGCAGGTGTATTGCTACTTCCGTCCTTCATTTATTGATTTTTATTTTTATATTACCTACTTTTTGATGCAAATATCATTGCTTACTTAGGCAACAGGATCCGATTACTTGATGGGAAACCAATATTTTTTTTTTTTTTAACGTTGTACCACTATTGAGTGTCTTAACTCCTTAAGCTTTCTATTTGATCCATGTAGCGAGTCTTAGGCCAATGACTCCCAAACCAGTTGGCTTTAAGGCACTAGGTATAGAATACCCCTCGAGCTTACTAGCTCGAATCAAAATAGGCTACGAGTTAAGACTAGCTTTACAACGAGCTTCTTTGTCCTTCCCATCTTTTGATGCGAAACGCAATGCTTGCTTAGGTAAAGAGGCCCGGTTACTCAGTGAGAAGTACTTAAAAACTATTTTATTAAAATAAATTTTTATATGAAGAAACGTATAGTTATCCTACACAAACCTATAAAAAGTAGACTTTTCTTTGATGCTAGTAGAAATAATTAGAAATGCTCTAAAAAATTTTTTTTTATGTTCTAGACTTAACTCTTTATTGAATTTTCTTAATACTTGATTCCTCAATATCTCATAGATTCTCTAATCTGTGCATCAATTTTTTTTTAAAATGCTTAGTTTAATTTGATTCTTAAGCATAATCAAGTATCTAAATACTAAATACTAATCTTTTCGAGGACTTAAAATTTTAAATTTTTTTATTTTTCTCTCCCCCCAACTTAATCAACATTATCCTCAATGGAGAAGAAAAAATAAAGGATGTAATAAAGAACATAAAAGAATACACCTAACTCAGTATATTTTTAGTCCAGCACATGCCTTTGAAAATTTGAGCTCTCCCTCCAACTTATTCAAATTATCCTAAAAAGAAAATAAACTAAAAAGATAAATTAGATAAAAACTAAATATTGGGTTGCCTCCCAACAAGCGCTAAGTTTACCGTCTTTAGCCAGACACAATAAAAGAAAATAAACTAAAAAGATAAATTAGATAAAAACTAAATATTGGGTTGCCTCCCAACAAGCGCTAAGTTTACCGTCTTCAATCAGACACAATGTAGCTCACTATCCTATGTCTTCAGCCAGACATAATGTAGCTCACTATCCTGTGTCGAATATTAGATTGATAGATTTCAATGATTTTGGATTGCCAATCTCAGAAAGTTGATGTTGATTTTTAATCTCATTATTGATATATTCACTGTTAATTTTTAGAATATATTTTATGATTCCATTCTCAGACCCATGTTTATTAAGAATTTCTCCTATTTATTTTTCTAAAATGCTCATGAATGGAGTTTTAGGAGTTAAGTTTGATTCAATGGATGCTGGAATGGTGACTAAAGGCAGTTTTAATTCTGAAGGTAAATTAATGTAATCCTGCTTAAACAACTCCATTGACATTTTATTACATGCCTTTTGATTTTTATAAGAAGAACCAGCTTCTAGGGTTGAAGGGAATAGGACATTAGGTTTATAAGTCTCGGATAAATCATCTATTCTCTTTTCCCTTATTTCTATCTTATTTAAACTAGAACTAGCATCAGTACTAATTCCTGGCTTGGGTTCTTCTATGTGGTTAGTACTGATATGTGGTTAGTCTCAGTACTAACCAGTTTCTCTAAATTTTTATTTTGGCTAGCATCAGTACTAGCCTCTCTCACCTGATCTTGGTATGGGTCCATAAGAATCCTATAGCTTTTAAGTTCAGAAATTACTTTGGCATTCTTAAATTGGAGATTCTTAGATGAAACATTAGATTGATAATTTAATCCAGGTGGTTGGTGGTCATTAGGTGGGTTGTTTGAAATTGGTAGGTTCGGTAGTTGATCTAGTTCTCTCCTCATGTTAGACTCAACTAATTATCCTATTTGAGCTTCTAGTCTGGCGATAGATTGCTGTTGAGTCAGAATCAATTGTTGAAGTTGATTAAATCTATCATCAGCTAGATTGGTCTGTTGAGGAGGTGGGTATGAGGGCTGATTATAATATGATGGCTGAATAAACTGACTAGGCTGACCATTATTATAGGCATAATTTTGATAATTTTGCTCAAGTGAAATTTGGGTCTGAGCCTGAGTCTGTTGGGATGTCCAAGAAAAATTAAAGTTACTCCAATCTGAATTATATGAATTTGAAAATGGGTCATTAATCAATTTGGAGTATCCTTGAGTAGCTTGAATTTATTCTTGGATAAAATATGAAAACTGTGCAGTCATAGGATATTCACTTACATGATGGGTTGGACTAGCATAGATTGAATAATTCTCCTGATAATTAGAAGATGATGTAAATTGTGCAGGAGATTGTTGACCTAAGGTTAGGAGTTGATCTATTTTCTGAGCAAGAAGGTCAACTTTATCTAATTTTTGGACTATTAGATTCATATTAGCCATTTGATTATTATGTTTAATGTAAATCAACCATTCAATTAAGTTCAACTAAATCAGAAAAAGCGATTTTCAACCATGCATGTATTAGTGTAACCCTAATGTATAGTTCAAACAAATTTAGAATATTTTTTTTTATTATTTTTATTTTATTATAAATTAATTTTTTTATTTATTAATTTTAATTTAATTTAATTTAATTTAATTATTATTTTTAATATTTTTTTAGTTAGTTTAATTTAATTTTTATTTTATTTTATTTTATTTTATTTTTAAAGGAGTAAGAAGAAGAAAGAAAGAATAGTTCTAAAGAAGAGGTCCTAAGGAGTCCTAGAATTAAGAAGAAAAAGAAAGAGAAGAATTAGGTTTAATTAGGTTTGATGTTGGTAAGTAATCAAATTGGTCAATCAATCCTAACTAAGGGTTATCTTAGATCTAGACAGCTCCTAACTGCCAAGGTCACCTTCAAGCCCTCCAAGTGTAGGATTAGCCAATCAACTAGCCAGGTAAGTGTAAGGTCGGTGGGAGTCCCCCCGTTGCTTGCCTTAGACACCAATTATGCTTGGCCAGGTAAGCGAACGGAACCAATTAGAAACCACCTTCCTTCGAATCCAATCATTCCTGAACTACTTTCCTAGTCACCAGTCAAGTTGACTTATCCTAATCCAGTTCAACTCTTAGGATTCCTTGTCCTATTGAGCTTGAATTCCTAGGGTTGATGTCTAATTGATTTTAATTTAAAGGTTTAGGTCAATGCAGGATGTTGGTTGGTTATTTGTGGGCTAAGGAAGGGTGATCAAATCCCCACCTTATCTTATTTAATTGGGTATTGCCCTTAATTTGATTTAATATGATATGCAAAAAAAAATTCAATCAAAGGGTTCTATGCAATTTAAACTAGATGCATGTAACTAATTGAATTCTGAAAGGCTTACCTTGCTTCCAACAATCACCAAAAAAAATAAAAATAAAAATAAAACTAATATGATGCATGCTCTAAGCAGTTAGGATTTCTAATCTTATCATGAGGCTTTTAATTAGGTTTAAATAAATATTTTTTTTTTAAATTAATTTAAAAAAATAAAATAAATAAATAAATAAAATAAAAAGAAAAGAGAACTATGGTTAGGATTGATCTCACCAGGATTTGATGCTTTCTTCATTTTCTCTTTTTTTTCTACAAAATAAATAAAAAAAAATTAGTAAGCAATATTAAAAAAAATAATTAATTTATAAAAAAAAAATCAAAGAAATCAAAGAAAAAAATAGCATCTATTCCTTCCCCGATAACGGCACCAAAAACTTGATAGGAAGCATTTGCCAAAATTATTTTTAATTTATTTAAAATAAATCAAAGAAATCAAAATCAAAAATCAAAAATATTCTCCGACAATGGTGCCAAAAACTTGATAGGAATGCGATGTTGTCGTTAAGATACCGTGTTTATCAGTTTAATCCAACTTCTTAAAATAATTAAAAATCAGTAGATAGCAGTGAGTCGGATCGAATCCACAGGGAAGGTAGTGTTTTTAGATTTGAAATCTTTGATTTTATAAAAGAAAAAGAAAAGAGAAGAGTTTTGGGATCAAAAGTGAAGTCAGAAAATAAAAAAAGTAAAAATTAAAAGGTGCAGGAATTTAAACTTGGTACTAAGATCTACTAGTTAGATCTTAGCATCTACTTGCAAGGCAATAATTTAAAGTACAGAAATTAAATTATAATAAAAATAAAAAGTAAAAAATTAAAGTGTAAAAATAAAATTTTTATTAATTAAAATTTTAAAATTTAAATACATGAAATTTAAAAAAAAATAAAATAGCCTGATCTCTGATCTTGGGTCGGCATTGACGGAAAGATGGTGTAGAAGCTCGGCTCTTCTTCTTGGCATCCATTACTTCGAAGCAGCCTTTAACCCATAGCCTGGCTTTGCCCTGTACCAAAGCTTCACCTTGATCGGAGATGTTGATTTCTGGAGGCCTAGGGTCCTTTTTATAGTGCTAGGAGGGTTGGATATTTTTTTCTAAAGGCAATATGGGACTAATAAACTTTGTAATCATAAAAATTTGAATAAAATTTGAATTAAAATAGCTTTGATACATCTCTGATAAATCTGATAAAATTCAACCGTTCAATAGGAATCCAACGGTCCAAAAATCATCAAAATCGGATGCAGATCAGCCCAGATCAGGTCGGATTAATTTCTGGTGTTGGATCGCGCTTGATGGAGGAAATCTGGCCGCAAATCATGCGCCTGAGAGTTTGATCACCGTCGGGAGCTTTCTGGACCGTCGGATCATCGCCTGGATCGAGCGCTGCCGTCCGATGGTGATCCGCATGATGTCTGTAGCTGAATAAAATTCGGAAGCAACCATAGCCGTCCGATCCTGACCGCAAACAACCACATCCGTCCGATCGCGCAATCACTGTTCCCATGGACCGCGTAGATCGGTCGCACCGCACACCGCAACCAATCAGCACCTCTGTTGCCGAATGAAAAGACTGAATTACCCTTGTGAGCCGCGATAAATTTTTGTAGACCCTTTAGGGGTCTAGGTCCACCACGTGGCAAGCTCTGATTTGTCGGATTTTGCTGAGTTGACGGTCCACGCCTGGATCATGGACCGGCTGATGGCTTCAACGGCTGAGTCAGCTTTGATGGCTCGGCTTGGCTTGGTAGCTCGGCTTACGGAGCCGGCTGAGCCGTTTTCTTTTTTATTTAATTTTTATTTATTTTATATTTTTTAAAAATTCATATCTTTTTTATTTTAGCTCCGTTTTACTTGAAATTTATTTTATTATGATTAAAAAAATGAGATCTTTCTATTGATAATAAAATTTTATTTTTTAATTTTTATTATATTTTATTATTTTTTAATTATTTTTTTAATTAATAAAAATATGAATTTTTCAAAAATTATATATAAATTAATTAATAATTTTTAAAAATTAATATAAATTAATTAATAAATTAATATTTTTATTGATGAATTTATAATGCTTATCAGATGGCCTCGATCGGTAGTGAATATCCAACTCTAAGAGCTCCAAAGCCCACTTTGTTATCCATCCGAAAGAATTCAGCTGATGCAGTACCAACTTCAAAGGCTGGTCCATGAGCACTATTATGGTATGAGCTTGAAAGTAGGATCGAAGTTTTCTTACGATAATAATCAGTACGAAAATCATCTTTTCTAATTTTGCATATGGGGCCTCTACATCATGGAGGACCTTGTTGATATAGTATATAGGCTTCTGAATTCGTTCCTCTTCTCATATAAGGACCGCATTGATTGTCGTGGGCGATACAGTAAGGTAGAGGTAAAGCTCCTCATTCGATAATGGTTTGATGAGCAGAGGTGGAGAACTGAGATATCTTTTCAGCTCCTCGAAGATCTCCTAGCACTTTGGGGTCTATTGAAAATCCATCAGTCGCTTGAGTATTTGGAAGAATGGGAGGCATCTTTCAGCTGATCTGAAAATAAAATAGTTAAGATCGGCAATTTTTTCAGTCAAGCTCTGTACCTCTTTTATAGTCTTCGGGGGTGATATTTTCAGGATCGCGTTAATCTTCTATAGATTCATCTCAATTTCTCTATGGAAAATCATAAAACTAAGAAACTTGCTGACAGTGACTTCGAAAGCATACTTCGTGGGATTCAATTTCATTTGATATCGTCAAAGTATATCGAATGTTTTGCGGAGGTCATGCACGTGATCGGGTATCGATCGGCTTTTCACCAACATATCATCGACATAAGCCTCCATGTTCTGGCCAATCTAACCTTTCAAGAACTTATTGACCAGCCTTTGATATGTGGCCCCTATATTTTTGAGTCCGAAAGGTATCATCTTGTAATAGTAGAGCCCACAGTCAGTAATAAAGGCTATTTTCTCCTCATCTTTTGGGGTCATCTGGATTTGGTTATAACCGAAGAAAGCATCCATGAAGTTGAGAAGTTCATGTCTAGAAGTGGCATCGATCAGTTGATCAATTCACGATAATGGATAGCTGTCTTTAGGGCAGGTTTTATTTAGATTGGTGAAGTCGATGCACATATGCCACTTTTCATTTGCTTTCTTTACTAGAACAGTATTTGCCAACCAATTTGGGTACGTACCTTTTCGGATGAAACCAGCCTTCATCAATTTGTCCACTTCCTCGATAATTGCCTTTGGGCATTCATGGGCGAAGCTTCACTTCTGCTTTACTAGATGATAGGTCGGCTCCACCTTCAGGTAATGGGCCATTACCGATGGACTGATCCCTAGCATATCAACGACTGACCAAGCAAAAAGGTCCATGTTTGCCTGCAAAAGATCAATCAGTTGATGTTTTGTTACCTGATTAAGGCAAGACCAATTTTCACAGTTCACTGGGGATTCTCCTTCTCCGGTGGTATATCCTGAAGGTCATCGAATGGTTGGACTCAATTTTCTGTGAGGTCGTCACGTGCATCCAGCCCTATTGGAAACTCTGGTTGATTTCCTACAGGATCCTCTATTTGGAGCTTAGCAGCGAAGCACTGTCGGGCGATGGTTTTGTTGCCCTGAATCTTTCCCATGCCATGAGCTATCGAAAATTTGACCGAAAGATGATAGCTGGATACGACAGTCCTGAGTTTTTATAAACTTAATCTTCCAAGGATGGCATTATAGACAGAAGAAAGTTTGACGATAAGAAAGTTCACTTGTATGGTCACCTACTGAGGTGGAGTGCCCATGATTACAAGTAGATTGATCATTCCTTCCAGTATTATAGTACTACCAAAAAATTCTTGGATCGGCACGTCAAATGGAATTAACCAATCAGAAGAGTTCCATGAGGAAAAGAAAGAAAAGTACAAAATGTCAACTGAGCTTCCATTATCGATAAGTATGTGGTGTACATTGAAATCAGAAACATTTAAAGAAACAACCATAGCATTATTGTCCGGTTGTTGTACACCCTCTGCGTCTTGCTCAGTGAAAGTTATTTATTATTGAGGCCCATCATCACGTCTGGACTTCTTTGATGCTACCGCTTCAGATGATCCTCTGGTAATCATATAGATTTATTCATGAAGAGGTCGCTCCTCCGCTACCATCGGGTCTCTTTCCTCCTGCACGAGCATTGGCATTTGTCGTTGCAGCTAAGGAGGTGGTCGACGGGCCCTTGGCTAGGGCCATCATGGTGGGGTTCTTTCACGAACGAAGTGTTCAAGCCTTCTTTCCTAAATTAACTTTTTAATGGCATCACGAAGGAGGTGGCAGTCTTCAGTATCGTGATCACGGTCACGATGATAGAAGCAGAACCTCGTAGTATCTCGATGTTCTGGATCGGTCTGCATCTTCGAAGGTTGGGAGAGTTGGTCTTGGATCTGCATCAAAACTTCTCCTCGGATGGCATTCAAGGGCGTATAGTTGTTGAAACGTCTCGGAGGAGACCGCTGTCGATCACGCCGTGGTGGGCTAGAAGATCGGCAGTTTCGAAAAGGGCTTCCACCTTTATTCTTCCTAGGTGGAGAGCGGGAGCGCCGTCGGTAGGACTCCCTTTTCAAGGGAGGGCACTCTTTATTCGACCCCATCTGATCACCATTGATGGGGGAGGCTTCGACGAAGGCTTCTTCAACATTGGTATACTTCCTCACCTTCTCCAGCATACCATTGAAGTCCTTTGAATAGGACTTCATGAATGACCTTTTCAGATCGTTTCTCTACAATCCAACCATAAAAGTGGACATCACGATCGATTGATCAAGATCGCGAACTTTCAGGATAGCCGTATTGAAATGACTTAGATAGCTGTGGATCGACTCACTATCGCTCTGATAGATGGTGTACAGATAGTCGGATCACTTCTGCTGTCTGCGGCTACTGACAAAATATGCTGCCAGAGACCAACTCAGCTCGTCAAAAGAATGAATCAAGCCAGGCTTCATATTTGAGTACCATTGCTGGGCTGCCCCTTTGAGAGTGGTGGAGAACGCCCAGCAGAGAGTAGCATTTGATGCTCCTTGAAAGAGCAAAGCTGCCTTGAAAGTTTCAATATGATCGACGGGATCGACAGTCCCATCGTAGGTCTCGAGCTGAGATAACTTGAATTCAGGGGGCGGCAATTTTCGTAGGATCCTCTCATCAAATAAAAGCTCGCCGCTAAGACCATCAAAAGATCGAGAAAAGGAGGCCTTATTCAGAGCTTCTAGTTTCTTATCAAACTCTCGAAGCTTTCTTTCAATTATCAAGTCTCAGTCGATGAGGTCCTCAGACTGCTAGGGAGAAAGGCAGTTGGGAGTAGAACCGTGCCCTGATTGTGGGCTAAAAGATCGTGGACAAGGTCGCCCCCATCCGAAACTTTGTGAAGGTGACAGTGTGGGTTCGACTTGCTGAAAGGATGCCGGCAGTTGGATCGGCGCCGTCACTAGTGGCACGAGTGGGATCGCCGAAGGCATCGATCGCACCATTGAGGGTGGAGTAGGAGCAGTCAAATTTGGCTACGACGCCATTAAGAAAGGTGCGATCACCGTTTGGACCGCTTGGACAGCAGTTGCCAGGGAGTGGACCTGTTGAAGAAGTAAGTTGAATTAGTCCATGGTGACATGGGCCGACTGGATGGGTGGAGAGACTTCCACCGTAGGAGACTGAATGTGATCATCAATCCTCAGGTTCGGTTGCTGTGAGGTGGTGGCCTCAGTGATGTCGTTGAGACGGAATGAGGTCTTTTTTAGAGCCATTATTATTTATTATGGATTAGTTTGATCTTTAAAGACCGGACGATTAGCTTTTCACAGAAATTATGGTAGGCTAAAAGTTTAGCAGTCCTCCTTCTAGCGCCAATCTGTTACTGCTGAGAATCGTCGGCTTCAAAATTGGAGGATTGGCTTCGTGCAAACAAGCTTGAGAACCTACAAAATAAAGTTCGGACCAGAGAATTTTATCTCCGACGAGGATCCTTCGATGCTCAAGTCAGAAACAAGCATGAGCTAATTTCTTTTGAGAGAAATTTCTTGCTTACCTGGATCCTCGGAGTTTATGGTATTTGTGGAAAAGTTTTACACAATAGTTACGCCATTTCATTGATTTCGGACCACTAATCTCGTCATGGCGAGATTTCTGAAAACCTTTCAAATGGAATGATGGTTGCTGGTGTGATTAGGATTTTTAATTTATTATCGATAGTTTTGGATGAGTAGGTGACAGCCTATTTATGACTTGATTATAGTTGTACTACAGTTAATCCGCGGAAAACTTTCTTTATCCGAGGTGATTTAAAAATAATAGGTGCCAGCCGAGGTGTTTTCATAAATATTGGATCAGATCGATCCTCCAATATTAGTCATCTGTTCAGAGAATATTATAATAATATTCTAATCTACAAGCGCTCGTCAGGATAGGCTGAGCTGAGGTGCCTTTAGGGTATATCAGTCGATCTGAGGCTTTTTATTATCACCATAATATATTATAATATAAATATATATTAAAATATAATATATTATATATAATATATAATATATATTTATATTATAAATAAAATATTATATAATATAATATTATGTTATATTATAATAATATTATATTATATTATATTATACTATTATTATAATATACTATGATATATGATAATATAATAATTATATTATATTATAATAATATCATATAAATAAAATGAGGTTATATCCTTTTGGGTCATTTTATACATGATAATATTATAAATATATATTATAATATTATAATATAATATATATTTATATTATAGTAATAATATATTATTATATTATATTATATAATATTATTATTATAATATATTATAATAATATATAATAATATAATAATAATATATTATAATAATATTATGTAAATAAAATGAGGTTATGTTCTTTTATGTCATTTTGTATATGACAGCTTATGGACACAGTTAATTTTTATCAAGTACTTAGACTAACATAGCCATAGCTATAACTACAGCTCATAGCTCAAGCCACAACTACATACCAAATACAATTTATATCATACAGCTAAAAATTTTTCTTATTGGAATATATAGTCTTATAGACTCTTAACTCATTTATGGATTATATAATAAATTTTTGGTGGACAAGCTTGGTAAAATTAGATTATTGCCCAACATAACCATACCTAATAATCATGTTCATTAAGCCCTTTTTTGGCTAGCAAGATACTTATAAGCAATGATTAACACAAACAGTGTTACAATGGTTGAGTTGACTTGAGATCTGATTTGACCCAACCCAAACCTGATCTAACCCATTCTTGAGGATTTGTAGGACCCAATTAGGTAGAAAATTTTGACCCGTTCCAAATTTTGAGTTGGATTTGGATTTTATAAACTTTGACCTAACCTAACAAGACCCGATCTATATATCATGTGGATCTAAATTGGGTCTCCTCTACCGGTTATGATCCAAACCCATTCGATCCGTTTATCCATTAAATAAAAAGGAGGCAAGTGGGCCAGCCTCACCCTCAATACCCACCCCCGCAGTCCCGACTCCTGAAAGCTCTGGCTCTCTCTCCTTTCCCAATTTGAAACCCTAGATCCCCCGCATCCTTGAAATCAGTCATTCTTTCACCTCAATCCAGCTGCCTGATGATATCAGCCTGCCCCGTGTCAATCTCCTCTACGTAGTTCTTTATCCTTACAATCCAAGGAGTTTCTAGTGAAAGAGCAATGGCTCAAGAAATGACTAAAGGAGCGGCCGAGCACAGTAGCAACGATCGCCTCTCGCGCTACTTTGTCATCCACCTCACCGAACATGACTACCCTCGATACTTTGCTGCCATCCACGTCGACCCAAGGTCGCTTCTCAAGTGCCTATCACTGCTTTCATCAACCTGAAGTTCCGTCTTTACAACAATATCCACCCTTCCATCCCTAAGCTTCATATAGACCTACTTTTTCTCTTCTTCAATATATATATATATAAAGGACGATAATACAACTAATTCAAGAAAAGGAGCTACTTCAGGGTGGCCATGTTACCAACCTTCAAACCAACCAAACACACAAACTGTTTGGAGATAACTTTCGATACCACACAACCAAACACCCAAAACCATGAGAGTCACTTTAGGCAACCATTACTCAGCAAACCAAACAAGATATTCACTTCTAAAACGAACACCCTCTGAAAGTGTCAGTTTAAAAGAAAAGGCATATAACAGTCACTCTAGATTCATTCCCGCAACCAAGCAGGCCCCATACCAGGGCATTGCACTTGATGGATCCCCCGTGCACTTTTTGCTCGTTTTGTGTTACCTCCAGCATCTTTTTGAGGGAGAACTTAGAATAGATTAAATTTTTAATACTTCTTATCGCCCTTCATTCCTGCTGAGAAATATGATGGCACATTTCATGTCCATGATCCATGGCATTTTTCAGTCTACAATTCCTCATCTACGGACAGCGTCAAGGAACGCAACTACAAATCATTTATTGTCACGTTCCTACCGCTGTGAGATGATTTGCATAAACAAGTCAAAATACAACTACAATCATCTCCCCCACGAGACTGCACTATTTCTCCAAATCAACAACAGTTACCAATTTAATGAAAAAAAGGAAAAAAAAAACAAACTACAACCTTCCTTCCAGTGTAATAGCCCAAAGCCATCAAAGCATGACAACCGATCCTTTCACACACACACACAACCCTCCAAAACTCCCATCCAATCACCTCCCTACACTTTTTATTGCTTTCAAACGACCGACCAACAAAATTTAGAGGAAATTATTTCTTCGTTTATTTTAACCCGAAACTTTATGAGAGAACGCTGTCAGCAACACTACGAGGCTCCATGCCTCCACAGTTTAACAGACTTGTCATGGCTAGCAGAGGCCACCATTCCAGTGACCTGCGACTGTGCCAATGCTGCAATCAGACCTTCATGTGCCTGGACCTTCATGGTTTGACTCTCTATCACGTTCCACAGCTCCAACGACTGCAAGAATTTAAATAATAAGGAATTAAAATTAGCAAAAGACATACCCAATCAAGAAAAATCCAAACAGAGCCTATATCACCAGCCAGAAAAAATAAAATCACAAAAATGACTAATAAATGTTGCCAAGTATGGCAAGTAACCGTAAAAATTGAAGAGAAAAAGGAAGATAAAGAAAACAAAGATAAGCTACTTCATGGGCCACCTCAATTTTGCTTGGTGGTCTATATGAGAAAGCAAAATGTCATGGTGGTGGATAGCAGCAAACATAAAGAAGGATGTAGCTTCTTCCACTTTAAAGAGCATGTTCAAGGCCAGCAGTGTAGTAAAATGTAACATGAATATCTGCAAGTGCTAGCAAAGCATCCATGTCCATAATATCATAGGCTGTGTTTGGATGCTGGTGAAGTGGTGGTTAAGGGAGAGTTGTTTTACCAGCCAAGGACCATCCAAGGACCACCCCCCCCCCCCCTGTTTCACTTCTTTTTTTTCACAACTTTATCTCAATAAACATAGGAGCACCTACCAAACAGCAGATGACTTTATTAATTAGCTGGTCAGGGATGAATATTCATAGTTAAATCTATTCAAGGGGTGTTAGCTATTTGGCATCCAAGCACAGCCTTAGGATCATAATGAACAAGATAAGCAATTTTCAACATATACAGGTATGCAAAGTACCAAATAGAATGAATAGTCTTTTTTATATTAAATATTATCCAATATTTCCATGCCAATTATACAGATAGAACTAGTCGAAGACCCAGACGTTGCACGGGGTAGATAATTATAATCTGTAATTATTAAAAAAATTTAATAATAAATATTCATAATAAATATTTTTTATTTTTTTAATATTTTATTTTATTTATTTTATATATGATTTTTTTTTATTATTTTATAAAATAATATTTTATTTTATATTTTTTTCTTTCTGTTCTCATACCTTCTATGCGCCCGCCAGTACCACTGCACCCCCTCCCTCTCACCTCATCATGGCTTCCTTTCTCTCTCGGCAAACGCCGATCCCGATCACACCCCCACACCCTCTTCTTCTCATATCTTCTCTGTGCCTGCTGATGCCGTCCCACCATCGCTCCTCTTCTCTCTCGACAAATATTGATCCTGATCACACTCCCCGGTGCTCCTGTCGGTACCGCCACCTTCGGCACCACCACTGAAAGAAGAGAGAGAAACTCTCTTCTTTTATTTTCTTTTTTCTTTTTTCCTTTTTCTCTTCTTTTTTCTTTTTACAAAATAATATTTTATTATTATTTTTTCTTCTTTCTTCCCATTCTCATACCTCCGCGCCGGTCAGTGCCACCCCACCATGGCTCTCCTTCTCTCTTGACAAACGCCAACCTCGATCACATCCCCGCCCCCTTCTTCTCATACCTTTTCCAAACTTTTGGAGGCTATTAAATACAGAAATTTGGCTTTCAAATCGACGAAGTACCGTACTCCATTTGCGGATAATTTATTAGATTTGATATGATCTGGTCCGATGGATCGATTCAGATCTCAAAATATATTATTTTTAAAAAATAATAATATTATTATTTTTAAAAAATAAATTAGTATGTTATTATTTTTAAAATTAAAAAATGATATGCTATCTTTTAAATTAATAGATAAATTAGTATTTTTTAAAAAAAATTATTACTATTTTTATAATATTTTAAAAAAATATTTTTGTCACTTATCCCTTTCCTACTTTTATTTTTAAAATATTTTTTTTAATTTTTAAATATTATTTTATTATTTTTTTAAAATAATATTTAAATTATTATAGATAACAAAATAATTCATGTGGTACAACTAATCATCTGAGATACTGAAGTAGTAACACCACAATACTCCTCTATAGAGTATTGTTTTATATACATATACATACACACACACACACACACACACATATATATATATATATATAAAGATAAATTAGTATGTTATTATTTTAAAATTAGAAAATGATATGTTATCTTTTTAAAATAAAAATAAATTAGTATTTTTAAAAAATATTATTATTATTATTATTTATAATATTTTTTAAAAAAAATATTTTTTTAAAAATATTTTTTGTCTCTTATCCCTTTCCTACTTTTATTTTTAAAATATATTTTTAAAAATTTTTAAAATACTACTTTATTATTATTTAAAAATAATATTTTAAATTATTATAGATAATAAAATAATAATTCATATGGCACAACTAAAATCATTAAAAATACTGAGGTGGCAATACCACAGTACTCCTCCATAGAGTATTATTTTATATATAATAATATAATAGATAATAATATATTATTTTTAAAATATTATTTTTTTATTTTTAAAATATTATTTTATTATTATTTAAAAATAATATTTTAAATTATTATAGATAATAAAATAATAATCTATATGGTACAACTAAAATCATCTGAGATGTTGAGATGGCAACACCATGATACTTCTCTATAGAGTATTATTATTATATATATATATAATAGATTAGAAGAACAAAAGATCAGATCAAATTCTAACAGGAGAGAATAAATGGGCCCTAGTTTCTTTAGTGTCCATTCTTTTATGGGTCAAAAATTTACCCAAGAATCCATATTTTCCCAGATAAATATTTTTTAAGTAATATTTAGATAGAAAAATAATTTACCCATATTCTTTTATGCATGAAAAAATGGTTTCAAAATGTGTTACCCATATTCTTTTATATTACTACATTTCTAGATAAGTTGCTAAAATTTATCCATATTTTTCATAATATCCTTTATGCTTTTTAGATTTGAAAAAAGTGGATGATTGAGTCATTGGGCATTGAATGATTGAGGCATTAGAAACGAGGATAGAGCATTTTAGAAATAAAATTAATATCTACTTTAATGGCTGATGGAAAAATGATCTAGCCACCCCTCTAAGTGGGTAAATTTTTTTCTCCATTTCATAGGTAAATGCTACCATGGAAAGTAACTTATCCATCTTGAAAAGCATGAAAACATGGATAAGTTGGTCAATTGAAAAGCTAACCAATTTTTTCATGATATTTATCCACAAAAGAACAAGCCCTTAAGTTGGCAGCAAGTCCCAAGGTAGTCACCCATAAGCAGAGCACGGTGGAGCAGCCAAAGCTGACTTTAAAGCAGTTAAAGGTAAACACTATATAATGCTCCTATCAAGGTTAATTTATTAATACGTGGCAATTATAGATATTGGGTGTGTATCACCTTATCTTTGTCAATGCAGTTGGAAATAAACCACACTTACCTGATAACCTCCAATAACCAAAAGGTTAGTATAGTTTGGATGAAAAACGCATGAATTAAACTTGTTTCCATTGGAGCTTAGCTCATGAATGAAGTCTCCCCTTGATAACGACCACACTTTTACACAATCCTGACTGACACATGCCAGGTATTCCCCACTATTGTCCCAGCAAATAGATTGCACCGCCTTGGTATAGCCCTGAAAATATTAAATGGAAGCGGATTTACAAAAATGATTTGTGAATTTCATTGAATAGCAAAAGTTTAATCAACCCATTTGGTTATTTCATTTTTTTTTCCTTAAAGAAGAAAAGGCTTGTTATAGACATTATCGATCTATAGTGAAAGACCTGCAATGTGTATATCTTTCTGTCTGTCTCAACATCAAAAATGGACACCACATTTTCGGCTGCTGCTGCTAAATACTGCCCAACGTTAGGCTGAAACCTAACTTGTACTGTACCACCCTGTTGGACCAACAATAGAGAATTAAATGTTAAAGAAATGAGCATACCCAACTACAACTAAAGGTGAACAAATGAAAGCATAATCATGAAATCAGACCTTAGAAACACGTGAGAATGAAAACTGGTCAGCACTCCAGTATCGAATTTCACCATTACTATCGCAAGAGCAGAAGATATCTGTCTTCTTTGGATGAAAATCGAGAGATGTCACTTGGGAGTTGTGCCCAGTGAATACATTCAAACAATAGCTAGGCTGCAAAACAAGCCAGCAAATTGCATTAGAAGGCAGCTCATTTATCACACTTGCATACTCGACATGCATTTCAAACTAGCAGAGAAAGTTATAAGCCATATTTTAAATAAAACTTCCAATTATCTATCTACAGAGATCAAAGCATTAAGATCTCTATTATGACATAGCATAGAAAAAAATTAGTGGCTCAAAAAAACTCTTAACTTTATAGCCAGAAGCCAAAGGTACAAGTCTAACGGTAAATAAAGTTTGGGTTTCAATGCAGCAATTTGATCAAGATTTACCCACCAGGCAGACAGCCAGATTGTTGATTAGATTCAATAGAAGGATGGAAGAAACAATTATAGCTCAATCAAATACAATCAATGAGAAGACAAAAGTGACCAGTTGATCACTATAATGGCATTCTTAAAACACTTTATTTGACACAAACAGTTTAAAACAAAGCACCTAAAGAATCCAAGCTACATTAGCAAGATTCATGAAAAGAATTTACGTTTATAGATGAGATAGGGGAATAAGAAGTGCATAATTTGAGCCAAGACTAGTTTAAGCTAAATATGTAATTATTTAACACAAGGCAAATTAGTGATTGTTAGTTTTAAACATCCTCCACAGAATGGTCTCACTGAAAGGCTTTTTGCGCACAAATTAAAATGAAGCAAACAATAATATCAAGTATCCATGTTTGTATCCTACATCATGTCCATTAGGGCAACCAGCCTATGAACCATCATGCAAATCAGCCTGTTCATAGAAGTATTCTGTTCAATGGATCAGCATATTTGATACTTGCCAAACTTAGCCTCTTTAATAGGCTCTTAAACAAAAAGTATGGGCAGATCTTCTGTGCACTCATGTTTTTTTTTTTCACCGTAAGGCTCCAGATTTATTATCAGCTTAACTTAAGCCTGTATAATCTATAATATGCTCACAAATAAAGTGTGCACATCATGTTTCCAGATTTAGAAAATCTATTTTTTATGAAAAATGGTGGATCTTCTGTGAACCCTTGATTTTTTTTTTCACTAGAAAGCTTCATAATTATTATCTGCTTTAACTTAAGTATTGGAGGAAATATATTGTCCAAATCAATCTAATAACTTCGATGCTTGATTTATAATCATGCATAAACACATTAGTACATTTGTCTCCTTTTCAAGGGTCAATGTTATCTGTCATCTTAAAAATAATGGAACCAGTTCTTCTCACTCCTCTTCCCAAAATCTGTACAGATTGATTTTGTATCGACCATAGAAATATATATGGAGAGGGAGAAAGGAAGAGAGAGAGGGGGGGAGAGAGAGTACAGCAGTCCAGCATTTGGAAAGAAATTCATCAGTCCAGCATTTGGAAAGCCAAAATTATAGTGATATCATAGCTAGGAAAGTATCTTCTATGCTATTCATACATAAATGTCTGATAGCTTCTTTGTTAGCTCATTGTCACTAAAAATCTTCCAATTTTAGATGCTCATACACTTTCAACATTTTTTAAGCTTTAGTAATGAAACACAGACTCAATATCCCGGCTGGTAATGTCTGGCAAATGCTTGAGATATAGTAAATTCTTTCTCCGAAAAGAAGAAGGAACTCTTGAGATGGTACATTGACATCACAACCTATTAAGGCTGCATGATTATGGTAAGTAAAACCAACCAAAACAGCTTTATTACTGCACATATAAACTAAATAATTAGAAGAAACAAGAGACAAAAGTAAATTCTGCAAGACAATTAGGACTATTAGCCTACTGCATATGCTGGAGAACCAAAAGTTATATGTAAAATAAAACAAGTCAATAACAGCAGATTGTAAAGCATGTAAGAAAAAACATATTAAGTGGGTTGGCTTCTATGCATTAGAAAAAGAAAAGGCCACACTTGATTATTAAATGCATTTCTTCTGAAGTTCGAAAAGTTTAGAGCGTTACATCTGCTGCATTCCACAGCCGCACAGTTCTATCAAAAGAAGATGTTGCCAGCTGAGTTGAGTTTGGCCTAAAACGAACATCTGTAATAATTAGAGTGTGTTCTTCAGGAGTGCTCTCGGTCTGCAGGGTATCCATGTTCCAGAGAACGACCTGCACATAAAATATGAATTGATAAGCAAACCCAAACTTACCAGATTAGTACCGAAGAAAGCTAGGCAACGGGCATGTCAATCATTGTCTGAGGCATGCATACCAAAAAAATCATGAAAACCTATGAGTAGAAAACTTTTAGATCTGACCACAAAGTCTCTTCTATCATATTACTGCTCATCATTATAAATATGTAAAAAAATGATTTATTTGTACTGCCATTTAAAGAGCCAAAAGTACTTCCCGTTCCTCTTCCCATAATGCCCTTCCATAACTTACAATTAGAACATAGGACATTCCATTTAAATAACCCTTCTTTCCAAGTTTCAAATCATGGGTAACACTACCTACAAAATACTACGATACTAATTTAACCTTTACTGTCATAAATCATTTTAATTCTTCTGTTTATTTGTTACCGACTATTTTGGAGTCAAAGTTATCAAACCATGAAATATTGGCTATTTGGGAAGGTGACTAATGCTTGGGTGAATTAAGATCTCAGTTCATCTTTGGCCAAGATGGGCGGGGAAATTTTGAAAAACCCACCACGATATTATGAAAATCGCAGCTGATATATTGGAATCAAGAAATCAAAAGCTAGGCTAATATGATAAAACCAAGATTAATTACTGTATAAAAATATTGTTTTTGATATTTCTTAATCACAAAAGTTATTCAGGATAGTAAAAGATGGAAAGTTTTGCTTGACAAACCAACATCTGTACCAGCCAAACTCTCAGGATCTGCCAAGATAATAAGGTTACAGATCTTTTGTGTCTGTGCAACTTACAATTAAAACATAGTATATTCCATGTCAATACACCCTTCAACAGTTAAGACTAACTAGTAAATATTATGATATTAATACAACCTTTATGGTGATAAATCATTTTAATTCTTCCTTTTATTTGTTATCAATTATTTTGGAATCTTAAATGCAGGCCAAAGTTACTAAACCGTGGAACCTTGGCTATTTGGGAAGGTGACTAATGCTTGGGTGAACCAACTCATCGAGGTTCATCTTGGCCGGGATGAAAGGGGAAATTTAAAAAGCCAACTCGATGTTATAAAAATTGCAGCAGATATAGAATCAATAAATCAAAAGCTAGGCCAACATAAATAAAATCAAGATTAACTAAGGGTGCGTTTGGTTAGCCATTAAAAAAATACTTTTTTTCTTTTTGATTTTTAAAAAGCAAAAAATCAAAAAGCAATGTTTGGTAACACCATGAAAAGCAAAAAGCAAAAATCAAAATAATCAAATTAATTGCTTTATATATAAAGAAAAAAAAATTTTGCTTTCCAAAACTTGCTTTTATGCTTGTTTTGCTTCCTAAAACTTGCTTTCCGACATCTAAAAAACCAAACCAAAAAGTAAAAAGCCCGAACCCTTCTCCCTCATCAAGCTCTTCACCTCCCCACCCCCTTCTCCCTCCCTTCTCCTGTATTCTCGCCCTCCGTCTGTCTGCCCGACGAGTCTGAACAACGCTACGCTCTCTTCTCGACAAGTAGAGAAATCCATTTTTGGCCTGTCCATTGTCGTCAAGCCCTAAGGGAAAGAAGGTATTTCTCGGATTCTATATTTTTTTCAAAGAGATTAGATGATTTCTGTTTGGAGCACTAAAGTGGGGATGATGAAACTTATCATTAGAGAAAGTAAGGTAGACATACTATGCTTTTTCCACTCGAAAGATGTGACTCTTGAGAACCTTCATATTTCCTGCTACCTTCATCTGGTTGCTGTAGCGCTAGTCTATCATCAATGTCAAAAAATATGAAGTATTTGTGTGAGGGTGGGAAATGAAAAAAATGGCAGGAGCTGTCTGCAATAGAGAGGCTAGTTATCGGGACTGGCACATGGCCTACCTGAGGGAGCTGCTGTAACATCTTTTCATCTTGGTTTCTTTATTAAGACCTACCCTCCACTGCCACAGGGCCTTGTTAAAGTAATTAGAATCCTCTCTTGTACTTCTTTACCTTTCGTTAATAGTTTTTTTTAAAAAAAAATATTAATGCAAGCTTTGCTGCTCCGAAAAGAACTTGCATGAACAGAAACTTGTAAAGCTTTCAAATTTTTTCTTGTCTTCTCTAGAAAGCAAGGGCAAGAAGCCACTGATTTTTTCATTGGTGTGATCCTTCATAGTTGATATCAGAAAACTGCTTGGTTTCATGATGAGGTAAAAGTGGTTCCTTATCACTTATACAAGCAAATATCCGAAAAAAATGAATTAGCTCGAGCATATGGTTTGATGAGTAATTTGGATTTTATGTTTTAATATGTAAAATAATAGCAAAATATTGTGTTTATCAAACAGACCTTTTGCTTTTTTTGCTTTTTATTTTATAGCAACATAGTTACCAAATATACTTTTTGCTTTTTTTGCGTTTACTCAATAACAAAAATCAAAAAAAGTAAAGAGTACTTTTTAAAAATCAAAAAATATAACCAAACGCATCCTCAATGTATCAACATATTGTTTTTGATATTTGTTAATCACAAAACTTATTCGGCATATTAAATGATCGGAAAGTTTAGCTTGACAAATCGGCATCTGTACCAGCCAAAATCCTAGGATCTGCCAAAGATAATAAGGTTAGAGATCTTTAATATGCATGTGTGCACGGACCCCTAGGGGAGGCGCCATCTGAGATGGTGGCTAATGCTTAGGTGAACCATGATCTCAGTTCATGTCAGCCAATATGGGAGGAAATTTAAAAAAACCACCTCTATATTATGAAATTGCAGCTGATATATTGGAATCAAGAATCAAGATACCAAAATCTTCGCCAATATAATAAAACCAAGATTAATCACAGAACATATTCAAGATGGTGAAGCAAAGATTGGAAAGTTTTGCTTGATATATCAACACTGTACCCGCCAAATCCTCAGGATCAGTCAAGATCATAAGATTAGAGATGCTGTGTGTGCTTTGGGTTGGGGGGGGGGGTGCACTGGGGATGGTTCTATTTTTTATTGGGGTAGGGGTGCTAGTGTTCAAGATAGTAAAGGAAATATTGGGAAGTTTTGCTTGATATATAAACAATGGACCAGCCAAAGTCTCTGGATCTGACAAGATAATAAGGTTAGAGATCGTATGTATGTGCAGTTCTGATGTACCCACTGTACCAGACAAAATCTTAGCATCTTCCAAGATAGAGAGGTTAGAGAAAAATTCAGATGTACCCACCATACCAGACAAAATCTTAGCATCTTCAAAGATGGCAAGGTTAGAGAAAAATCCATTTATCTATATTGTCCCCATATATATGTGTGCGTGGGTGTCGGTGTGCTATATGTATGCATGAATGGAATGGATGGATAGATATGCAGACATATATCTCAGAGGGCTTCCACAACCAATACAAACTGATAAATCAGCCAAGATGAAAGCTATGATTTAAGCATTTTCTGATAGAAATACTCATTCTCAAATTATGACACTTGCAGAAACATCTTTACAAAAGCCATATACAGTACCTTCTTTTCATGCCCAGCACTGGCCAACAACTTCCCATCTGAAGAAAAGTGGCAGCAAACAACTTTGCTGTTGCTTGTGCGGATAGAGCTAACCTCCGTGAATGTGAAACCTAGACAGAAAGTGCACCCATGTTTATGGTCTTTTTGCACAAATTCTAAGCTGAATACAAGTACAATAATTACCCTTTGAAGACCCTGGGTTGGGCTCTGCAGGACTTTTTTTAAGTGCTGCAAATATATCTCTGGCATCTCCATCATCATGTGATAAAAAAGATTCTACATTGTCATCCAATGAACCAACATCCCCAAAAGGCTCCAAATCATCCTGTTATTTAATGTATAAGTAACATCGAGAATTCTTTCCACCACATTAAAAAGATTGAGGAAGAAAAGTTAATGAGAATACCATTTGATTTGAAGATGATGCAAGACCTCCTGTTCCATCTGTACCATACATCATCAAGCTTTTTGGCATACTGTTGACATGACGTATATTCCCAGCCATTGCCGCTCCATCACCAGTATTATGGGTTGATGGAGTTGATGGAGGGGAGTTGGGAGAAGGGCCCACAGTATTTCCTGTTCCAGTACTATTTGCAGCTCCTGATGAAGTAGGCTGTTTTCTTTTCCTATTAGTCTGGATATTATTAATAAACAGCTGTCAGAACTGAAAACCACACACTTGGTTCAGAGTTAACTTCTTGTCAATGATAAAATCAGATATTGCACAAAAATAATAAATTAACCAGATGGTAGTTGCCAAAGTGAATTCCTTTGTAGTACCTGTTGTAACTGCTGTTGCTGTTGGAATTGTTCCTGTGATTGCTGAGCAGAGGAATGCTGCATCTGGGGCACCTTCAACTACATTAAGATCGAACCAGAGATGCAAGCAATTATTAAGAAAACAGGATTTTGACACCACTCATAATATCACACAAGGGCTATAAGAACCAGCATTCAGACCCATCAGTTTCTAGAAACCTCCACAGGATGGAAGGCAGTGTGCGACACTTCTGGTGGATAACATGCATTTCTGTAGTAGGTTTCAAAGGAAATGATTGCAGATGTATGTGTTCTCAAACAAGGTCATTATTTAGGGTACCAGCCAGGCCAAGGATGTGCATGTCTGCAAAAGAGAGGGAGGAGGGAGGGGGAGCGCCTTCCTGCTATATAGAAGTTTAAATTATATATCCCTATATGGGGTGCACTCAGTTGGCTGATCTTGGGGTGATAACTACTTGGAGGTTAGACTGGCCCTAAGGTCATCAAGGGTAACACCCCCAAAAAATAAATAAATAAATAATGAAATGATGAAATAAATATTATTTAAAGTATATTATATTGTTTGGGAACTACCGGCGTATCTTAACCCATAAAACAGTCAAAGCTGATACCCCTTGTGCTGCAAGCATACTTCACACAACTTCACATGGTTTGGGCAGGCTTCAATTGACCAGCCTTTTAGTTGAAATTTCGTTCTTTCAGAAACCATAACGAGCAGCAAGTGCGAGCAGTTAAAGGTCAGACAAGTTATTAAAAACCCATATTATGGGTTTCATTACCTGGTCTAATAAGTAGCTCTTTATAGTTTATAGCAATCAGCATGAACTGAGTGGAAGAACATGAACCCACACAAAGAACAGTTCATCATAACAATGACAAAGACATAGTTTGAATTTGATTCAGTATCTTTTGAATAACATGAAAGACCCCTTTATCCTAATCAACAAATACCAAACTTATTCTACATATATTATAATGCGACATGAAGAATTCAGTCCTGGGGCCATAACAAGATGCACGATTATATGAGAATTCATTTCTACAATTTGAGTGAGTTCTACCATCCTTACACCTCAAAATCAGCGATTTGCAGCCAAATATGTCGATGCGATCCCCTAACCAAACCATATTCCTTATCTGCAGTTATTATATGGAACCAAGCCATATATAGACCAAAAATGCAGTCTGCTAAGCCTTATGTAGCCCCATATACAACCAACTCTTACACATTGACTAGTGTAGGATATTAGGTGTTGAGTGCTAACCGTTGTTATTGTCATCAATGTTGTTAGTTTCACGTATTTTATTTATTTTCAAATTCTCAAAATATAACAAACTGTATAAGTGCTAGCATACCACATATGCACCATGCAGGCCCTTGACCGTAGCCACCTCTTAAAGCATTATAGCATACTAAGACTTGCATTAAAGTCACATTCTTCCACGTAAGCAACAACTCTTTCTTGGTTATCATATTTGTTGAAAACCTTCAATGATGAGAAGACACAACTTTGTAAGAAAACACAATTTTATCTTCTCTAACTTAATCTGAGACATCTTTCATGTTAAATGAACTAGTTATTGCCATCAATCTTAGAGTATGCAGTCACATCTTCCAATGATATCATGATCATGTCTTGTTTCTCTCTTTGAGTTATAACAGATTATGAGAAAACCCTTTGTTGTGGGCATGTATTGACCAGGGCAATAGGTAATCGAGAATTGAAATGTTACAAATTATTATATGCATGAGCATAAAGATATAGAAATTAGAAAAAACTCAAAGAAAAGCATAACCAAAAAAACCACTAGTACATTGCAGCGTACTGAATTAAAGTCATCTCTGAAGTTATCCAGTAATTACAATAATGAAATTGTATGCCTATTCGCACTGATGAACAAGTACTTGAAACTATGAGCAATTGAAAATTCCAACATGCAAAATATATAATCAGGTGATTAACATTGAAAAAGAAAAGAAGAGGAGGAGAGGGATCTTCAAGGGTGCAGCCATAAAGAAACTGACCTTCATAAGATATTCAGCTTGATCCTGTCTAACCTTTGGTGAATTTGACTGAATTGGGGAACCTATGGATCCATCAGTTCCAGCAGGTTGACCATCTTTTGCATTCAAGCCACCTCTAGGTACAGCCCTAAATCTTCTAGGATCCAAATCTCCATAGTTAGGCGAGTTGCCAAGACTTCCTTGAGCTTGGGCTTGTGCTAACAATTGTTGTTGTTGCTGTTGTGACAAAAGCTGAAACTGAGATTGCGTAGATAAAAAAGGCTTCTGCATTTGTGGGCCTATATTTGGACGTATCTGGTCGATCCCCTTAACAGGAAAATAAATAAATAAATAACATAATGTTAGATGAAGTCTATCCAACCAATTGTGCAAGATAAGCAATTCTCTATATAAAGCTTACAGTCAAAGGCCAGCCCTTCAATGGAAGACCACTGACACCTTGGTTCAATCCTGAAAAAATGGACAATCAACAGGATCAACAGAGTTAAAGCTTGATCTTGGCGAGGAAAATGCTACATAAGTCTTCCAAAAATTTTTTCACATCACTTAAATACAACTATATTTGACAAAGACTTATACAAATTAGAAGAAGAAAAGCAAGGATTGGTTGAATAATGGAGTCTTCTGTTTGTTACAATTTGCATTATAAGCATCCAAACCACCTAAACCTGCATTCAAATCCTCTTCTACATGATGAATTTACCACAACCAATGACAATGACATATTAGAAAAAATAAGTTTAATAATAGACGATATTTTTCCATGTCAGGTACAGACCACAATATAAAATATGCAGACAGCAACATAAAAAACAAAAAGAGATGTTTCTGGTAAAAAGAAAAAATGACTACCAAGACTAAATAATTTCAGATTTCAAGTTTTCCCTTAAACCAACCATAATGAGCACTGTAAATTCGCCTGAAGTTTAAGCACAGGAAAGGAATAAAAATTTTAGATCATATATCAATTTTAGGTTGCTTTGGTGTTAAGAAATCATTATGTAGTTTGAGTAAGATGACATGTCCATATATCTAAATAACAATTCTTGAGTAATAGAACTGTACATGTAAGACTGATGTCACCTCCATGAACTGACCTTTACATTGAGATAATCACATTGATCTATAGGATATCTCACTTGGTATTTAAATTCCATATTCATCTATTTCAAAAGAGCACTGTCAAGCCGCTCAATTTTACTTAAACAATTGGGGGGAATAATCACAGTCACCCTGCATAGAAGATTCTCAAGCTATCCTCCATACAATAACTGAATTGTCAACCTCTTTGAGTCTACAATCTGTAACACACTTTTCTTGCCCCAAAAGAGGGCTGCTTATAGTAAAGAGATAATAGATGTTCAAACTTCACTGCGAGCAAACGAGAAATGAATTCCCCAGACTTATCTAAAAGTCCTATTTCCCATAAGGCAATTTAGAGTCATATCAGGCCAAAAGAAAGATAAGAAAACTAATAACGGCAATAAAAGAATATCAAGCATGGGCAGAATAGAAACATGGACAAATGGTTACATCAACTGTCAGTTTCAACATTAGAGGAAAAGTATCCTCGAAAAAGCAACAATAGCATAAACAAATATACATATGATATTCTGATTTATTAGCACAAAATCTAGGCAAATTTATGATGGTAACCAATATTAAGTTGGTAGCATATGCTCTTAATATTTTTAAAATATTAAGGCAATAATAAAAATTTCAGCACATACTTTGCATCTGATACCTAGATGACCATTATCTGCTTCCGAACAACTCAGATAACACAATATGAATTCTTCAACTGATTTTTTTCATTGTGAACACAGAATACAGGCAACAACCCCATCAATAGAAAAGAAGGCTAAAAGACAGATCTGATTCACTCTCAATATGTTTCCTTACCAGCCCCACCCAATCCAGATTTTGACTGGATAATACCCTGTCCATATATCGAGGATGGATCCATTGGCAAAGATCTTTGAGCTACAGCCATGTTAGCCTCACTTTTCATGTCCTGATATAGTTAAAAACATAAGAGGAAATATTCAATAATCAACCAATGTTGCAATATGTTTTAGCATCAGAAGAGATGGAAGTAGGGAAAAAATGATGAAAAGCAGACAAAGCAACCACTTACAGTTGCCTGTTGAGTCCGTGCCTGAATTTGCTGTAGTGTTGCAGATACATTGCCTGGATTACCTTGCATTAGCTGCCTGTCATGGTTAAATAGCAATAAAATGTTTAACCAACCAGCCAAGAATACTGCTTAATTTTTACAGTATCCAAAAATAGTTTTAAAAAGATGACATTACCCTGGATGGTTTGCTGCTGACTTGAGAAGCGCCATTCTACTAGCATCAAGAAGCTGAGGGGATGCCTCAGACTCCATCGAGTGCGGATTCTTTAAACGCTCTTCATACATTTTTGCCGCTAAAACACTGGCAGTTGACGAACCCAGAACTCCATCAGAAGTTATTGTATTTATGGGACCACTAAGAGAAGGGTGATTAGCGTTAGTGCGCTGCATATGAGCATGTCGCTGCTGCATGAGTTGCAATTGCTGCATCTGTAACTGCTGCTGGTGCTCTCTTGCCTTCATTTGTTGTGCCTGTCAGCCAAATATGGGAGACAGTTTTCGTTGGAAGGACTGCATTACAATCACAAGAAGAAAAGAAATATAACGAGAAAATTTGGTCTCTGTAGACCCACCTCTATATAAGCTACAGCAACTTCAGAATGCTTTTCATTAGTCCTTGCAATGAAGATATCCCAAAAAACAGACCACCATTCAAAAAGAAATCCTCCCGGCGCATCAATCGCTGGCAGTCAAGTTAAAGGTTACACGGACACCATGCAGATATAAGAATTTCTCATCAAAATCAACAAATTTGAACAAATTGTGTTGGAAGAAACTATTATTGGAACAAATTGTGAGGACATGACAGCAGGGGCGTGAGAGAATTAAAATCAATTTATAGTTTGGCATCAAGGACTCATTTGGTTCGAGGGAAGAAGTTCTTCCCTAGAATGTGATTCCTAGGAAATTGATTTATGGGAATATGATACCTAGGAAAGTGGTTATGGCATGTTTGATTGACCATAGAAAAGTAACTTATTCCAGAATGGCTTATGTTTAGTTAAGCATCCACTTTCTTGAGAAAACTGTATAAAATATATATTATACCCTTAATACCAGAAAAAATCTTATCCTATTCTACACATTATCATTTATTGCAAACAAGATAATAATGATGGTTAAGGGTATTTTTGGTTGTAGATCATAATGGAGGAGGGTTTGAGGCATTGTAATGGAGAGAATGTTCGCCTCAGCCATAGACATTTTCATAACTTAAAAAGATATCTCAGAAGAAAAAGAACATCCAATTCCCATCCCATGAGAATTCCAAAAACCCATGTCCTATATGGGTTTTTCTTTCCATGAAACGTGGGAATTGTATTCTCATGGCAACACCCTTTTCCAATCTCTCTCCTTTGAAAACTAAAACAAGAGGGGTTCTTTCCACTTCCTGTCAACTACACTTTTTCCCCTCCACTTCCCGCAAACCAAACAAGCCCCAAATCTTTGGAACCAGAAACATCAGAATCACATGTTGAGTGCACTTAGGAGAAGATCAGGTTATGGTTGCATTGTTGGATTAACTTCAAATTTTGGACCCGAATTGGTAAAGAGTTTCCAAATAAAATATGGATCTGCAGTATATAATATTATACATCCATAGATATGTGGCAAACATGGACATTCATCACATGCAACATTTAGTGCCAGTACCTCATTTCAATTGATAAACACACAGAATGTGGCATAAATAAATACCAATAATAAATAATTGGGGGAAAGGGGGGAACCTATTAGCCACCAGGGATTGATTGCTTTATTTTCGTGCTATAGCTTCAGCTGTAGAATTGTTCTAGATGTAACATTTTGGCTATGAAGAACCAGAACCAAGAACTTCAGAATCACATGTTGATTGCATTTAGGAAAAGAAGAAATGACAGTTGCATGGATGAATAATTTGGACCCAAGTTAATAATTTTTTTACAAACAACATATAAGCATGTGGCATAAAATGTTATGCATCATTAGTAGCTTAGTAAATGTGAAAAAAATAAGGGCATTTAACATGTGTGCAAGGACGTCATGCTTAAAGGAAGACAAATGAAAGACAGATCAAAATAATAAATAAATCCAATTAAAAAAAGGAATAAACACAATTTGTGGACTGTAATTCATCCCTTATTTTCCATCCTGTAGCTTTAGTCATAGTATCCCTCTGGATTTAGCAGGGATAAAAGCTGGTTGTCGCTTGTGATTAATTTCTTCCTTTCAAACTGCAGCTGTAGACAGAATTACCCTGGATGTTAAGGGAAAAAGGAACTATTTGTTGCTACCGATTAAACCCCTTTCCCTTCATATGGCACCTATAGTCATAAAATTATTCTGGATGTTAGCAAGAAAGCAACAATTTTTGTCGCTGGTTTGTCATTCCTTTCTTTTCCTACTGTAGCTTTAGCCATAGATTTGCTCCAGATGTTGAAGGAAAACCTATTTGTCACAAGTGGTATGAACCTTTCAATTTATACTGCAGTTTTAGCCACGGAACTGCTCTGGATGTCGGCAGAAAGAAAAATATTTGTAACCAGCAAGTAATCCCTTTATTTTCATCCCATGGATTTGCTCGGCACTTTAGTGAGAAAATACCTATTTGTTGCTAGTCATTATTCGCTTTCCTTTCACACTGTAGGTTAGCCATAGATCTGCTCCACATATTAGGGGAAACCTACCTGTCAATAGCGGTTAATACCTTGGTATGTTTAGCCACGACATTGTTCTGGATGCTGCCCATAGTTCATCACATCACAAATACCACACTGAAATGCCTAATGATCCCAATCCATCTTTTACATCTAAAGAAAAAAGAAAAGAAACAGAAAAAAAGACTTGCAATATGATAATAAATTTAAATTAAAAAAATTAAAACAACCTACGGCAACTTATCATAATTAGTAAAGGAGAAAGTAAAACCAAATGATCTGTCCATTGACGAGAAGACAAGCGCAACTATCCTAACGTTCTTTTTCCCAATTCCGTGATAAAAGAATAGGACTCCATTAAATAGCAAGAACATAACTAAAAATAGGAACCGTCTTACCTACTGGATCAGCAGCAACCTTTCCCTCGGCCATAAAGGCCTTTGCAGTCGTTTGTAGATTCCGTTTCACCAGATAATCATAGATATAAACATCGAGCCTACGAACATGGGAAAAAGATCAAGGACAAGAACTGCGATAACCCCAGTACGAAAACTCCATGAAATCAAAAGAAAGCATAAGAAGAAACATATCTATTATATATACTGACATCTTATCCGCTTCCCAGTTACTATGTGCCATTTTTTACTCCGATACACCACCAGAGCAAAAGCGTTACTCCACTCTCGTTACAGCATCATTCTTCACCAAGCTGCAAGAGAACTAGAAACGATCAAAGCTGGGAGAAAAAACTCGAGAGAGACCTCGAGGATAAACCCTCCTATCAAAAAAGAACAAAAGAAAATCACCCAGACACGAGAAGAAAATCAAAAGAAAGTAAAATATTGAGAAGAAAATCAAAAGAAGTGATTGGATCGCAAGATAAACCCTCGGACCAACCAGACACGAGACGATCACCGCCTACATTATCAATCTTGGTATCTTCCGCGACCCGATCGCCATATCTCAAAACCCGTCCCCAATTTCGACGCAGTAATTCGCCTCAAATTAAAGCGAAACGAAGAAATTTTTCCGATGAAATCGAGTTCGAAACACCTGCCTTGGTTTGAAAACGATTCGAAATCCCCAACTTTCACACGCGATTTCTTCCGAGACCGAGAACACGAACGAGAAAGAAGAAGAAGAAGAGAATTAAACCTGGAGAGAAAACACAAGCCGGAATTTGGGATCGGGGAGAGCAGGGAAAGAAGAAACACCAGCGAGGACGAACAGCTCGAACGGAAGAAGAGAGACGCAGTGAGAGAGACGCTCCCTTCTCTCTCTGTTTCCTCACCGCCTCGGGGGAGAGAGAAACTGGGGGGATAGGGTCCAGGTCTCTGGTTCGGAATTCGGGCCTTCGACTTGAATACCAAGCCTGTAGCTTCGAGAACCTTTGGAGCCTCGGCACGAAGCCCACGTTAAAAGAAACCGGCAGACGTCGTAACGTCTTCAGTGCCAACCGGTACTTCCCGCTTGCATAACATGCTCTGCACCTCTCGTCTAATATGCATCGGATAATAATATATTTTTTTAAAAAAATATTTTTTATAAATAAAATAAAAAATTAAAAAAAATAATAATCTCCAATCATATTTCAAGATATGGTTCAAGAGTATGATTAGTGGGCTAAATTATTTAGTCGGTAAGCAAAAATATGTAGTTGGTAAATTAGGTTATACTCAGTTAGTATGGTATAACATTTGGACAATAAAATAAAATATATGGTTATTATGCTGATTATTATTAAAAAAATATTAATCTTAAATTAAATATTAAAAAAATAAATTAAAATATCAAAAATGTAGGTCGATATACAATGGATGCAAACCAATACAATAAAGATATAGACCGATATGTAGATTATATATAGATTAATACACTAAAGATGCAGGTAGATACATTAAAAATACAGATTGATACACTAAGAATGTTGGCTGATGTATTAACAATGCATATCGATATGTTAAAAATGCAAGCTGATACACCAAAGATGCAAGCTAATATAAAATAAGTGTAGGCCGATATACTAAGGATGCAAATCAATATATTTAAAGTGTAGGCCAATACACCAAAGATGCATGCTAGTACTCTAAATGTGCAAATTGAGTAATTATGATGTATATCCAGAAATTAAGAGTTATCGATCTAAGATGAGGCCTTAATAAGATTTAGTTTTAGGATGATGACTTGCTAACTGTTATCATTATTCATGACATAAAATAAGTGGTCATACAATATATTATAATTAAATAATAATCCATATAATATATAATAAAAAAAGATAGGTGTCCAAAATAAATAGTGACATCCATCTCTTTGCTACCCATGACGTAAGAGGAGAGTAATATTACGGTCCAAGTATTGCTCTAGTAGTCCATGTGATACATCATAGCAAAGACAAATGTTTAAAATTCATAATAATTCATATTTTTTCATCATTTTATGACATAAAAAAAAGAAAGCAATATCTAACTACTTTGCCAACAATCGCCCATATGGCATATAATATCGAGGATAAGTGTCCAAAGCTAAGTATTAGCATCCATCATATTAGTTAAAAATACTTATTAATATCATATTGTAATAATAGAAGCGAATCCTTTTTCAAATCAATGAAGTTGCCTTTTATATTATATATTTTTTATTTTATATTACTTTCTTTTACAGTAAATTTGCAATAAAAGTAAGTAGCATTTCATGATTTTTTAAATCCTTAAAGTTTTAAGGGAACCAAATATAATCTTATCCTTTTTAAATTCTATTTTAGGCCGGTGGTCATCGCGCAAATCTTCTCGTGCTGACTATTTGCTTGACATCTTATTTTCAGTTAAAAAATAAACAAAACACATATTAATAAAATGCAAATTTATTTATTAAATGATGATTTTAGTAGCATATTTTTTATTTGAATAAATTATAAAAAAATAAAATTAGAGATATATTATGTCAATATCTATTAGCTTGAAAACCTACACTTTAACCCATAGTTTAATAAAATATTAGTTAAATCTTAAATAGAATCCATATGAAATATAAAAATTCAAAATAATCAAAACAATCTTAAATGATATAATTGTGACATAAAAAAATATATGTATTCTTCTCTCCAACCAAGAATAATTTTGATCTTTTATATAAGATAAATGATTTTATTAATATCATTAATTTAGCTACATGTAAGTTTAGATTTTAGAAATAAGTCTAAGAAATACAAATTTTAAGAATATTTTTATAATTTATTTATTTTTTAAATTTTTCGTTAGATTGCATTATGACGGTTAATGACGGCGTCTTTCTACGTTATAACGGAATAACGGTTTCTGTGGGGTTTCCGTCCCTTGGCGCCTCTGCGGTGTCGAGACCTGCTACGGTGCCGCAGCTGGAGGCTCGGAGGCGTGGTGATTGGGGCTATTGATTAGCTGCCGGTATTATAACTATAAAATATTGTGGCGAAGACCAAACACTATATGAAATCAATCATCGAGCGCCGCGTACGGGACACCAGATTTTCAAGTTAATTTTCGTGCGCGCCAGTAATCATTGTGCCGACGTGGCTTTCTTTTGTTGGGTTGTAGTCCGTGTGATGTTTGAGGTTCGACGTCTTAGCTGTGACTCTCGTAGGGCTCCTTTCACACTGGTGCTTAAACGTCGAGCAAGTCCAGCGGGAACGGAAGGCCGGATCTACCATCCGACGGCTATGATTTGATGTGGTAGGGACGCACGCGACGTGCGTCAGAATTAAGTAATCGATGTTTAACGTCGCGTTCGTACAAGGGAACGGGACGGCGGGGTGGGATCGGGACCGTTGAATCGGTGAGCCCCACAGGCAGCGTTAGGCCGTCGACCGAACGGTGGTGATTTCGACGTACGGGTATAAGTTTTTATGAGTCCAGCAGCGGGGCTGATCCGACGCTATCGACCCGGTTGACCGTTTCGCAGGGTACCGACGCCGGCCCTCACCCAATGCTGACCCAATCCGACAAAACTAACCCAAACCATATAAAGAAGAGGAGATTTAATATCTTAATGGCTTGTTTCATTAGTAAATCGTATCCATCCATTTTTTAAAAAAAAAATCGTAGCCTCAAGATCTGAGCTCGACCTAGTTTTATACGAGATCAATTTCAGAAATCAAAATTATAAAACGTGTTGTGACATTTAATGACAAAATAATGAACAGACATGTCAGAAAAGTTGCGCACTCTTATTTTTCTATTTCATTATTAATGTGACAAGTTCGACATTTGTTTGATATGTTATGCCATATTTCATTGAAACATGGCGGTGGAGGTATAATTGATTTCATTGACGGACAAAATTTGCATAATTATACGAGCCATCATGGTTCGCATTCCAGCAAGACAGCAGACGCTTCTGGCAGTATAGGAATGTTTAGATATTAATTAATTTATCTTATGAAAAAAAAATAATGCAACCTGTTCCCCTTCAACTATGTTTCAAGGGCATATTTGGTCCTGTCATGGTTCACATATTGCAAAAAATAATGAGGGAAGAGGATTGCGTATTAGGATCCAGCTATATAGATAATTGTGAATAGGTTATTTCCCAGAGAAAGCAATCAAGTAAAATTAAATTCATCGGCAATGATTATTTTTTTTTTTGGGGGGGGGGGGGGGGGGAAGGATATTTAGAGAGCGATCACGAAAGAGAGCGGTGAACAAAGTGCAGAAAGAAAGTAAATACAAATAAAATGCACAAAACATCATCTTTATGGCTTTTTTGGATGTCAATAAAAGTTTGAAAGTCTAACTTGCTAGAAACTCAGAATCAGACTTGAAGTTTTAATGGTTGCCTTACTCATCTAAGAAGACAAGCTTCATTCCCTACGTATACTAGAGATTAAAGTCAAGTCCCTTATGTACGTTCAATAAAATTTCCAACAGCAACAGCAATAGGCTATGGCATGCATCAAAATAGAATTTATAAACTACTAAAAGTACCCCACAATAGGATTATGATTGCAAGACATTATATCAGATGGCATTATGCATATATATATAGATATAGGCATGCGTTGTCACAGGCTGCAAGCTTAGATCAAACAAAATATAACTAATTTTGATCGAGAACAAAAGAAAACAAAAAATAAAAAATAAAATAAAAGGACAAAATAGAGCACAGGGCTTAGAATGTCGGAAGGGGCAAGATTTATCTCGCTAAAATGTTCACGGCAACTATTTCAAATCTTCAAAACTATATGACCTTTTCTGGTTGCTTGATCTGTCTGCTGCTCGACATTACGCATGGGCATCCACGCTCGTAATCAACTCTAAGAAGTCATACTTTTGCGGCAGCAAAACTATAGAGTGCCATGACATGGGCCGTAACACCACAGAATGGCCCTTCACAGGTAATAATCGACAGCAAGTCTGATGTCAGTTCTTGCTAATAAGCTAGCTAACGGTACATGGAGGTACAAGATCACTCTGAGCTGGGACAGAAAGTAAAAGGTACAGTGCTTTCCACTTCTTGCTAAGTTTACGGTGGTCGGGTTCTGAGACTTGGCGAAGGCATAACGATTAATGTTCTTTCTCCTATGTTTTTGGACCTGCAGTTTTACCATGATGGTAAAAGCAGTAGGATAGATTCAGAGTATTTTAGGTTCTTTGAATTCTTCCGTGATTACTATGAAAACCCAAAATGCTAAAAATGGCAAGAATCTTATGTTACCGTATGCATGAATCTACCATCTGTCATGGACCATTAGATAGAAACTTAACTGATGGCTCGCTCTCCAAATCAAGCTCTCATGGACAAAGTTCTTTCTTGTTAAGAAAGAATGGCATGTTAGGTTTGGATGTACTCTACATGGTGTTGATTTGGAATTCATCTCCAATCTTTTAATCAAATATTTTTTTATCTAGAGTATTTGGATGACACTGAAGATCTAACTTAATATTATAAGAGGATGGCCCGTCACATTACATGATCTCTGGATGGATTGAAGATAAAGATAGATTGATGCTTCAGTCAGGAGAGCAATAGATCAATTAGTGGCATCTTTGTGTTGAAAAATTTTGCATGAAAGAAATGCATGTATTTTTTTTGAGAAACAAATACTCAATCTACATTATGCTTCAAAAAATTCTGCAAAAATTTTACGGTTGAAAGCATCTTTATCGGATGAAAATGTTGGAGGGACATGCTAAATTATGGCAAATCGATAATTTATTCTACAGTTATTGGTGCTCTGCTACAGAAATTTGTATTAGCCTTTATTATAAATGCTTCGTATTTATGGCCTGTAAAGATGATAGATGCTGTGTTTTCTATGCTTTGGGATAATATCCTTATTCTTTGTTTTGGTTTTCAAAGAGTTTTTCTTTCTTAACTTTTAGCGGTCTGTAATCTTCAACACCATCTGCTCTCTTATAAATAACTTTTTTCTTTTCAAGATGGGGGACTAGCCTCCCCCATCCCTCAAAAAAGGAGAGGACACGAATAATTCAGAAAATGTGGCGGCCATTCTACAATTCCATCAAAATTTGCAGGAGTTAAAAAGCATGGTGGCATCTGCAGGTAGAGGAGTCTGCCATATGGCATCGATGGCCTTGCGTTGAAGGCATGCAGGGTGACTGTGTGACCGTCCTAAAAAGCAAGAACGGTACGTAGATTCGAGCAGTCCCATATGAATGAATACCACATACTTCAAAATCATGAAAAGTTGCACAAAGTAAGTAAAGCATATCTACCTCAGTCATCTTCAAAATTTCCCGACTCTTTCAACTCTTCGGCTGGAGGTATGGATGCACCAAGTCACGTCCTACAAACAGCATTAACCATTTCATGAGACTTTCATAGAGACTTTGAAGAAAAAAAAAAATCCTTCTTCCTTCCAGATCGGTTCTGGGCACTGAAACCATGCAGAAATTTGGATTCTTCTCTCCTTTCTTTTTCTTTGGAAAATTTGGGTGGCCTAGCCTCCCTTCTCCATTTTTTTTTTTTTTTAAAAGATTCCTTATTTGGCAGGAATTTAATCAGGGTGGTAGAGAAAAGAGGAAACAAAGAGATACATGTCTGACCAAGAGACCAATATTTTGTGATCGGAATTCATGATTGGAGTTTTAGAAGAAAGTGTTTTTTCTTTCTTTTTAAAGATAGAAAAATAGGGTTTATGTTGTCTGGGAATAAATGAGATGACGAGGAAGGGGTAACAGGAAGAGAGGTGTGAACTAACGGATGGGCTCTGTCGGATTCCTTAATTATGAGGTGGCGTGAATCCCAGTTACTTATTTTGTAATGTAAAAGGAATCCGAACCCACAGCTGGCATAAAAAATGTTATTCCAAGAAGATGACTAGTATCCTAATGCAGTTGAAAATGATCAAAATCTTTACATGAAAAGAAAACTAACGTAATAATATATTGGACTCCGTCCAAAAAAAAAAAAAATGTTTGGCAACATGATATTCTTACAAAGATGCTAGTTGTATTAAAATTATGGAATTTTTTAGAGCAAAATAATAAAACAGTGCTATTTGTTGGTGCATGAACGGTCACAGGCTCCATGGTTGCTTTGAGAGCCGGTGGTAGCTTGCGTGTATTCAGCTGCTGTTCCAGCTCGATCTAAACTTTTTCCTTTTTGTTTCGAAGAAGACTTTGTCGACAAAGCGGTCAACAAACAGATTTAACACCTAATCCACTTGTGAAGTTTCGTCGAATTATATATACATACATACCCTCACCAGGAAAATTGTCGATGATTTTTGAAGCCGTTGATTTTGATCCTGACCGGCTAACCCCTGGAATCCTTACGTTTGACCGCGCTAATAGCATCAAATCTTTCAAAAATGTGGACTTCTCCGTTCTTCCTCCCGCGTCCGTTTACCATCCCACCACCACCAACCTTCCATCCACTCACATCCCACTTTAGATATTCCACCACCATGGCTTGTGGCCCAACTGGACTGAAGGCAAGGCGATCCTCTATCATACATATTTTGCATTTCGATAGCCTTCACATAATTTGACGGTGATTACATCTCTCTGAGGTGCAAAAAACACAACAAAGAGAATCCAAACTCCTAGGAAGATTTCACTATTGAATATAACTAGGAATATATAACGAAAAATAGTTGTTGATAAAATTGATTTTGTTCATTTCAGTCGTTATTTATAAAAAAAATTTCAATTAGCAAAAAGGTGAATGACTAATAGCTAGGGTGTTGCTATAAGACGATGCCCATTCATTTAGCTCTATGAGAAATTCTTCCACCCACGTATCACGTGAAAATTGATATCATTCATAAAAGTTGATGAAATGAAGGGGCACTCCAATTTTTATCTCACCAACATTATATATTTTTTATTAATACTAGTAAGATAATAATAATAATATATATATATATATATATATTAATTTTAATGTTGTTAATTAGGTTGACATATATGACTTGAGGTATGTCCAATGATTTAAGTTGCACCTGGTATATTTATCATAAATATCTTGTTAGCTATCACTGCGATTGGGTGATGTGGCAGCCATGCAGTACCGTGCAACGACTGTGGTGGAAAAAGCGCACCACAGATGATCCTGGGTGGGTGGGTGCGATCACAGGGTCCATCACGACGGCCGTTGCTTCGTGCGCTGTGAAGTGGCGCAGCAGTTTCTTCGCGGGCACCGCCACTCTTCTTTATTTATTATATTTTTCGGTTAAAGTTTGCACTATTCTCCGTATGAAGAATATTTACCGGTGCTCGGGGGGATTTGGCTCCCTCTCGTGGACCCTTTCTCCGCAAGAAGTTCGTCGCATGGATGCTTCTCGCTCAGCGAGTTCGGTGGGTGGCACAGCCCTGGAATCCCCTTCCACGCTCTCTTCCCTCCGATGCGGCGTTTGCCTGTGAGCTTCTTTCCTTCTAATCCCTGCATTCATTCTCAAAATCGCCATCCTTGCATGTTCCTCTCTCATTGCTTTGGACTTCATCTTATTTTATTTAGATGGAGCTCCATGAAAACGCATTTTTTCTTTTTTCAAAAAAAGTTTTTGAATGGGATTCTTGCCTGGAACTTGCATCGAAGGATCAAATTTTCGAATTTCGTTACCAATGGAAGCATGGATCTGCGAAAATAAACAAGTCCAATTTGTTTTTCATCCTTGTTCTGGTTTAAAGTTGAAATCTTTTTCGTTTTGCTAAACATTACTTGGAAACAAAATTTAGATTATAAAAAAGAAATGGTGGAATCAAGATAGAACAATTGGGTGCCAGATTGTAGCTCATTTGGATTCTTCGGCATTATTTGGAATTCTAAGAACATGTTGGAAACTACGTAATTTAGCGATATGATAGTTCTCTCTAGGAAAAAAAAAATATAGAGACCTTTACTTGTTGACAAGTATTATATAGGAGATGTTCTTGATAACTCTGATGATTTTGATGTCTTGTTTTCATCAGTCGTGCTATGGCAACGCAATGGCTCTGATAGCTAATGTTTTAACTGAATTTGGGGGACCATCTTTAAGTTTGTATGCTCGAACCCTTTTCACAACTGCTAATTCAAAGAATACAATTGTTAGTACTGTTGTTTGACCATTCATTTGTCCCCAGCTAATAGGAGATTTTATATTCGCATGATGCATTATTTATCCAGTTCTTTTCTGATGTCACAGGGACCTTCTCTATAAGCCCATTGTTCTGGGTAAGAATTTTTTTTTTACCTTTCTGGATACAAGGGAGCAAGCCACGTAATTTGACAAAAGAAACTAATGCTTGCAGTATAACTAATAATATCACTTACTTGATACGTCTGTCTTCATTTTTTTTTTTTTTTTTTCCAGCATGCGGCCATATTTCTTGCTTCTGGTGCGTATACAAGGCCATGCATGGAGCTCGACCATCCAACTGTGCTATATGTAGGCAGCAGTATAATTATTTTCCTAGCATCTGCCGGTTGCTTCACCATCTGCTCCTGAAAATGGAACCTGAGGCCTCCAAGTTAAGGGAACAGGAAGTTCTGGGTGAGTTTTTATATTCGGTAGATATCAAGTTCATCTACGTTCTGCTTTAAACAAAAAAAACATAGAGCTTATTGTTTCTTAACATGTGATCGAGTCATATGAATGTCAAGATTGCATCGGTATTTGATGAGTAGTAGATTGGTGCTTCTCAAAAGGTATATTTGATCGATACAGACTGATTATCAATTTCCACTTTCTTGCTCTTTTTTCACAACTAAGAATGCTAGAAATTCTTCATTAATTCTGACTTTATTCATGCATGTCTATCATTTGGTGTAGATAACAAATTGGTTAATAGAGAATCGGATTTGGTTTTTTGTTGTTTATTTGAAGTGCATGGCAATATTGTTGCCATGTGGTGATCAGCTGCTTTTACTAACATTCTATTATGGTTTGTCCCAGAGGAAGAAAAGATTCAGGATTGCTTCTCGCCTCAGTGGGTGGATCATGAAAAGGTTGATGCTGGTAACTAATCAGCCTCAGCTGCTTTGCTTGTTCTTCTTTTACTTGTTTCCTCTTTGTTAACTAGTGCCCTGCCACCTCTTGTACGGACAAAAACAACCCCTGTATCCTGGATAAGACTGAAGATTCTGATAGCCACAGAATCTCAAAACCAATCATATGATAGCCACAGAAGGAGGTCAAATGAAGGAAACTTGCAAGCAGGTTTCTGTAATTGATGTACAATGTGCTGGGTGCAAAGAATTGCTGTTTCAACCTTCAGTTCTCAATTGTGGTCATGGTGAGTTTTTGAGTCCTGAACCATTAAAAGTACGTACATGGTTGGACGCAGAGTTTTTCTATGCATGTACGTGGTGAAAAAGGTTTTGGAGACTCGACAGTTTTCGATTCATATACAGTATACCGTCACTCCTGTATGGCCGGACTGGTGAATGGACCCCCTAAATGTCAAGTTTGTAAGAGCATGCACCCTGGACGGTTTCCAAAAGTTTGCTTGGAGCTGGATCATTTCTTGAAAGAGCTATTCCCAAAACAATATGCTATTAGGCAATGCGGTCCAACAAATTGGATGAAAATTCATTAAATGGTGAGTTTTATTTGCTATTTTTTTTAATCTCCAAATTGTTGTTCCCATTGACTTTTAAGGCTGCTAGATTCAGTTAAACCAATTAGCATTTCGTTGTGCATCCTGCTATGCAGAAAGAGAACCGTGTCTGTACTATTTGTTTATCAAGTTTTGGTTTCTCCTAATTTGCTATTTTCTATTTGCATTTTTTTCCTTCCAAATGGATGCAACTTTCTTTGCATGTTAGCTGTTCAAATGGATACTCACTTTTAATGTCTAGACTATACGTTCGGCATAAAAAAGAGTTAGGAGAGAGCAATGCCCTATATTTATGAGGGGTTTTGATAGCAAAAAGTCTTATGAGCAATATGTAGTTTCAATTCTAGCTCGATCTTCATAGCCTATTTAATGGAGATTTTGTAGCTGTGGAGCAGCAGATAATTCAAATGGAGCATTCAGGTAAGCATGGCATGATTCTGTGATCAAACTATGACAAATTAAAACTAGAATCTGGCGATCGACATTTGGCACTTGAGAACGCCATCATTCCAACATGATGGTGGCCAACGCTAGCATCAGAGGTGACAACATTGGGTTTTTGTGGGATGAGCGAAACCATGAAAAGAGAGAAATCCTTCAAACTTCTACGTGGAAATAGATGAGCTTCAATTATGTTCAAGCACTTTATTATGTGCTTGTGTGGTGGGTTTGAACAGCATTCCAAAAAAAAAAAAAAAGGGGTTTTCTAAGAAAGGCTTGAATCCCAAATCTAAGTGCTGAACATCTAGAATATCTCATTAGTTTGTAAACATCTTGACTAGGTCATCAGTAAAGTTCAATTGGATAACGGATAACTGGAGAATGATCATATATGCCCGAAGCTCGGGTGAAGGTCTGATATGATCTGTAACACCATCTTACTAAGCAAATATGAGCTGTGAACAATCGTGAAATGCTTGAATTCATTAATGGGTTTAATACCCCAATATACTTACAAGGTATGGTTACCGTTGTGGTTAATTTTCCAAATCACAAAAAGCCATCCATATAAGTAAGTCTTGTCATTTTTTTTTTTCAGAAAATTAACGGAGTTAGGCATTACCATAGTTTCTTGCCCTAAGGTTATGTCGTGATATGAGAATGATCACGTTCAGCTTTTACGAGTCAAGGCCTTTTCGGGTAATACTTCGGGATTTTGATTATTGGAGCTAGGTGAGGAGCTTGTGTATGTACACCACTCACTCACTGTGTTAAAATTCTCTTTAGGTTGTTGCCCATGACTTTAGGATGTCATTCTTCAAATCCAACTTTCTAAGGTGGGAAATATTCTTCCTTGTTTATATGGGAATGCATTCAGCTTTGCTTCTTTGATCGCAGACTGCTGTTGCCAGTAATTTTATCATCTCTCTTTCACCCCTAGTTGCCATTACTAGCTCAGGTACCGTCGGCTGTAATAGCAGGGATTTAACTCTGAGTTAGCCTTCCAACAAAACTTTGCTGATGCCACTGCTGGCTTTAGTATATATTAATTATTTTGATTGGGTATCTTAGGAAAGTTGGCCAACTTGCCAATTTTCTTTTAATGACTTCTTGGTAATAACCTTGTTTGCTTGAAATACTTTCTGAACCTCATCTTTAGATGTACCAGCCAGTTTAGACCGTGTTTTTCTTGTGGACTTTTTCATATGTTTTGTTTCTTCCTTTCTGAAATTATCATAAATTAACATCTGTTTATTAGAATAAATTGTGCTTACATTTGAATTAAGCTGATATTTCTTCTCAGGTGCTTCAGAAACTTCAGAACCCAAATGTCAAATCTTGTCGTGCCAAGGATGATAAATTACAGATAAACAATGCGGACCTTTCAAAAGCTCACGTTGGAGTTGGTTGCGATTCATGTGGGGTAAGTTTATATGCAGGCAACATTTCTTCTTCGCTAGCTTGAAACTAGCGACCGAACCTGCAAGGCACCTCCTTTTTTTTACTGAAATTGTTATCCAAAGAATTCAGAAAGAGAAAATCTACAGATGATAAAAATTGACGTAGAGTCAGAATTTCTAGACAGGCATATAAAAGTCTTCAAATAATTGCTAAAAGCTTCGAGCATTCAAAACTCTTGTCCTCTTCATGTTAGAAACGGAATTTTTTCAAAAGCTCGGCACGTATGGCTTTGAGCATTTACATTGGAGGTGTCCCAAATCCAAATCAGGGAGCTTCTCTTTGCTTTGGTACGACATATACAATCTTTTGTTCTTCGAGATATAGGTCGAACGGCAAGTTTGATTTTGTCTTTCCAGATGCATCCCATGATTGGAGAAAGGTATAAATGTAAAGACTGCAGAGAGAAGGTGGGATTTGTCCTGTGTGGAGCATGCTACAGTAGCAACTCCACACTGCCCGGCAGATTCAATCAACAGCACACACCTGGCCATAGGCTTGAACGTGATGATTCAAGGATGCCATGCAAGTTATGGATGACGTACCTCCGGAGGATCTCCCTGATGATCCTCTAGAAGACCATTAAAGCCTTGATTCGGTGCTGTGTATGAGGTCCTAGTTGATTGTTCGCCTAGCTCGAGAAATCAGCGTGCAAAACTGCTAATGGACCGCTTCAAGTAACTCATGATAAATATTTGGATTTCCAGGGGACGGTGGATAGGCTACTGACAAGGTTGGTATAAAAGGAATGATGATTGGTGAAAAGCATTGTGCACGTTAAATGGCGCCTTTATTTTTTTCTGATGCACAAGGTGCCATGTGTATTTGTTACGTTGTTGCCACAAATTCCTAAGTTTCCAAATCTCCCACCCATTTTAGCAACTAGTTCTTGTTTCACTTTCTTGTAACAAAACTGACGAGCATGTGGCCGTGAAAGTTACAAAAATGGATCCAATGGAAAATTTCAAGAAGCCAAGAACCTTTTGATTTTTTTCTTTTGAGTGTGAGGCGGAAGCGAGAGAGCTTCCCCCCGTTTTTACTAAGAATAGAAGCAAGAGATACAAAGTCAGAAGAAAAACTATGAAAAATTGAGCCATAACACGCACCTCACGAGGGATGTGAATCGTGGATGTACAAATAAGTTGAGGGGATTGTCATGCCTCAAATTCAATATTTGAGTCGGCCATGCGATACCACAGCTGAATTTTAGAGCAATGTTCTAGAGATCATGGAAGATATTAAAATTCAATCACAGCTCAACAATTTTCATTAACACTAATGATCTTAATTCATAACAAAATATTTTATATTAATAAATAATAAAATATATTTAATTTATAAAATGCAATCACTCTGATGATACTCTATCTATTTGGTCTATTTAACTGTGATCTCAATCATAGCATAGTATGTATATATATATATATATATATATATATATATATATATATATATATATATATATATCTTGTATCTCTAGAAAAGAAAAAAAAAAGAGAGGATTGTGAGCTTTATAGTCTAGTAGGAATTTCCACACGCCAATACTAATATAATAGTAATAAATGAGAAACTAATATTGGTTGTTACTCATATAAATCACATGCTAAAAGGTATTATAATTCATAAAACATACATAGCAAATATATCTTTTTATGCAATAAGTCACATCATATAATTATTTCAAACCAACATACATTGGATCCAATCATATCAGGTGTCTGGCTTTAAACTATCATGACCACATTTTCAGTCCGTGGTAGGACAACAAAAATGGCTAGTCTTGTACCTGTGATAGGATAACAAAGTGGCTAATCTTATGAACTACCATAGCCATGTTTCAAGCCCATAGCAAAGCACCAAGAAAGTAGTTAGCCTAAAGGACCACGGATGCTCAACTCTGAACTACTACAACTACGTTTGAAGTCTATGGCGAGGAATTAATAAAGTGGCTAGTTTAAAAGATCACAAGTGCTCGATCCTGAACTATTACAGCTATGTTTTAAATCCATGATAGGATACTAATAAAGTGGCTAGTACAGAGGATCATAGATGCTCGACTCTAAACTACCATAGCTACGTTTCAAATCCATAGTGAGATATCAATAAAATGGCTAGCTCGGAATACCACAACCCTACATTCAGTCCAACAACTCAATCATATGCTTGTTAAATATCATAATTCAAGATCACACTCTTTTGTAAAATTCAATGCACATAATTATCAAAATCTATTCAAGTCAAGATCAGTGATAAGTCATACATAATCATACATATACTTAACAAATAAGTACATAGCATGTAACCATCAAAATCTACATAAATCAAAATCATCAATATATAAAATAATTTGTATATAAATAAGTAATCAATGTCGAGGAATTTTACCTCTATGACGATAAACTCTAGAACACGGTTTACCAATCCATGACTAGCATGTCCACTCCATGATATAATTTTAATATATCCTTGGTTAACCATCAGCATAAGAAAATAAATTATCTTTAATTTTTATTTTACAAGCTCTAATATTCAAATTATTTTTAATTCCAAATTTTTCGATCATATCTAATATATGATTAATTAATAATAAAAATTTAGAAATTTACCTTGATATAGAATTCAGAGCACAAATTCTCTTGTCTAATATCTTCTCATCAAATCAATCACATCTCTACACAAAAACTAATGCTTATTATGGAACAAGATGGACACAAGGAGGATAAGATCAGTTGAATAGTGGTATCTAGCGAGCCTAATCAATCAGAATAGCGTAGTCAAATTCTATAGATCAATAAACAGATGGTTCAATTAAAGTAAGGGTAACAAGTTAGGGATTATTGATGGTAAGTTCAAAAATAGCTAACGAAAGCTTGGGTAAAGACCAACAAGTCAAATGATTGCCTACAGTACCAATCCAGACCCCACACTAAGGTCTAATTAATTAATTTGTATTTACTTAGATATCTGGACCCTCCACTAGTCCATAGAATTTATAAAGATCAGAAAAATCTACGAAGAGAAAAAAACAATCTAGGAAGAGAAAAATTTAAAGAGAAAATCATAGAGAGAGAAAGTGGAGAGAAGAGAGTGAGAGAGAATAATTAAAGAGAGAGTATGAGGAGAGAGAAAAGAGAGACAACTCTCTCTCTCTCTCGTTCTTCTTCATATAGGAAAATTCCCTCCTTTTTTCTTCAAACTTGGCAGCAAAAAGGCCAAAGCTGGTGACCTATGATGGCAGCTGAATCTCTGATGGAGTATCACGGCAGCGGCCATATCAATCCATGATGGGGACAAGAACAAAGAAATCGATCGTAGATCAGCTCAAACAAAATAGAATAAAGCAATTTAGCTCACCCACCGATGATTGCTTTTCCTCTGGCTGCGGGGTAGAGGATTGAGAACTCAACCCAATCTCTGGTGAGGGCCTTAACTTTGGACAATGGCAACTTAGTTGGAACCAAACCAAACACGAAAGAAGAACAAAAACAAAGTAGTTTCCTTTTCAATCCAAATTCGATGACTCACCACTTATAGTCTTTGACGGTGGTTAAGGGATTGGAAGAAGATGGAGAGAGAATTGAGGGTATTTTACTTTGACTCTGATGATGAAGATGATGGAGAATTAATAGTGGTTTCTCTGAGTCGATCTAACTAAAAATTGAAGAAAATCTAATGGTTTCACCAACGAAAGATTGGAGATCAGAAGCGATGCATAAAGAGAGAATTTGAAGGTCTTTTATAGATCGATTCTTAGTTAAATCTTTTGTGGGAGTCCAACAATCCGGAGGATTTTTTTTTCAATGGAATATGGATAAGAAAACAGACTTCATTGAAACTTGAGGTTTCAAATATTATATATATATATATATATATATAATTTTAAAATTTATGATTAAAAAGGGGCTGGTTCTTGGTGCCGAGGACCATGAATGCCCTGACTGTAGTGGTTTTTTTGAGCCGCGATGAAAATGGCACCAGAAGCATGGGAAAAACGTGTTGTCTTTTTTTCCAGCGGAAGGCGGCCTGCACCCAACAAAAGGCTGCTTGCAGGAGCCACGTTCCATCGTATATTGGTCTGTTACAAGTTCGGCAACCGTAGCAAAGTGACGTCATCTCTCTCCCTTTCGTTCTTTGTCAATCTTTTGTAGGGGGGACCGAGCAGTTCATTACGGAACTATGGGTACGTGGATTTGATGATTTTGTATTTCATGGCGGTCATTCATCTAGGACGAGATGAAAGTAATCAATAAAAGTAATTAATCATTTGATTCTTCATTTTGACACAATAATCATGGTCATTACTAATTTGAATAACAATTATAACTTCTATGGTTAAACCTCAACAAAAAAGTTATAATTTCTATGATATTGTTGTGTTCCCTGTAAGAGTAAATTGTCAGAGCGGTCTTAAGCAATTATTTAACAAATTTTAAGCATAAGTGTACCTAGATAATGATCCGGTAGTGACCCTCCTATCGGAGAAATTATTGCATGTGCAAGTGAACCACAGCAAATCTTGAAGCATGTGCATGATGGATGGTGCGTAATCAAAAATTGATAAAAATATAAGAGGTAACGTGGCATGTGATCCACCATGGGATTTGCGCAGTCTAATTGCACCCAATGCAGGCAATAATTTCTCCTTCTACCGGGAGATGGGCTTTGAAGTCTTATCGCAACACTAGTTGTTTCAAATAAATATATACTAAAGTAGAAATTACCATTCTCTGGAAGGAGTAGGTGTGGGTTATCGAGGACTAATGCACTTAAAAAAAAATAGAGATGAAAAAAAAATAAATTTTTTTTTTTTTTTCTATAGCATGATGAATCATTTATATATATAGAGGTAGACTGAACTCCGATCGATCCGAGTCAAATCTAAATTTGATCGAATCTCTGATTATTCGATCAGCACATATTTTCGAGCCAGCACATCTAACTGAACTCCGATCGATCAGAGTCAAATCTAAATTTGATCGAATCTCTGATTATTCGATCAGCACATATTTTCGAGCCAGCACATCTTTTAGATGTGCTGGCTGAAAAAAAATACAGTGCATGCCTGAAAGAAAGTGAAAAAAATTAGAAAAAAATTTGAATTTAAAAAAATTAAAAAAAATTTAAACCTAAAAAAAATAAAAAAATTCAAAAAAAATCTAAAAAAATTCAAAAAAATCTAATTTTTTAATTTTATTATTATTTTATATTTTATTATTAATTCTTTTAGTATTTTTTTTATTATTTTTAGCCCGAAAGGTGCCTTCCGTGTTGGAAAAAAAATTGAAAGACTGAAAAAAGATTTTAAAATTTTTTTTCAGATAGATCCAAAAAATTAAAAAAATCAAAAAATCTTTAAAAAAAACAAAGAAGACCCCTTCTTTTTTTATATTTTTTTAATTAATTTAAAAAAAAGAAGGCGTCTTTGCACCTTCTTTTCTTTTTTTTAGATTTTTTTCAGATTTTTTTAAATTTTTTTCAGGTTTAAATGTTTTTTTGAATTTTTTTTAGATTTAGATTTTTTTAAATTTTTTTCTATCTATTTTTTTTATGTGGGCATCCATTTTTTTTTTTTCGCTGATGCATCTTTTTAGACGCGCACTCGGATATATAGACTGAACTTTGATCGACCGAAGTTCAATATTTTTTTTTCTTTATATATATATATATTTCACAAATACACCATGCATCATGTATTCGTGCATTCGTAGGTAAACAAGAAGAAAGAAAGAGTGACGGGCATATTGTGCTGTTCAGCTTTTTCCATGTTCGGAGGAGATCTTATCTCCTGCAGCCGAGCTTTTCTCGAGGAAGATCTTATCTCCTACGGCCGAGGTCGAAGTGCACACTCGGGGGAGATCTTATTTTCTGCTGCCGAGCTTTTCTCGGAGGAGATCTTATCTCCTGCAGTCGAGGTCGAAGTGCGCATTTGGGGGAGATCTTATCTCCTGCAGTCGAGCTTTCCTCGGGGGAGATCTTATCTCCTACAGTCGAGCTTTCCTCGGGAGAGATCTTATTTCATGCTGCCGAGCTTTCCTCGGGGGAGAACTTATCTCCTGCAGTCGAGGTCAAAGTGCGCGTTCGGGGAAGATCTTATCTCTTGCAGCTGAGCTTTCCTCGGGGGAGATCTTATCTCCTGCAACCGAGGTCGAAGTGCGCGCTCGGGAGAGATCTTATTTTCTACTGCCGAGCTTTCATCGGGGGAGATCTTATCTCCTGCAGCCAAGGTCGAAGTACGTGTTCGGGAAAGATCTTATCTCCTACAGCCGAGCTTTCCTCGGGGGAGATCTTATCTCCTGCGGCCGAGGTCGAAGTGCGCGTTCAGGGGAGATCTTATCTCCTGCAGTCGAGCTTTTCTCGAGGGAGATCTTATCTCCTGCGGCCGAGGTCGAAGTGCGTGCTCGGAGGAGATCTTATCTCCTGCAGTCGAGGTTTCTTCGGGGGAGATCTTATCTCTTGCGGTCGAGGTCGAAGTGCATGCTTGGGGGAGATCTTATCTCCTACAGCCGAGCTTTCCTCGGGGGAGATCTTATCTTCTGTAGCCGAGCTTTCCTCGGAGGAGATCTTATCTCCTGCAGTCGAGGTCGAAGTGTGCGTTCGAGGGAGATCTTATCTCCTACGGCCGAGCTTTTCCTCGAAGGAGATCTTATCTCCTGCAGCTGAGGTCGAAGTGCCGCGCTCGGAGGGAGATCTTATCTCTTGCAGCCGAGCTTTCTTCGGAGGAGATCTTATCTCCTACAGTCGAGATCGAAGTGCGCATTCGGAGGAGATCTCATCTCCTGCAGTCGAGCTGCTTCCTCGGGGGAGATCTTATCTCCTGCGATCGAGGTCGAAGTGGGTGCGTGTTCAGGGGAGATCTTATCTCCTGTAGCCGAGCTTTCCTCAGGAGAGATCTTATTTCCTACGGCCGAGGTCGAAGTGCGTGCTCGGGGGAGATCTTATCTCCTACAGTTGAGCTATCCTCGGGGGAGATCTTATCTGCTGCAGTCGAGGTCGAAGTGCGCGCTCGGGGAGATCTTATTTCTTACTGCCGAGCTTTCCTCGGGGGAGATCTTATCTCCTGCAGTCGAGGTCAAAGTGCGCGCTCGGGGGAGATCTTATCTCCTGCAGCCGAGCTTTCCTCGGAGGAGATCTTATCTCCTACAGCCGAGGTCGAAGTGCGCGTTCGGGGGAGATCTTATCTCCTGTAGTCGAGATTTTCTCGGGGGAGATCTTATCTCCTGCGGTCGAGGTCGAAGTGTGCGCTCGAGGGAGATCTTATCTCCTGCAGCCGAGGTCGAAGTGCGCGTTCGGGGGAGATCTTATTTTCTGCTGCCGAGCTTTCCTCGGGGGAGATCTTATCTCCTGCAGTCAAGGTCGAAGTGCGTGCTCGGGGGAGATCTTATCTCTTGCAGCCGAGCTTTCCTCGGGGGAGATCTTATCTCCTGCAGTCGAGGTTGAAGTGCGCGCTCGGGGGAGATCTTATCTCCTACAGCCGAGCTTTCCTCGGGGGAGATCTTATCTCCTGCGGCCGAGGTCGAAGTGCGCGCTTGGGGAAGATCTTATCTCCTACAGACGAGCTTTCCTCGGGGGAGATCTTATCTCCTACAGTCGAGCTTTCCTCGGGGGAGATCTTATCTCCTGCAGCCGAGGTCGAAGTGCGTGCTCGGGGGAGATCTTATCTTCTGCGATCGAGCTTTCCTTGGGGGAGATCTGATCTCCTGCAGCTGAGGTCAAAGTGCGCGCTCGGAGGAGATCTTATCTCCTGCAGCCGAGGTCGAAGTGCGTGCTCGGGGGAGATCTTATCTTCTGCGGTCGAGCTTTCCTCGGGGGAGATCTGATCTCCTGCAGCTGAGGTCAAAGTGCGCGCTCAGAGGAGATCTTATCTCCTACGGCCGAGCTTCTAAGGCTTCTGACCTGCCTCCGTTAGCACGAGGTCCCCCTCCAGTTCCCAATACGGCAACTATTTGACTGCTTCACCCCCTATTACCGCAGTTTCTGCACCAGAGAATAATAATGCGGAAACGAAGCAACTTTACTGAAGGAATATTATTGGTAATACATCCTTAGATTCTCTGAGTTCCAAGGTCGCGGAAGCGTCATCCCTCCGAGCTCTTTCAGGCGATAAGCATCAGGCCGGATGACCTCCACCACTTCATACGGACCTTCCCAATTAGGGATAAGTTTTTTCTGACTCTGAGGCTGAGAGACAGCGGCTCGCCGGAGCACTAAGTCTCCCACTCTGAACGTCTTATTTCTGACTCTGAAGTTGTAATACCGAGCCACCTTCCATCTATAGGACACCATCCGGATGCAAGCTTCCTCCCTTTTTTCTTCCAGCAGGTCGAGGTCGACTCAGAGGTCCTGGGGATTGTGTTGCTCGTTGAAGCCCACGACCTGCGCAGATGGGAGCTTGAGCTCGACCAGGATAACTACCTCAGTACCGAAGGCCAAGGCGAAGGGTGTTTCTCCAGTGGGCACCCTCTGAGTAGTTCGGTATGCCCAGAGGATGTGGTAGAGTTCGTCCACCCAGGCTCCTCTTGCCCTGTCGAGCCTCGCTTTGATTTCTTGCAGTAGGGTCTGGTTGGTTATCTCAGCTTTCCCGTTGGCTTGCGGGTGAGCCACCGACGTGAAGCAGTGGAAGATGTTTAGTCTTTCGCAGAATTCGGCGAACCTTGCCCCAGCGAATTATCGCCCATTATCAGTTATGAGGGTTCGGGGCAGGCCGAACCGACAGACTAGTGACTTTCAGATGAAGTCCTATACCTTGGCCTCGATAATCTTTGCGAGTGGTTCGGCTTCGACTCACTTAGTGAAGTAGTCGATCGCGATCAAGAGGAACTTCCTCTATCCCGACGCCGCTGGGAAGGGGCCAAGTATATCCATCCCCCATTACGCAAATGGCCAGAGCGAGCTGAGCGGAGTGAGTTCGGATGTCGGCTGCCTCTGTATGCTGGCGTTCTTCTAACAGCGATCGCACCTCTTTACGTATTCCACGGAATCGCGAAATAGGGTCGGCTAGTAGTACCCCTACTGAAGTAGTTTTTTCGACAGGGACCTGGCTCCTACGTGACTTCCGTAGAGTCCTTCGTACACATCCCGTAGTGCAAGGGCGGCCTCCGAAGGTCGGAGGCATCTTAGCAATAGAAGGGAGTACGACCTCTTATACAACTTGCCTTCGTATAAGACGTAGCGAGAGGCCTGATTTCTGAGCTTCCGAGCTTCTTTTGGATCATGGGGAAGGGCCCTCTCCCTGAGATAGACGACCAGCGGGTCGATCCAGCTTGGCTCGAACTCCGTCTGCAGGACGAGCCGAGGCTCTTTCGGGGTTGGGCACTTCAGAGTCTCCAAAAATACTTCCCTAGGCAGTTTGGCTGGGGCGGAAGTGGCCAATTTGGAGAGAAGATCGACTCTCGCATTTTCCGCCTTCGAAATATGTTGAACGTCGAAGCTATCAAAGGCTGGAGTCAAATCCCTCACCCTCCCAAGGTATCTTGCCATGCTTTCCTCTCATGCCTCATAACTGCTGCTGACTTGGCCGACCACCAGCTGAAAATCGCTGTAGACCTGAAGTCGATCTACTTTTAGCTCCCTTGCTATCTTTAATCCGATGATCAACGCTTCATATTCGGCCCCATTGTTGGTCACCGGGAACTTGAAGCACAGCACGTACTCGGCGACGACTCCCTCGGGGCTGACCAGGACTAGCCCCGCACTAGCTCCAGCGAAGTTGGACGAACCATCCACGTGCAGGGCCCAGGAGTCTTCAGGGAGGTCGGCACTTTCCTCGGGGAAGTTCAGCCGTGGTAGCTCGGCTTTGTTTAGGCCCGGCTCTGCTTTGGTGTCGATCTCGATCGGCCCAAGCTCGGCCTTGGTCGGAATGGTGCATTCTAGCATAAAATCCATCAGTATCTGGGCCTTGATTGACGGCCTGGACTGGTAGTTGATGTCGAACTCCGTGAGTTCGATCGCCCATTTTGTGATTCTTCCAGAAGCGTTTGCTCGGTGAAGGACTTCTTTTATTGGTTAGTCCGTGAGGACCGTTACGGTATGCTCCTGAAAATAAGGTCAGAGCCGCTTGGTGGCAATTAGGAGAGAGTAAGTTAATTTTTTCAGTCTAGAGTACCTGGTCTCCACGTCCCTCAGGACTCGGCTGATGTAGTAGATCGACCGTTGCGCCTTCGCTTCTTTCCTGACCAGTACCGTCGCCAGGGCCCCAGGAAAGACAGCTAGGTATAGAAATAATTCCTCCCTGGGTTCGGGCTTTGCCAGCAGCGGGGGCGAGCCGAGGTAGCTTTTGAGCTCTTCGAATGCCTGTTGGCACTCCACCGTCCAGGAGAAGTCCTTCGATCGCCTGAGAACGCGGAAGAAGGGCATGCATCGTTCGGCCAACCTTGACATGAAGCGACTTAGGGATGCCACTTTTTCGGTCAGGCGCTGAACCTCCTTGATCGTCCTCGGAGCGATCATTTCTCGAATGGCTCGAATTTTTTTGGGGTTCGCTTCAATTCCTCGTCTCGACACCATGAACCCCAAAAATTTTTCGGAGGTCACACCAAAGGTGCACTTGGCCGGGTTCAGCTTCACCTTGTGCCTCCTGAGTGCACCGAAGGTCTCTTCAAGATCGACGAGGTGGTCCATTGAAGCTCGACTTTTAACAAGCATATCATCTACGTATACCTCCATGTTGCGGCCGATCTGCTCCTTGAAGACCTTATTAACTAAACGTTGGTATGTTGCCCCTACATTCTTGAGTCCAAAAGGCATGACCCTGTAGCAATAAAAACCTCGGTTAATAATGAAAGTGGTTTTCTCTTCGTCCTCGAGTGCCGTGCGTATTTGATTGTAACCAGAAAAGGCGTTCATGAAGGTGAGGAGCTCGTGGCCCGAGGTTGCATCCACCAGCTGATCGATCCTAGGTAGGGGGTAGCTGTCCTTCGGACAAGCCTTATTCAGCTTCTTGAAATCGATGCACATCCTCCACTTGTTATTCGCTTTCTTGATAAGAACCACGTTCGAGACCCAGGTCGGATAGCTAACCTCCCGAATGAGTCCGACTTTGAGGAGCTTGTCTACTTCTTCGGCGATTGCTTTCTGCCTTTTCGGGACGTGGTGGCGTAGCTTTTCTCTTATCGATCGGTGCCTCGGATCGACGGCCAGTTGATGTTCCATGACCTCGGCGTCGATCCCTGACATATCCGTTGGGGTCCAGGCGAAGACGTCCACATTCCTTCTGAGGAAAGCAACGAGCTGTTCCCAAACCTCGGCCGTCAGGTTGGAGCCGATCTGCACCACATGCTCCGAGCTTCCGTCATTCAAGGGTACAGAGATGAGGTCCTCCGTAGGCTCACCCCGCTCCTCAGTGAGGTCGTCGCGGACATTCAGTCCATCAATAAGATAGGGGTTGGGCCGATCTCCCTTATGCAGGGCGATCGAGTAGCAATACCTCACTAGAGCCTGGTCTCCTTTGACCTCTCTGACCCCATGACTCGTCGAAAACTTCATCTTCAAATAATAGATCAACACTACCACCCGGAGTGCATTTAGATCAGGTCGGCCAAGGATCGCGTTGTAGGCGGATGGGGTTCGTACGACTAGGAAGTCGACCCGAGCTTTCGCTAGCTTCGGGCGTTGTCCTGCCGCTACGGTCAATGTTATTATGCCTTCGACTAGTACGGCGGTGCCAGCAAATCCTACCAGCGAGAAATTTATTGGCCCCAAACGATCGTCGGGCAGGGACATTTTTGAGAAGGCATCGTAAAACAACACATCGACCAAGCTTCCATTATCTACCAAAATGCGGCGTACATCGTAGTCGGCAATATTCAAGAAAATTACAACCACGTCGTTGTGCGAAAATTGGATCCTCTGACCATCCTCCTCGGTGAAGGCCACGGGCTCCGCGATCCTCTGCCTCTTCATCGATCCTCCGGATCCGCTGGTCTCCCCTTGCCGAGGTCCCCCTAAGATAGTATTGATGATGCCAAGGGGCGGCCAACCTTCCTGGCTCTCCCCATCCAACGGTAATGCCCTCGGCCGCTCCCCCCGCTCTTCGGGCCACCTCTGTAGGAATCGATCGAGTCTACCTCGTCTGACGAGCTTTTCGATCTCATCTTGGAGTTGGATGCACTCTTCGATGTCGTAGCCGTGGTCGCGATGATAGAGGCAAAACTTATTGGGATCGCGCTTGCTGGATCGGGAACGCATCTTGTCTAGCCTCGGAAGTTGTTTTCTGATTTTCATCAGCACTTGGGCCTTCGGAGCGTTGAGGGGGGCGTAGTTATGAAACCTTCGTCGGGGAGAGCTTCGGCGCTGAAAAAAACCTCGGCACGCTGTTCCGTCCGGGCTTCTCCACCTCGGGTTCCGTGGGAGAGTTTGGATCCGCTAGTGATCGAAAGGAGTCTGGGAGCACCGCCGAGCTTTACTCCGCTTTCCTTCCTCGGTGGGCCTGCCCGGTCCTTCAGCTCGCCGCTTGCTGTCGGCTTCGCCATCCTTGGGCTTGAAGGCCTCCTCTGCCTGGGCATATCCTTCAGCCCGGGCTAGCATGTCAGCAAAATCTCGGGGATACTTCTTTTTCAGGAAGAATAACAAGTCGTTCTTCTGAAGGCCGTCCTTCAGGGCGGCCATGGTGATTGATTGGTCCAGGTTCCGGACTTCCAATGCGGCAGCGTTAAACTGGGTAACGTAGGCCCGGATGGGTTTTTCCTCCTTCTGCTTGATGGCCATCAAGGAATTCGAACCTCGGCGCGGCCGCCTACTACTACTGAAGTGGGCTGCAAACTGTTAACTCATCTGATTAAACGATAAGATGGTACTCGGCTTGAGCGTCGAGTACCAGTTCCTGGCAGCTCCTTTAAGGGTAGAGGGGAAAGCCCGGCATAATATGGCGTCTAGTGCACCATGGAGCAGCATCGTCGTCCGAAAGGCTTTCAAGTGGTCGACTGGATTGGTGGTCCCGTCGTAGCTCTCGAACTGTGGGAGCTTGAAGTTCGGCGGGATCGGCTCCTGCATGATTTTCTGTGAGAAAGGAGGGTCAGTGCAAACGTTATTACCACGTGAGGGGGGAGTGTGATGAAGTTCTTCGATTCGTTGGCTCATTTCTAAGAGCCTTTGATCCAGGAGATCTTCACGGTCTCTGATCTCCAAGGCTTTCTGGTGGAATGGATGCGAGGCTTCACCCTTGGCCGATCCATGATCCGAACAAGGGCTCTCCCTCCTTCGCCTCTCCAAACCGGGGATCGAAGGTTGGACTGCCCAGGTCGGTCGCTCTTGGATCAGATCACTCGACTTCGGAGAGTCCCACACCGGTTGGGCTGGCACTGGGGCTTATTGGTGCAGCACTACCTGCATCGCCTCTGTGAAATCACGAACCTGCTGGACGAGCTGGTTGAACTGCTCCATATCCACCGCGGCTATAGACGAGGCTTGAGTCGCCGGGACTGGAGCGGGAACAGATGGATTCAGATGGGATCGGGCCATAGAGGCCGTCGAGCATCCAGTCGAAACTCTCCTGGGAGGCATCTTCTCCTTGGGAGAGAAAGGAAGATCTTCGGAGATGGAAGGAAAAAATCGTCGCCGAGCACTCCTTTAAGAACAAGGGAACCTCGAAGGTTCAGGTGCCCTCCTTCTAGCGCCAATCTGTTGGTGCAGAAACTGTTCGTCGTCGGAGGTAGCTGGAGTGGAGGCCGAGGAGGTCGCCGTAGGGGATCTGCAAAATGAATTCCGTCCGGAGTCGGTGGGGGTGGCTTCGGAAGGACCCTCCGACGCTCAAGTCAGCTCTGGCCAACAGGAATGGAGTGCTCGGGAATGAGTTCCGAAGCTTAGAGAAGAAAAGGAGAGCTTAGAGATTAGAGAGATTAGCATTAGCGTATCTGGGGGGTCCTTTTATAGCGGAGCTTGATGGTGACAGCTGCAGCCGCGTGTTGGCGGGCCGCTCGAGGTTCGGCGGAGCCAGTCTCATGGGAAGGTGCCGTGTGCGGCGGGTTGATGGTGACAGCCATCGCCGTCTGATAGCGGATCACTATCGCTCGCGGTGGACTAATGGTGATGGCTGCAGAGCTTACGGTGGACTGATGGTGATGACTGCAGAGCCAGCCGAATGAAGGGTTGAAGGCCTTCGTCGTGTGCCCACTTCGGAGGAGTTCGGGCTCCTAAAGAGGAAGCTTGGGAGGAGTTCGGCTTCCGTAGGCATCTGGCTGAAGCTCGGCGGTTGGGTTCGGCTAGAGCCCGACTGCCGAGTCCAAGGAGCTCGACCGCTAAGTTGCTCGGCCGACTGAAGGGGTTCGGTCCTGACGCTGGGAGTCTAAAGAAGCTTGATGGCTGAGGAGTCCAAAGGAGCTCGGCAGCTAAGTAGTTCGGCCGTTGGGAGTTCGCAAGGAGCTCGATCACTAGAAGTTTGGCCGAGGGACGACCGCTGAAGAGTTTGGCCGCTGAGAAGTTTGGAGGAGCTCGATCGGCTGAAGAGACGGCTGCTTGGGGAGTTCGACCGAGAGACGACCGCTAAGGAGTTCGAGCGCTAGGGGATTCCGTTAAAGCCTGACCGCTTGGAGTCCAAAGAGCTCATCCGCTAAGTAGTTCGGCCGACTGTAGGAGTTCAGCTAAGATCCATCCGTCGAAGCTCTTTCGCGGCTACAGGTTGTATTAGGCCGGCGTCGAGCTAGACTTCGGTGGGAGCGAAATTTATCCCCAACAAATTTTATAATCTTATGTGTCAGTATAGAATTTCACTTACTAATATCCTATAAGAATCACTCATCCTACGACTTTTTTAGTATTAATAAATTTTTTATATAATTATATAATTTAATATATCTTTTATTTTTTATTTTAAAAATTTCATCAACTATAATCCTATCAAAATCATCCTATATAGCACTTTTCCTTTTATGAGAAAAAATTTGCCCTTCGAGGAATTAAAAATATTAGTTTCTTTTCTAAAATTTAGAAATACCAAAATGATCCCATCAAAAAATGCCATATCTAAATATAATGAATGCAAATAATAAAAACCAATTATGAGAAGAAATTGAATAAAAGAAGAGTGAAGATTTGTGAACTTTCTCTTATGCTCCTCAACAAGACCTTCAATAGATGGACTAATCCTCTTCTTGCATAATACTTGAATATATAATAAATATAAAATAAAAATTAAATTATTAATTATTAAAAGTTAAATATTGAATACTTATTAAATATTGCTGGAAGAGAGAAGAAATAGTAGTAATTGAGAGAGAGAGAGTAGAATTGGTTTGGTGTAGTGAGAATGAAAGAGGAGAGGGGTATTTATAGAAATTCAAATATTTTTACTTCCTCAAAGTATCCCTAAAACGTATTATTTTATGGTTATTGAGGGGGTTAAAATTATAAAAAAAATTAAAAAATTTATTTTTCTAAATTACCTCTAAAACATGCCATTTTATGGCTGTTAAGAAGGTTAAAATTATAAAAATCTAAAAAAAATAATTCCCCCAAATTACCTTTAGCCATTTTACGACTGTAATTTTTTTTTTTGGGGGGGGGATAAAATTAAAAAATCTAAAAATAGTTGTTGGGGGTTAAAATTGTTAAAAAAAGCTAGTTGGGCCCATCAGGCTCGTGCGAGCCTAATAGGCACGGCCCAACACTCCTTGGGCCTAGGGCCATGCCGGGCTAGGGGGTTAGTGTAATCAGGCCGTGCCTAGCATGGCCCGTTTACTATATGGGCCATGCCTAGCACGGCCTATTGCCACCGTGGCTTAGTGAGCCTGGGCTATGCTGTGTTCCGATGGCCATGTCTAGTCCTTATCTTAAAAGAGGGTAAATCATGCATGCATTTAACAAAAGCATGGAAAGTTATTCGAAATACTGCTAGCTTTAGATGCATTCATGCATAGGTATTCAGGGCTTGCATATTGCATTAGCATGATGAACAAATTGGTGTCCCAGTTTTATGAAAAGGATAGCATCACCTCCTATTGGTAGAGCTTGTGTTGGTGCAGAATCTGATTGACGCCAGATCGAGCTGGAGTTGAGGAAGATGAGATCGCCACCGATGACCTACAAAATAAAGTTCCATCTGGAGTTGGTAGTGGTGGCTCTGGCAAGACCCTCCGATGATTAAGTCAGCTCTTCTGACCGAAAGAAATGGAGTGCTCAGGAAAGAGTTCGGTAGAGTTTTAGAAAGGAGAAGAGAGCTTAGAAAAAATGTATCTAGAAGATCTCTTTTTATAGACGGAGCTTGATTGATAGTGACGGTCATACTATCTGATAGTGGATCGCTTAGGACTGCATGAAATTCGGTATGAAGAGGAAGATGTCGTCAGACTGATAGTGACGGCCATATCCTTCGATAGCAGGCTGCTCAAGGCCGCGTGGGGTTTGTTACGGAGAGAGGAGCATCGTCAGACTGATAGCGATCATTCGTCGAGATTTAATAGTCGTGGTTCGGAGAAAGTAGACGTTGGTTGGTGAAGAACTTCGACATATATCCATTTCAAAGGAGTTCGGACTCCTAAAGGGGATACAGCTGAAGGAGGAATCTGACTGAAGGCAAGGTCTGAGAGAAGTTCGGCTTCTAGAGGAGTTCAATTGAAGAAGAAATTTGAAAAAAGTTTGGTTTCCATAGAAATCCGACTAAAGAAAAGTCCGAAAGGAGTTCGACTCCTATAGAAATTCGACTAAAAGAGGTATCCGAAAAAGATTCGGCTCCTATAGAAATTTGACTGAAGAAGAAGTCCAGAAGAAGTTTGGCTTCTGTAGAAATCCGATCGAAGGAGATGTTTGGGAGGAGTCCGACTCCTAGAGAAGTCTGACCAAAGGAGAAGTCTGGGAGAAGTCTAACTCCTGGAGGAGTTCGACAGGAATTCGACTGTTAGAGGAGTTCGAGAGGGGTTTGATCGATGGAAGAGTTCGGCTGGGGCTCGACCGCCGAGGAGTTTGGTGAACTGAAGGAGTTCGACTAAGGTTTGACCACTGGAGAAGAATTCTCGATCGAAGCTCTTCCATGATTATCGATTGCATTAGGCTAAGCATCAGGCTGGACTTCGACGAAAGCAAAATTTATCCCCAACAATAGTCTCCCCTACTCTCGTGTTCAAAATTTGAATGAAGGGAGTATAACAAAGGCGATTGTCGAAGTTCTTTTTCAGGCTCTACATCCGTTGAAGTTAAAGCTCGGGGAAGATCTTGTCTCCAGCCAAGGTTGATGTTGAAGTGAAAGCTTGGGGGAGATCTTATCTCCAACCGATGTTGAAGAAAATCTTATCTCCTATTGACGTAGAAGTTCAGAGGAGATCTTATCTTCAGCCGAGGTTGAGGGAGATCTTATCTCCTATTGACATAGGCTTTGAAGCTCGGGGGAGATCTTATCTCCAACCGAGGTTGAAGGAGATCTTATCTCCTGTTGATGTAGACTTTAAAGCTCGGAGGAGATTTTATCTTCAGTCGAAGTTGAATGAGATCTTATTTTCTGCTGACTTTGAAGCCCAGAGGAGATCTTATCTCCACCGAGGTTGAAGGAGATCTTATCTCCTATTGACTAGACTTTGGAGCTCGGAGGAGATGTTATTTCAGCCGAGATTAAGAAGATCTTATCTTCTATTGACGTAGAAGTTTGGGGAAGATTTTAGTTTCTTCGAGGTTGAAGTAAGATTTATTCTTATCTCTTGTCGTAAGGAGATTTTATCTCCTATTGATTAGGGAGCTCGGGAAGATCTTATCTTTAACGAGGTTGAAGGAGATTTTTTCTATTGACGCAGACTTTGGAGCTCGGGGAGATCTTTATCCCAGCCGACTGAAGAAGATCTTATCTCTTGTTGACATAGGTTTTGGAGCTCAAAGAGATCTTATTTTCAGTCGAGTTGAAGGAGTCTTATCTTCTATTAACGTAGGTTTTGAAGCTCAAAAGATCTATCTCCACCGAAGTCTTTCTTATGTTGACATAGATTTTGGAGCTCGGAGAAGATCTTATCTCTACCGAGGTTGAAGAGATCTTTTCCTGCTGACTTTGAAGCTCGAAAAAAATCTTATTCCAGTCGGGTTGAAGAAGATCTTATCTCTATTGACGTAGGCTTTGAAGCTCGAAGGAGATTTTATCTCTAATCGAGGGGGGTTGAAGAAAGTCTTATCTCTGTTCACATTAGACTTTTGAAGCTCGGAGGAGATCTTATCTCTAATCAAGGTTTGAAGAAGATCTTATCTCCTATTGACGTAGATAAGCTCAGGAGAGTTTATCTCCAGTCGAGGTTGAAGGAGATCGTTTATCTCTTATTGGACATAGACTTTGAAGCTCGGGAAAGATCTTATCTCCACTTGAGGTTGAGAGAGATCTTATCTCGTTGATGTAGATTTTGAAGCTCGAAGGAGATCTTTATCTTCAACCGAGGTTGAAGAAGATCTTATCTTTCTATTGACATAGATTTTGGAAGCTCGAAAGAGGTTTTATTCTCCAGCCGAAGTTGAAGGAGATCTTATCTTCTGTTGACGTAGATTTTGAAGCCGGAAGAGATCTTATCTCCAACCGAGGTTGAAGAAGATCTTATGTTCTGTTGATGTAGACTTTGAAGCTCAAAAAAGATCTTATCTCCAGTCGAGATTGAAGAAGATTCTTATCTTCTATTGATGTGGCTTTGAAGCTTGGGGGAGATCTTATCTCCAATCGAGGTTGAAGAAGATCTTACTCTCCTATTGATGTTGACTTTGAAGCTTGAGGATCTTATTCTAGTCGAGGTTTGAAGGATATCTTATCTTCTGTTGAATAAGACTTTGAAGCTCAGGAGGAGATCTTATCTTCAATCAGGTTTGAAACAGATCTTGTCTTCTGTTGATGTAGACGTTGAAGCTCTTGAAAATAATCCTTATCTCCATCGAAGGTTGCAAGGAGATCTTATCTCCTATTGAAGTTGCGCAATAAGGGCTATTTATCGGAGCCTCTCCCTCTATCCCATCTAAAAATGAATTGAGCCTTCGACTTTGCTTACATAGGAGGCTTTCTGCCTCCTGTTATCTAACGGGCTGTAGGAGCACATTAAAGTACCATTGTCGGTGGCCTTTCCTCCAATCTTGTACTATGTAAAATTGAATGAGGCCTTTCGATTTTTGCTCATATTTTAGGATGAGGATTTTTCTCCTGTCTTCTAACAGGCTATGGGGGCCAAGAAAGACCCATCTCTCTTAAGCGACCCTTAACAGGCAATGTCCGTCTCTACCCAGATATCGCGTGCATGGCTCCACTCCATCTCATTTCTACAAATGGAACTGAGGCTTTTCAACTTTTGGCTTTACGTCTAGGATGAGGGTTTTCCTCCTGTTCCATAACGGACTGTCGGGGGCATATAAGGGTCTTGTTAACCGGACTCTCCACCTCCATCTCGTCTAAAATGAATAAGGTCTTCGACTTTGCTCATGTTAGGACAAGGTTTCTCATTCTGTTCCTAACAGACTGTGGTGGGCACATAAGGACCGTTGTTCGCTGGCCTCTCCCTCCATCTCATCTAAAATGAACGAGGTTCTTACGACTTGCTCACGTAGGATTGAGGTTCTCCTCCTATTTTTAGCCAGGCCACTTTTGATTGCTCTCTTTTACTCATGTTAGAAGAGATGATCATACCTGATCTCAACGTCCGTACTGGGCAATAACCAGATGTCCATTACTATGCTGTTTCTTCAGGATGGATGAAAAATCGGCATTAAGATGGCGTTTTTGGTGCGCCATGGAGCAGCATCGTGATCCGAAAAGCCTCCAAATAATCGATCGGATCAGAGGTTTCATTATAGCTTTTAAATTGAGGAAGCTCAAAGTTCGGTGGAATGAACTCTTGCATAATTTGAGGAGAGAGGAGGATCGATGTAGACGTCGTCATAGTGAGCCGAGGCGACGTGATGGAGTTTCTCAATTCGTCGGTCTATCTTTCACAGTTTGTGATCGAGGACGTCATCTCAATCGCAGATCTTGGATGGCTTCTGGCTATAGATGAAGAAGATCTCCTCCAAAGGAGAATCATGATCCGAACACGGATTCTCTACTCTCTCTTTTTTCTTTCCAGGGGTGATGGATATGTTAGATATATGTGCCCTAGAAGCCAGAATTGGCTGACACTTGTAATACACTTCTAGGGGCAAAATTATAATTTTGACTATAATTAATGAAATGGGTTATTTTCTATCACACATGTGTATTAGTGTGCTGTTATACATCCCTTAGTTAATGGTAATGATAATTCAGTATTTTCAAAGTTTTATTAATATTTAAGACATAATAATCATTATTAACTCATAAACAGCTCTCGACCAAGGATCATCACGAGGATGGTGATTGGATCCGGAAGATGGTGTACGATCGCTTTCTTTTAGTAGATGAGTCTTGAGTCGACGGTTGTGGAGACACCCAGAGCTTTATAGGTACCTCGTTACGAGAACGAGGGCCACTGAGCGTTGACCACCTCGAGTAGTCATTTAGGGAGTCTACCTTTCTCTCAATTGACTGACTCATGCGCAGTAGTGTGTCTGGTTCTTTGGACCCTGGAGATGCCATCGCAGTTCACCTTTGAGGATTTATAGTTGTGACTACACCTTACCGGTCTCCTAACCTATGAAACCCTGAGTGTATGTTGGCTAAGCATGTTCATTGTAGGAACTGATTGGCATCAAGATGGGATCTATCTACGCTGTGTAGAAGGTAGTGCCCTCATGATGATCATGAGAATCAAGTCAGAAATCCCATGGCCATGGTAGAGTGAAATAATTAGAAAGAGTTTCTATTTTAGATTTTTACAATTGGACTCGAATCGAATGATTACATCATATGACAGAGACTAGGGTTTGACGAGTTTCACCTTACCTCTAATCTGATGGGCGCTTAAGAAGAAGACTTAAATCACACAAGGTAGCTACATCAAGAGGTGTTCGCAGAGTCAGCTCTGATGGTTTGCCACCATATACTGCTGAAGGTGTCACTTGGTGGATTTGGGAGCAATTAGAATGATTTAGATGATCGATCATTCTAGCTGTTCGAATCAGAAGAGTTCTGATCCATCGAAAGGAGTTTCGATGATGTCGATGATAGAGATCATGACATATCCCATTACCATACAGAACTGAACCTAACTGGGTCACACAAACAAGGGTTTGAATCTGGTGATCATCAATTGAACTGATCTAGTTCAATTGATCTGAATGAGATTCAATTAGGTTCAAGAAAATCGTGCTAGCACTCGATTGAACCTAACGTTCTTCTTTTACTATCATAAATAAGTTGTCCTGACTGAGCCAAAGGAGTTTGTGCTCAATCAGAGGCCTTCATATGGTCTGACTGGAGGTTGTCCAAGTCAGAAAAGGTTGTCTTATTTTGTAAGACATTACCTGCCATTTTTGGTCACCTGCCATTTCTTGTTCTTTGACTTTGGTCAAAAGTCTACCTTTGACTGGTCAAACGTTGACCATTGACACTTTGACTTTTGACCACATGTCATGCACCTATTGGAGAGCTGGTGGGGGCCTGTCCCCCTGCCAGAACCTGGCAAGGAGAAGGGCGCACGCCACCCTGGCGTGTGCCCAAGTTGGAGGCGCCTAGGAGTCCTTGTTGGACAAGGACTCCACCTCCTTTTTGGATTCCAATTAGAGTTCTTACTAAGAATCCAAGTTTGACTGGTCTTAGGCACCCTCTAAGGAGGAATCCAGGGGACTCTATTCCACCAATCAGATTTAGATCTGATTTCACAAAGGGTTGTGATTGGTTGGAAGGAAGAGGAGTTGGATCACAAGTAGTCTATAAATAAGACCCTGCGCCCAACCCTAATCTAGATTGAATTGAGATAAGATTTTCCCACACCCAAGGCTGCCTCTCCCCTCCTTCCTCCATGCCAAAGCTCTCTTCTCCCCTTGCTCTCCACGTCCAAAAGTAGTTTTGGAGCTTGGTTGGTGCGATTCAGATCAAAGAAAGGCGATCAAAAGCAAGAAGGCTGCGCTGCTGCAAAAGGACGACTGCAGATCTTCAAAAGAGTTTTGAAGATCCTCCAGATCAGATCCAGATCTAATTTTTGGAGGTGTGATAGAGAAGAAGAGGTTCTCCAGATCCAATCCGAGTGGATACCGGTAGAGGTCAGGCGCTTGCGTGGCTAAGATCCAGAACCTTCCGCTGCAATCAGGATCATCTACAGGATAATAGGATTACCCAAATCAGGTAAATTGAATTTGATTTAATTTATCTTATTTTATTTTATTTATTAAAATAATAAGAATCAGATCTGAAACATATCAAGATCTGATTAAGATCAAGAGAAAATTATTGAAATATATCTCTTGATCTAATCAGATCTGGACGAACCTAGACCAGGAAATCAGGATTTTTCTTCAGGATATGCTAGTCCAAGTGTCCTTTTTTGGGATCGATTTTCGACATCCTGATGGTAGATTTTCTGATGGAGTCACCATCGAAGGCTGTCGCATGGTCTGCACCATCTTGGTGAGGTCCTGGATCTGCTGCATCAGCAAGTTAAACTGCTTCGGACCTACTATGGCCATCGGTGGAGGTAGAGATTGAAATACCGATGATGGAGTAGAAATAGATGGATCTGACTTAGATCTGATGGTAGAAGCGGTAGATCTTCGGATAGTCGCCTTCTTTTGGAGCATTTTTTGGGATTGAGAAAGAGGATGGAGATGAACCTTGATGAAGAAGGTCGGTAGGATCGACTTAACACTCCTTTAAGATTAAGGGTACCTTGAGAATAGAGGCCCTTTCTCTAGCGCCAATTCTGTTGGTGCAGAATCTGGTTGACGTCGGATCGAGCTGGAGTCGAGAAAGACAAGATCGCCGTCGGTGATCTACAAAATAAAATTCTATTCGAAGTCGATGGTGGCAGCTCCGGCAGGACCTTCCGACGATCAAGTCAACTCTTCTGACCAACAGAAATAGAGTGCTCAGGAAAGAGTTCGGCAGAGTTTTGAAAAGAAGAAGAGAGCTTAAAGAAAATGTATGTAGAGGATCCCTTTTTATAGACGAAGCTTGATTGATAGTGATGGCCATACCGTTCGATAGTGGACCGCTTGGGATCGTGTGGGGTTCAGTACGGAAAGAAAGGTGTCGTTAGATTGATAGTGACAGTCATACCGTGGGATAGCAAGCTGCTTGGAGCCGCATGAGGTTTGCTATGGAGAGGGATATTGTCAGACTGATAGCGACTGTTCGTCAAGATTTAATAGTTGTAGTTTGGAGGAAGCAGACATTGGTTGGTGAAGAACTTCGACGTATATCCATTTCAAAGGAGTTCGGACTCCTAAAAGGGATACGGTTGAAGGAGGAATCCGACTAAAGGTGAGGTCTGGAAGGAGTTTGGCTCTTGGAGGAGTTTAACTGAAGAAAAAATCTGGAAGGAGTTTGACTTCCATAGAAATCCAACTGAAGAGAAGTTCGGCTTTCGTAGAAATTCGATTGAAGGAGGTATCCCAAAGGGATTCGACTCCTATAGAAATCCGACTAAAGGAGTCCGAAAGGAGTTCGACTCCTGTAAAAATCCGATCGAAGAAGATATCTGAGAGGAGTTCAGCTCCTGAAGAAGCTCGACCGAAGGAGAAGTCTGGGAGGAGTCCAGCTCCGGAGGAGTTCGACAGGAATTCGACCGCAGGAAGAGTTCGAGAGGGGTTCAGCCGATGAAGAAGTTCGATCAGCTGAAGGAATTCGGCTAAGATTTGACCGCTGAAGGAGAATTTTCGATCGAAGCTCTTCCGTGATTATCGGTTGCATTAGGCTAAACATCAAGTTGGACTTCGACGAGAGCGAGGTTTATCCCTAACAGCTTGTACCAAGAGACATGGGTATTCAGCAAGAATATGAGTTCGCAATTTATATATGAGAAACTTGTGCCACTATATATTAAACAATCTAGAACTGTATTAAACTATTTCAAGTTCAAATTAATGGACATATACTAAAATCATAAGATCATTGTGTGGGGTGATCTTAGATTCTCGACCTCAAGAATAGGTATCGATCGTTGGGTTGAGTGATGATTCGAGGAATGGAGATAATTTGGGATCATATCATGAGGAATGAAGCCTTATAAATTTATATTATTAATAATTTTTTTTTATAAAATATATCAAGGATAGTTTTGATATTATATAGCCAGTGATCTTGAATTCCAATGAAATACCGAATAAGTTACTCTTGAAGATCTTTAATCAATAAATCATGGCCCATCAAACACTGTAATTTAAGATCACTTAGGGTTTGGATCATTAACGCTCTTAGATGATCATGTGATCTCATTTGAGTCACCAAATACTACCAGTGGATAAATTTGTTATCATTGGAATGGCTTATTATCAAAAAAATGGCCTAGCTTATTCCTTTCTTATCCTTTCTCACTCCTATCACCTCCTACTTTGTTATCATTGGAATGGCTTATTATCAAAAAAAATGCCCTAGCTTATTCCCTTCTCATCCTTTCTCACTCCCATCACCTCCTACCCCTTCAATATGTTCTCCTCGTCCTCTCTCTCAGTCTTTCTCTTAATCCCTCTACTCTATCTAACATAATCCGGCCCAAGCCTCAAATGCTCCCATTACATACTCCTCTTCCAACACAGCCTTCAATCTATACTCCTCTCTGAATCTTGCTGTTGCTGTCATCCTTTCCGTTCAATATGGTTCTGAGTTTCATCTAAGCCTACAATCTCCTCTCCCACTAATTTTAGAGAGATAAAGAGGATTTTAATGCTTGCTCCCCGTCTAAAGCAACCAAAGTTTTAATTTCCATACAAAAAGCATCCAGTCTCCCCTTTTAAATCCAACCACCGGACGTCGTCGAACTACATTACCAACCAAGAAACAAGTACTAAACAGTAGGATAAATTAAGAGAAGAAGTCTACAATAGACCGATCTATAAAATTAACAAAACAAAAAAAAAAAACATTCATGACAAACCAGAAACGAAATTAACAATTAATTAGTCTTTTATTAATTCCCAATTCACGAAAAGAGTGGAGTCCTAAGAAATCCTTAGCGAAATTTACTCGCCGTCTTTGCACAGTTCCATCCCTGCTCCCACCGCCGCCGCCAATGGTAACCGGTGCATGAGGCGGCTTCGCCCGCATCCGGTGAGGAACCTACGGAGGACTCCTTCGCCGCCGTCAATGGGTGGCCGGTGGCGCCCGGTGAAGAACCTATAGAGGGGTGAATTTGTTCCAGACGTTGCTGCAGAGAGGCGACCATAACCTCGCTCATTTACCACATCTCTTTCTCCATCTCTGATCTTCCGAAAGACGCTTCCAGTTGCATTACTATTCCAGTTGCATTACTAGTGTTTCCAGTTTCCAGTTGCATTATTCGCTCTCGGGTCCTGGTGGGGGAGCTGGTTGTTCCGTTTCAGAAACGAAACTGAATTAAAATCCGAATCCGAGCTTATATAGATTTTTTATATGAAAAAAAGAAAAAAAAATTCTTACTTGAGAAGAAGAACGAAGAAGAACGTATGTGGAGGTTAAGGTTGGGTAAAGATTGATCCATAGAGAGAGATATTTGACGAGGGAATAGGAAAACGGAGCAACCGGCATCGGTGTTGCAGGAAGATAACCCGTTTGTTGTTGCCGTTGGTAAGGCAACGAGAATCCGGTCGTCCCCGCCACACCACCGTTGCAGAACTGTGACCGCGATGCTTCCATGGCCACTCTAAAGCAGAACCACGAGAGCAAAAACGAGAAGAAAGGTAGAAAGACAGAAGAAGAGAAGGAGATCGAACCAGAGAGGAGAAGAGCAGGAGATATGCTACACGATTTATAGTTTCAAAAAAAATTCTAATTTGGAAAGGAAGGATAGGACCGCTATTCCAAACCGGGAGCATCGCGTGCCTGGCGTTCCTATCTGCACCGCAGAGATTTCAGTCACCCCGTTTATTCTCCCGCCCCACCTTAGTTGCACGATCAATGCATTACATATTTAAGGAAAATAAAATCCCCACTAATTCATATTGCTTTCCTTTCCTTTCTATAAATTAATGTTGCAAATCTAAAATAACTCTTTCCTTTCTATAAATTAACATTGCAAATCTAAAATTACTCTTTCGTTTCCATAAATTAATGTTGCAAATCTAAAACAACTCTTTCCTTCTTATCATACACTTGTTTCTTCTATTCTTTTGGTATCAACGTGGTTTGGAGTATTTTTTTAATTTTTTGGCCTCGTCTATTCTTAGTGAAGAATGGATGTCACATAATTTTAGTAAAATATAAATTTTAATAATTATAAAGTATGAAGATATTTGAAATTGTACCGGTAGGTTGTGTTTGTGAAGTGATTTTAGTGCTTTCGTCTAGATTTATTGGACTTTGAAAGTGGATATACATGCATTAGTATTTATTGCAAGTAGACCATTCATGCATTCAATTCGAAAAATTATTTAGTAGTTGTTAGGTACTATCCTAATTTATTTAAATCATTATTTATCGTGGAATTTGTAAATAGTGGCTGTCACATAATTATATTATCTAATTTATACAGGCTTTTGATCTTAGTGCCTGCTCTATTTGTATTTGTAATCGTTGGTGATTGGTATTTGCATCACGATGAAAAGCTAAAGCAAGGCAGCTACTATTTCTTTTCGAAGTATTTTTGTTTTCTTAAATTAGCGTATATTAGATTTCAATTGCAGTTCTTTCTTGATTCACGGCTATCGAATATCCGATGCTTGGTTATTCATTTCAATTGTTGTTACTTTTAATTTCCAGCTTCTTCCATTACAACTTCTTAGCAGAATTGTTGCTCTTTGGCATTCAATATACGTACTTATAATATGCTTCTTCCGTTACTTATGAGTACTTTTCAGATTTTCCATTGCTATCTCCTTATATTGCGGTCATCATCGATGCTTTTGATCCCCTTGATTATGTCTTTAAATATTTACTATTTTCTTCCATTATTTACTATTCATTTTTTCTTGCTATGATGCCACATAAAATAATTCTAAAGGCAGAAGTTTTAATAGAGCATCCTCGATATGAATTTGTAAAATGATATTCATAACCGATCCAAGATAACTGATTGAAGGCTTTTTGGATAAAGTATGGTTCTTTTTTTTTTTTAATTGAATATTTGTCTTGTTATCTGCATGCATAACATTCTTCTCTGTCCAAATTCAGTTTTTGTGAAAAACTTCGTTGCTTTGTTCCCTGTGTCTTGATCACCTGATAATCTAATGTAAAGTATCTCTCAAGTAGAACCGTATGAATAATATATGATTTGCATTCTGTATTTCGGTCACCTGTAATGCTTGAAACCATGTGTATACATACCTATTTCATGCTGCAATATGACTTCGTGTTTGGTTGGTAGATGACTGCATCATGGAGGTAAAAACAGTTAACTAATTTTGTGGTGTACTGTAGTCTGATGGATCTTTTCATGAAATTCTATCATGGTCCAAGATTAATATCCGGACTCCTTTCTTTATGATCTGTTCATATATCAATTTTAATGCTTATGTTGTTAGCCTTTTTTCCCTCGCAAAGAGGTTCATTTTATTCATTCAAACTGCAGGAGATGGACCAAGTCAAGGAGAGTGCAAGAGGAAACGGGGGAAGCATAATTTCTCATCTGCAGACCGCACTGATGCTCTGGCAGACAAAGATTTGAGAAATTTATCAGAGGAGAGTGACATGGAAAAGGAAGAGCATGTCCCTTTGTCCAGGTTCAACAATGCTGGGGAAAAGGACCTTGAAACTACTAATATTGTCTTGACAGAAAAAAGTAAAGAATATGCTGTACCAATTGACGGTACTCTGTCTCAGAAAGATGAACTTGTTTTGGAAATGGTTGGGGATCATACGGAAGTCTTTGTGGAACAGAAAGAAATAATGATGAAGGAAAATAGTGCTTATGAAACTGAACCTAGCCAAAAAATGCCTCGTCTGTTGTGCAAGAAAACATTGCTCCGGTGTTTGGAACTGCTGAAGCAAACAAAGTGAATAAGAACCTTGGGGGAGCATCCTTTAGCATGTCGATGGTTACAAAGGAGAGTGATGTTTCAAAGGTTGTAGATTCTATTGATGACTAATGATCTGAATTATCTTTCAAAGAGGATTCAAACTCTTCAATGCAAAATGTTCAAAACCACTCTTTTGCTGATGTTACAGCTTTATCAGATATCATGGATACGGACTCCACAATGAAGAATGACAGTAATAACAATTTTGATATTCATAGATATAGACTTGAGCATATCTGTGAAGATTGTAGACTTAACATATGAAACTACCATGTATTCCAACATTTGGAAAAAGAGTTCTAAAATAAGCAAACTGTCATACGATAGTTCTATCCATAATTTCAATTCGAAGACGGTGTAATTACAATTACATTGGTTACACAAAATTTCTGCTAAAGATCTTGTAATGAGGAGTGCACATTCTTCAATTCCTCTTGGTCTAGTTTTGTTCTCTTTGTTCGGCAAACCACCACTTACATATGCAGAGTGTTCATTTGCAGTCTATCCTCTGTTCTCCTCAAGCATCGTAGTAGTCATAACCTTTGAATGTTCCTCTATATTCAATCTTTTCTGTCTCTTTGTTTACTTCGTAAAATATCTAACTTTATTTTTGCCTATTTCCCATAAAGAAAGCTCTTAAAAGGAAAAGTAATATATATAGATTGATTACCTGAATATTTGGACTTAATAGTGTTAATTGAATCTGCTTCTTCTAAACCTTGTTTGCTTTTTGAAGCCTGAAAGTGTTGACAGTCAATTAATCACCATGCTTGTGAAAAACTAAAAATGAAATAAACAGATGTAACCTTTTACTTGTTGTTTACAAAGACATAACTGTTGTTTGAGATTGTAACCACCATTCTTTTCGAATTGTTCCTCTAATTTTGAGTCTGGAATGAATGTTTTGTTTACTGCATAGCTATCATATTTTTTCTCTGTATTTAGAGTTGGTATTTTGACTTGGAAGATAAATTTTTTACTACAAAGCCTTTGTATAGGAATCGGTATTTCTTCCATATCAAGCAGCTGAGCAGCAGATATTGCAAGAATCTTCTCAACCTCTCTATCAAAAAGGACAAAGACTGTAGACCCATCGTCATCTTCGACAACAATATGCACTTTATACCTGTTAATAACTATTTTGTTATTATGAAAAAATTTCTTTTTTATATATTCTTTTTGTTTGTGTTCCACGAGTATTTGATGATAAACTATTTGCATGTAAAGTTATTTTTGAATACGATCATACCTGGCTTGGAATGATTCACACTTGATTTTGCATACTGAGCACCATAAATAAGTGTCAAGTTTGTTGACTTTCTTTTTGCATATCTCACATGCTATGTAACACCAACCAAACAATTTCCTCATATTTTTTATAGTAGCAATCACTGTGTATTCATGATCATTCATAGCAAACTCAAAGTTTAATGTTTGGAGTTGTTGATAGTGCATCTGTTAGCAAACATCCGCTTTTGCACGTTCAAATGTGATGCTTGTTCTGTTTGAAGTTGGTAAATATGGCTTGCTTGTATACCATATCTGAAAAGTAATCACAAAGTCAGTAAAATATAAATGTTTTGTTTAATCTTAAATGAGTTTTGTGTTTGTAAACCTATCAAATAAAATGGTTTTCTGGGGGATCATTAGATTAATGTAAATCCTTGTTGTGTATGTTTATGAGAGAGCTACTTTTCCTAATAGACAATCAATAAATTATCATATTTATCATTTAAAATTTAATAGGATGAAATATACAAAACATATTGAAACCTACCCATCGATTCCTTTATCAATGTAGAAGTTACTATCATGATACGTGGTGGATTGAAGCAGAGATTCAATCCTCTGTTAAATTCATCAGCAACTTTACCCCATAAGGTCACGTCAATTTCGTTATCACTGTACATAAAATTTTTATTTCATTTAAAAATTAAAGTGCAAATGAATATCACCAAATAGGTTAGACGTTAAAAATTCCAGTTTAGTTCATACCTTTCAAGGATCATCTTGATTTTACACTTGTGAGTGAGACCTCTTGTTATTTCAACTATTTCAATGGGACTCACGACAATAATTTTGCCAACATCGTCTACCCAATAAAATTTGCCATATTAATATAATATGTATGATTGATTTTTATGTGTGTGTGTATGCACATGTGCATGCTATGTTTGTGTGTCTATGCATATATGAAGCTCATGGCACTACTTTTACACTTTAGTATGCTTGAGTTTACATTTAGTAATCTTTTTTTCATTTTTAAAATACCAACCTATCAAATATTTGATTTCATTCTTCCTGCTATTAATTTCAGAATATGAAGCAAATTCAAAATGGTTGGCGCGTATGTAAACTTCTTGATCATCAATATCTGTCACTAATGTGCTATCCATAAACTGAATCATTTGCTTCGAACTAAGAGGTTAGTAGTTTCCTCTCACTGTAAGCACCCTCAAATTTTTTATAGCATATACATAATTTTCTTGCAATATTGGTTTGAATTTTGAAATCAAATCCTTCCTTACAGTGACGTGTATCAGCTGATTCTGTCATTTGAGCAATTAATTTTGTTATGAATTGATTTAGTTTGTTATATATTTTTTTATGAAAATAAATATTAGAATATGTGGCTTCAAAATTAGTATGTCTACATACCTCATCATCTAACAAAATCATTTTAAGATTTGTAACTTCATTGTCCAATTACGGTTGAAAAGATTCCCACATTCTAAGAACTCTTGCTCTAACAGCTCAGGTAGTCTTTTTTGTCGTCATTTGCTTGAATAATACATACTCCATTGTTCTTTATTGTCTTATTCCTGTAGAAATGTACTACAACTATAGTTCTAGTTTCTATAAAATATAATAGATATGTAACTAAAAAAATGAATAAATCTACTACAACCACACTTCTAATTTCTATCGTAATCAACAACTGGGAAAAAAAGCAAACCAAATCTGCAAAGCAACTCCCCCATTTAGCTAGACAAATAACACATTCATACAAATAATTTATGGACTACTACAGATATAATAGCACCATATTGGAAACACACTTGATTCAAGCTATTCCACAGAGACTCCAACCAATATACCAAATGTCCAACTCATCGAGTCTAATCACATTTATTGTTAAGAAGCAAGATAGGATACATCAGGCAAACTGCCTTAAGATAACATTATGGCAGGATAAGAAAGTATCAAGCAAGTCATGTTACTCCAGTATAGTTTGCAAGTTCCTTTACTAAGCCTTCCAATTGCATAAAATAAAAAAGAAGCCAACCACATAAATCTAAGTCTTACATAGGCAAAAAAGAAAGAATGAAAATAGCAAATGCGTCCATTTAAAGTGGCAAAAGCTATTGATGTGGAGGCCTTATTTTAAAATTTTTTTCGATGACTAATTTCATGAAAAAAAACTGGTATTCAAAGCTTTACAAAAGGAAGAAATAGAATCATGCTAAAAGAGGGATCTACTCCTCTTTTCACAAGAAATTCAATAAGAACCTTTAAACTAAATAATATGGAAGGAAATGAATTATACTAAATTCAGATTCTAAGGGATATTACAAAACAAAGTTGTAGAAAGGATCATGTTCATAGGTCTTCAGGCTTTATATTGTACTGCAGCACTTGAGAGAAGCTCTAATAATCCGGCTACATAGCAAACGGGACTATTATGAATTTTGAAATTTAGCTCTTCACAAACTGTTGAAACATTCTATCAAGTTAAGAAAAAAAGATGTTACTGATATTAGGTGTGTACCATTTAAATCTATCTTCCAGTTAGTTTAATAAACTGACAAGTAATCTAATAAAGATTATGAACCATTTTCAGCAACACCAGTGATAAAAAAATGATCGCATAAGCTTATAGAAAAAATATATTATAATGAAAACATATATTTATATGAAAATATATATATATATTAAAAAAATTATAATGAAAAAAATTAAACAATGCTTTTTTTAAAAAAAAGAAAAAGAAACAATCTTGTTATTACCATTGCATTTACTTTTGCCTTCTTTATCTGTACAATGAACATGTTTTCTTCTTGCACCCATGGCCACATATCTTTGCTCTCTTCTATCATTAGTTGACTTCTAGCTTTCAATATTGTAATTGTCATTGCTTCTCCCCACAGACATTATGTTATCATTCTTCAGCTTCAGTCATTTTTGCCTAAGTTTTTGTTTTCTAAATCTTCTTGCCTCTCTAGTTAAATCTTTCCTTTGTGGTGCAAGATTAGTAACAAAATTGATTGACGGTATAGTTCGTATTTCACGATGGCTTAAATGTTGCCATTTAAATCATAAAATTTTCTTTCTGTACGACCTCGCTAATGCTCTCACATCCATTATTTTATATTTGTAAAAATAATCTTCAAACAATGAACAACTAATGCATTACAATGCGATGCATATAGTCACATATGCAAACACAGACACACACACACACATATATAATTAACTATATATATTTATATACATATAGGCATTACAAATTACGATGATAATAAAAGGAACATAGACAATCCAAAATACAAAAAAATAGTAAAAGTGAAAGATGTTATAATGAAAACCTCAGCAGTAAAAACGAAATTGTAATTCAAGCAAAATTAATAAATAGAACACATGCAAAAAGATCATTTAGAATTAAGCAAAATAAATACTTTGGCATGAATAGATAAGATTAATAAGTAGCAACTACAATGAAAGTAGAAGCAACCATAAGTATCGATCAATCAACAGGACTCAATTCTACTAGCAAAAGTGCTTTGTGGTGGAATAAGGACAGTCAGCCTATGTTAAAGAGATGCAACACCAACAAATGCAGAGCCTGCTCAAAGTTTGAGAACCGACTTGGTAAAATAAAATATAAAGTAGAAACTACTCGGGATAACAGCATTTACCACTCTACTTGCTTTTTGTTAGTAAGAAGAATTTCAGATGCATGCTTTTTGTCTGCAAGTTCTGACAAAAAAAATACAGCTGTAGACTTAGATGATCGAGATAGGACTAACATTGGAAGATATTATTAATTCATTTACATTATATTATTAATAATATACCAAATACCAAACATCTCTACTTTCAGTTGTAGATATTTTCAAATATTCTTATGGTTTCAGTAATCACATGGTAAATCATTGAGAAGTAAAACATGCCTATGTATTTCTGAAAAAGAATGCATATGATGTTAAAGAAAATGCAGCAATGCCTATGACCTTGTCTGTGTAACACTATATGTGAACTTTGTGCATCTTTTATTCTTCTTGTAGGTACATCATGGACTATATGTAGTAGAATGTGTCCATGATTATATACATGATTATGGTTTACCAATATTACAGCTTGGTTTCTTAACTCATTCAATCCTTTACTTGCTCTCAAAATTCTTGGTGTGCGAAAAAATATTCCCTACCATCACTCTTCCTAAAGGCATTAGAGACATATTTGCCAATCTCCACCATAAAATTGATTTACTTTTGATTAGGGATGAAAATGGATCAGGTCAGACTAGGTCGTGAGTGACCCCATTCCGATCCGATTCTTTGATCAGATCTTGATATTAAACCCAGACCCAACCCAATAAAAGATTGGGTTGGGTCGGATCTGGTCCATGTTCAATTTTTTTGATCCAATGGGTCATTCGGGTCAGATCGGGTCCATGCATAACCCGTTCCTAATCCATGAAAGATAGATCTGATTTAGGTTTCGATCGATTCTGGGTTGGATCATGGGTTAAATTAATCAACAGGCGACAACTATAGCTATTTAATCAATTCTCATGAGTGCAATTGAAGTTGATCTCACAAGTTGACCACCCAATGATATTCGCGACATAGAATAATTTTTGGAGTGGTCATTAATATGTAACAATTATGTCTAAAAAAAAGACCAAGATGTACCTCATATATATATGAAAGGCAAATGGATGTGACCGTCCAAAGTTGGTTGGAGGATACAAATAAAAGTGAAATTTCTATTTCCCACTTATTCTCTAAATTTTTTGAGTTGGAAATGTTGTGTAGTTTTGATGCGAAGAATTTCTTATGGAGGTAGAAAGAGAAGAAAATAATGTTTATTGGGGACTTCATTGGCTCGAACCAATGAGTGCCACTCAATTATTGGGGTAGAAAAAAAAGAAGATGATGTTGTATAGATAGACAGTCCATTGCAATTTGTGCCTAGCCCATGCGAGCATATAATGAGTTCAGGTCTGATCGGGTCATTAAGTATAAGATCCATATGGACTTAGAAATTTAAGTGGATCGGGTTGGATCAAGTTGGGTCAAAATTTAGTAAATCCCCGATCAGAAAAATAGAACGGGTTTAATTTTAGAATCCAACTCTGATCCATGGATCTTTTTAAACGGTTCAGGTTGGGCCTCCGCGGGTTGGGTCGGGTTAGATCATGGATCAACCCGACCCATTTATAGCTTTACTTTTGATTATAGGCATAAAATTGATTTACTTTTTATTATAGGCATTACATATTATGACTATAATAAAAGGAACACTGATAATTTGGAACATCCCAAATCATGCATTGTATACAATTTACCACATCCAAGGATCATTTTTGTTTCCAAGAAAGAATTCTCTAAACAATGTATGAAATGCCTACCAACATGGAATTGATCGCATAAACTACATTTAAAGTCACCTCCATGATGCAACACTTTAAGGGCAATTCATGAAGGAATTCCTCTAATCTTCTTTGAAATGGTAGCAGTTATCACTATTTTAAATAATAAAGAACTTTTGAGTAATGTGCAAACCAATTATTAATAGCAAGATAGAATAAAGGATATTATCTAACAATGCTGATGATGTAACAAAGGTTGCAATAATCAAAATCAACTACGTATGCTAAGTGTATCCATTTAAATGGCTAAAAGTTCTAGTAACTATGTATATGTAAGTTACCATTAATGAAATATTTACATTCATGCTTTCTTTGAGAATTATGAAATATAGTTGAACACCTAAAAATTCATCATCAATACCTTTGCTGTTATAATATTCCAAAGTTCCATTTATAGTACTCTTCTCTTATTATAAAGTTTATTTTCCATTCTTGCATTGTTATGCTACTTTTGGTATATGAACTCGAAGTGTACATCACATAAAAAAACTCTAGAAGCATCCATTGAGTAGTCTATTTTGTTTATGTTAAAGGACTGCTCTTTAAGGCCTTTATTATTATGAGACTGATTTATTCCAAATAAATGAACAGAGACCAACTTTTTTGAAAGTCATTAGAGAAATAAAATGCATATAATAAATAAACTAAATCTATATCCAGTCTTTCTTTGTTGAAGACAATTTTATTTGAGATACAATAGTAACATACTATGTGATCAAGATAAAATTATATAAAGCAAATGAAAATAACTTCTCAATTCTATATTTTTACATGGTTACTAAATAAATTTGATGAAAATTTTATTTTTTAAAATTTCTTTAAACTTATTCAGGTAAATAATTTTAAAGGCACTTGAAAGAATACTCAACAGCAAAGGATTTTTTTGGAGATTTCTTAAATTGAAGGATATTTTTTTTGTATTTAATTATTCATGTTTAATCAAAATAAGTCTATGGGATTGCTGAGTTTCCTTCAAGTCATTAATTCATAAGATAATTCATATATACCAAAATATCAGAAAATTAGCCAAAGGTGTAAATAGTAAAATACATACAAAAAATACAAAATATTTTAGTACATAACCAACCCATATATTGCTTGACTAATGTGGATGAGATGATAAATATATGTGGTGGACTGAAATCAATTGTTAGAACTAGAAAATTTACTACCAATAACTACATAAGATCTACCAACAGACGAACTTGATCAAAGGCAAGTACAAAGAGAAGAAATTTGGTCACATGCTTGCCTGATGATCGCCGCAGTGTCGCAATTGGAGCACAGGATGTACGTAACGCTGCTCCCAGTATCCACAATCAAGGCAAACTCCCAATCCAGAGCCGTATCTACTAATTTTGCAAATATAGATATGGAAAATCTTGAGATTCAAAATAGAGTATACACATTGATTCAATTATGAAATTGAGTAATTTGATATCAAGAGCGTTTTACCTGTAATAAATTGAAGCCAGAAGATATTGGGCAAATAAATCTGATCATCTGGGAGGACTTCTTAAATAGAGTGCAATTCATGTCTATAGCACTACCAACAGAGGTTTCTTTTTGAAAGGCAATAAAAGCATCAGCACCAACATAGAGATTAAAATATAGAGATAAATCTAATCAACCAATGTTTCAGCTTCCCTTTTGGCTTAATAGATTGAAGACAGAAGATATTGGGCTGATAAATTTGATCATCTGGGAGGACTTTTTAAATAGAGTTCAATTCATGCCTATAGCACTACCAACAGACTTTTTTTCTTTTTGAAGGCAATAAAAGCATGAGCACAAACATAGAGATTAAAACATAGAGATAAATCTGAGCAACCAACGTTTGAGGTTCCCTTTTGGCTACTTCATGTCTCCCACCCAACTGGTAATCTTGAGGACCGAAAAATAGAGGAATACTAAGGAAAACATAGGAAAAATCAACGAAAACCAACGAAAGATAGAAAAACCCAGCTTCCCATGAGTCTCCTGGAGAATAGATAAAAGAAAGAAAATACGGAACACAAGACGCCAACCATCGTTTGAGCTTCCGCTTCATGTCTCCCACCCAACTGGTAGTTGAGGAATACCAGAAAAAACATAGAAAAGATCAACGAAAACCAAGGAAAGATGGGAAAGAAAAAAAAAACTCTCTCACCCGCCTAAGCTTCCCTGCTCGCCCACTCTCGAGGACGAAAGCCTCCCCACCAGATTAATTCCGCAAACAAAAAAATCAAGAATAAAAATGATGCAAATAAAGAGATTAAATCTGGGATCGGACAATCCCCCTGGTGACCTCCCTCCACCGCCGGCAGACACAGGCGCAGCGTAGCGGCTACTGCTTGCTTCACGATCTTCCAGCAACATCCACGCACACCGCAGCTCCGTCGGCGGTGATGGCTCCACCCGATTGGGACTCTTGAGGACGGGAACATATTGGAAGAAAAATATAGAAAAAAAATTAAAGGGATCTATGGGAAGGAAAGCAACGCGAGGGCTTGGAAAGACGAGAGCGATCAGAAGGGGTTCGAAAGGAAAAAAAAAAAAAAAAGCAAACACGCTGAAAAAAATAAATAAATAAATTAATAAATTAAGAGATTATTTTTTAATATTTCACCTCTAATATTTAATTATTATTTTACTAATATTATATAGATTCAGCATCTGGAAGCATGAAAGTGGGACGAAAGTAGGTGATCCCACTTCCAATCTTCCACACAGAGACATGCGGGTATCCTTTGCACCGGCCACATTTAATTGTTTTGCTTGATATCCCAAGACCAAGAAGAGATGGACGGTACCCCAAACCGAGTGGGGGACTATTGCCATAATTGCTGCAATTAGATTATAAATATTTTTTTTAAAATTAATTGACATATTTTCCTCTTCTTTGGACTAGCGTTTGCTTTTCCGGTTATTGTCAACATGTAAGCTTAAGCGAGAGCCGAGATTGCCTGGTATTTAAAATTTAGGGGACGTGGGATTCCAAGTACGCGTTACGCCATTGGGGATCGTTGGCAAGAGAGTGGGGGACCGGGGAAGGCCTCGATGTCGGGGGATCTCTTAGGCCTTTTGGGCATGCAAACCCCGTATGTCCTCTATTTTGAATGAATTTAGCCAACAAATTTGCCTTCTTATAAAATTTGAGGATAACATTATGCAAATAACTCATAAAATAACTAATTATTTGCAAAAAATGGATGATCTTAAGGAGTCCAACTGTATCACTTCATGCATTCTTGTAACATGCTGAAGCCTCCTTTCTGAAGAAAAAATTCGGATCGAGACTTTTGAGAGGTAGAAGGTGTTTCATCAGGTTTTTGAAATAAATAATTTTTTTATTAAATTATTGATGGTGCTCCCATCGCTGTTATCTCAATAAAATATTATATTATTTATAAAATAGCAGTAAAATTATTGAATATTAAATTTTTTCTCTTGCAATCGAGATCTTGAATTTTTTTGATGTCTGCTTGCTGTTTATGGTTGATGTTTGGAATCTTCTAATATGTATTATTTTTTTAAATATTTAATTTTTAAATAAGTTAGTGTATTAAGCTCAATGTAAATGACTCAAACTTTGTAACATGATAAAGGAAGAAGGTTGAGTAATAATATAATAAAATAGATAATAAAGTAAGGGTTTTGGAGTATTTAATGTTTCTTAGAAATAATAAATTATATTCATATTATATTAAAGATAAAAAAATATTTTTTTATAAAAATAATTATATCTATTATATTTTTTATAATAATTTTTATTTTTAATATTATTTGATTAAAATATTTTATTGTTTTTTTAAAAAAATATTAAATATTTCTTAACTAATGTCCAACAAAATTCTGAAAGTAATAATCACTATGTTGCTATCTAGGGCATTTATTGGTAGAGGTGGCCACCCTGGTTACATTAATTGCTCATGGTAGCTCTCGTTGCTTGGTGGAGCTCCTAAGCTAAGGTGGAGACCTGTTAAATTTATCTTACCATTAAATTAATTTTTTTTTTTTTGGGAAAATTAGAACGCTCAAATGAGTATCCAACCAAAGCGGTGCCACCAAGGCTCGGGGAAGCAAGTATATTAATTTATCTGCGAAGACAGCGGCCACATCCTCTGAGCTTTTACTAGGTACAAGCGCAAGGCCAAAGTAGCTACAATTTTGCTCTATGCACCAGATGCTTCGCACACGTGCTATGGATGTCACAGAGTCATGCTGATTGCTACATTCTTTGACCAAGATATTTTTTAGCCCTCGAGGCATGTATTTTTATGAAAAAATATCATGAGAAAGTTAATTTTTTCATCAATCAATTTATTTATGTACCCATACTTCTCTAAGATAATATTTGGTCACATAATTTCAGATGAAATAAGAGCTTTTCTATCTTATTTCCTTAAATAGTTGAAAAAATAATGACAGGCCGGGATGGTTTAATAATTTTGGTCAACGCTCATATATTTTCATGTATCATGATTTAGCTATTCCATTATGGATAATGAAATAGTTTATTCTAAATTTTTAATAAATTTTGATTTAGAAAGTAGAAATAATACTACATTAATTAAATTGCATTACTTACTTATTCTAGATGGAAAGTTTAAAATTTTAACTAAATAAAAATCTAAAATAATAAGAAGAAATTATTATTCTTTGAAAATTCATATTCCTATTTCAGAAATAATATTTGGGTATTCAAACACTACCTAAATGGATAAATTATTTTCCTATAGATAGTATTTATCTATAAAATAGGAGGAAAGTCTTACCTACTTAAGAGATGAATAAATCATTTTTCTACCGATCAAAAAAATAACTTTTTTATTTCATTCCTAATATACTCCTAACCCATGATAATAATATAATAATATATAATCCTATCTTATATATAAAATAATATAATATTATTATCTGATAATAATATTTTATTATTTAATATAATATATAACTATAATAATATGATGTTATATTATTATAATATAATATCAATATTTTATATTATTATTATAATAAAAATATAATATAATGTAATAATATATTATTTTAATATGTGTTAATATTATATACTATATTATAATATATAATTTATTTTATTATATATAATATAATTTATTATATTATATTATATTATATATACAACATATATTACCCATATTTACGAATATATATTATATAATATTATAAATTATAATATAAAATATAATATATTATACAATATTATTATATATTATAATATTTATATAATAAAGATAATATGAAAAATATGGATAGATCTGAGTAATTTTTCAAGAAACTAGTAATATAAAAAAATATAAATAATAGATTCTCGAGTTTTTTTAATGCATAAATAAATATGAATAAATTATTTTTTTATCTAAATATTATTTTAAAAAAAATTATCAAAAAAAATATTGATTCTTGTATTAAGTTTTTTATCCTCAAGAGAATAAATTTTTAAAAATGAGCGGATAAAAGGATTGGTAGACAATATTAATTTCTTCTTTATTATCAAAAAAAAAAATTCTACTTAATGTGTGTTGGATTGCATGCCACAAATTTATCTCACATATGTAATTACTTATTTTATGCATTCAAATAACTAACGAATAGTCGATCTAGAGATGGCACGGGATTTTGACATAATGATATTACTGATGAGAGCTTCCAAATGAGTCAGATGAGCAATGCAATAAACATGATACATTGATGTAGATTTGATGTTTTTGATGGTTCAAATTATAATCTAAGAGTAAGATCATTCTATAATTGATGATCCAATGAAATGTATAAGTATATAAACTCTAGTAGACCAGTATGTACCGATAAATATTTGATGAAAGGCTCTGAAAGCATACTGTATCTTGATTTTCATGATTAAGCTCTGTAGACATACCAACAACACTCCAATTGAAAGCACGTCAGCCAGGTATTATAAAATTACATAATGAAAATTATAAGCAAGATTTCCATTGTAGGGAAATTGTGGATAATTGAGCTAAATTTGCTAAATAGTTTATTCTAAAATCACCAGTTCTATATTGAATTAATATCAAGTGGTATGAAGCAATTATATTTTAAAATTAGGATGCATGATATAGCAATATTTTTAAAATTATTTTATTTGTAAAATAAAAAATTAAATAGTTTACACGTCATAAATTTTTAGATATATCAAAAATTTGGTCAACAAAAGAATATATATATATATACATTAATAATTTTAAAAATCCTCACATTTTGTTGTTTGCCCAATTGCTACGAGAGAGGTTGATATTCACAATCTAATGCATGGTTAACTAAACAGATTCGGTTCGTGAAATATCTGATATTTAGAGAAGAATTTTTGACCGATCCATTTACAATTCATTTAACTTTAATATTTTATTGAAAAAATAAGGACAAAAAATTAAAAATACGAACAGAAATTCATATTGCATGGGCATGCCACCATGATTTTAATGTATAATATTATAAAAAAATTAATTATTTTCTCTTAAAACTGACCCAGTCCATGGTTTACCAAAATATCCTTCGGAGGCGGAAAGTACATGCATCCTTCCACGGTCCATTGTCCTTTTCCAGCAACAAATAGAACCACCCATCCCCCTCTTTCTTACATAAGATTTCTCTCCCCCCTCTCTCCTGGTCTCGGACCGAACACCCAACACCTCCCTTCCCCCATCCACCCTCGTGTGCGTGTCGGTTTGGATATCTCTCTCCCGCTCGCGCTCCCCTCCCATCTCTTCCGCCTCCCTCTTCTTTCTCCTCCCTGCGGCTCTCCTCCTTGGTCCAAAATTCGTTTTTTTCCTGCTCCATTTCTTCTTCAATATTGCTTCCTTGGTTCGTTTTCTGTTGTTCCCTCTCCAAAATCAAATATTTCCTGTCTTTCTCCGCCAATCTTCCCTGTTTATGAGATCATCTCGGCGGTAGGAATATATTGGGTGATGGGAAAGTACATGAAAAAGCGCAAAATCACAAGGGAGGTGGCGGTGATGGAGGTTCCCCATCAGTCCTCCTACGGGGTCCGCACCCGGGCCAAAACCCTAGCCCTCCAGAGCCTCCAGAAGCCCAATCCAGACACTGCCTCCTACCTCGAGCTCCGAAGCCGCCGCCTCGAAAAGCCTTTTGTCGCCACCACCACTAGGGCTAAGGGGGCCTGCAAGGACAAATCGAGCCCTAGCCCGAAAATCAGTTCTAACGTTAGCTCTTTGGGGAGCACCAGCCCTGGCGGCCGGCAGGCAGAGGGCCCGGTGAATTCAGGCTCGGTGGGGTCGGTGTCGGCGAGGAGCTGCTGGTCGAAGAAAGGGGATGCCTCAACGGAGATCGAGGTGTCCTCTGGGTTGAATGTTCTCGAGCCCGAATCTGGCAGGTGCGCTTTGTTCTAATCCTTTCAAATTTAGGGCTTCCTTCTTTGCCGTTCTCCGCTAGGGTATGCTCTTGGTTCTAATTTGATTTTTTCTTTTTTTTTTCTTTTTTGGTCGCTTCTAATTCAAAATCGTATTTTTAAGGGCATCACGGGTTCTTGTTTTCCTAGCGGCGAAGCCAGATACCTGAAACACGACTTTCCGTTTATTCTGTCCGTTTTTTGTTTTTAAGTCATTGTTTAGGAATTTTAAATTTCACCTGCATTGATTTAGGGTTCCATTAAATGTGCAAATTTTAATTTTCTTGGGTGCTTTCTTTATTTGATTTTTAGGATATTATGAAAAAAATATTTATTAAATCACAATTTGTTTCTCCGAAAAAGTCTCTTTTCTATGTTACTTTTTTTTTCCCAAAAAAAAAAAAATTTCCCCACTACCTTTTCTTTGTTCTACCGAAAACCACTCGCATGAGTGTCCCCTGATTTCCCTCCGCAACTCTGTTAATGTCAAAAAGGAAATTTCTTTCTAAAATCAAGGCTTACTAGTTACTAATATTTTTTTCTTGTGTTATTAGCTTCTGAGCTCTAGGCTATCTTTTTTCTTTTTAATTTCTTTCTGGAAACATAATTTTTCTCTGTTACCGTTCGAAATCAGGCTTCTCGAAGGCTCCAAAATTCTTAGTGAGCGTTTCCACTATTACTTTTCGCTTCATTCGTTGTTATTTGACTCATCTGGATTGCTTCTCCACCATGAATACCGCCTTTTTATTGCCACTGTTATCTTCAGAAATTTTTTTTGAGCATTTATTAATAGATAATATTATAATAAAACGTGGGAGATTCTCTGCTACTTGTGTGAATTGGGTATTGGACGGACCTCTTTCTTTGAGTCCGTATGTGGGCTTACCATATTTGACAATACCTGAATTGAATGTCCTCTCTCTTTCCCAACTTCATATGTATGCATGTATACACACATGCATATACACACACACACACACACACACATGCATATATATACATGCATATACATGTATGTGTATATATGCATGTATATATGTATGTACATATCTATATCTATATCTACACACAGACTTATGTATGTATGTATGTGTGTGTGTGCGCACATACTCATCTCGATTTAGCGGACAAGCTTTACTGGCATGTATGTGTGTGTGTATATGCATACTCATCTCGATTTAGCGGACAAGCTTTACTGGTATGTATGTGTGTGTATATTTATGTCTCTCTGTGTGTGTGTGTGTCTCTCTCTCTCTCTTTATATATATATATATGTATGTATGTATGTATGTATGTATGTATGTACTCATCTCGATTTAGTGGACAATCTTTAGTGGTTTTATATGATATGTACTTATCTCGATTTAGTGGACAAGCTTTCGTGGTTTTATATGATTTCCACTGATTTGCGGTTCCTTGCAAATATTAATTAATGTCTTAATTTGGTTAAAGCATGACGTGGGTCATCAGTAACCGCTTTAGGTGGTGGATGTCACTCTTCGATATTTTGTTTCCTATTTTTTCTCTTATTTTCTCGACATAACTAGGTTGCTTGAAGTTTATCAGTATTTCAAAGTATGCATTTATTTATTTTTCTGTGCACCTTTTGATTCCTATATTTTTCCTTTATAAAAAAGGTGATCCAGGGACCATTCCCAGGCCACAAACTTGTGTGGATTCTGCATATATATTATGGCAAAGGATCCAGAGAAGTGTAATGAGAACTGGATGATCATAATGGAAAACTTGCTGAGTGCTGGAGCTACTTTTAGATTAGTGATTTTTCTTTTCTTTTTTTTTTTTTTTTTTTGTGGTGGGTGGGGTTGGGGTGGCGGGGTGGGAAAACTGGATTGTTCATACAACTCTTTTGAATGTTGCTGATAAAGATAGTTATAGTGTCCGTTGCTCCACCATTTTTTCATGGCGTCTGTGGTTCATTTTCTTTATTTATATATATATATTTTTAGTGGGATTCTTCTAGCACTCATCTGATCATGATCAGAGGGCTGTCAAGCGTGGCATTCAGATCTGCCAGACAGCCATTTGTCAGGATAATCCGCCAGTGGATGTTGGGTCCATATGTTGTTGTCTGATGTGGTTAGATATACAAATAATTAGTGTATGCTTTTAAGTTGTGCATTTGACATGACCATGCCCCTTACTAGGATCGAATGGCAACGGAGTTCTCATGATGTCAATCTTATATGGTTGCACTGTAGGGGTTGGGTTTTTCTCCCCATCTTAACAAAAAATTATTGATTGTGCATTTTTTATCTGCAAGATTGATGTAGCTAAGAACATGTAATCATTACCTGGCGGTTTTTCAGGTTTCCGCATGAACAGGGAAAAAATTTTGGAAAAGAATGTTTCTCTACTGTAGCAAAAAATTGAAGTTTTTTCTTTTTTCCTTTTTGGAATAATAAATTGTGGAAGTCTATCTCTTTCTGGTAAATATTATCAAATCCAATCCTTTATGCCTTTTATAAGTGTCTCTGTTTGCACTGTTTTCCAAATTTTAGATGACTTTTGTAACATGCTTATATAAATATATTATTTCAAAGTTCTTTCAAGTTTTTCTGAAAGAAAATTTTTAAAAGAAAACATGTAGAGGATTTTATCTGCTAATGCTTGGCTGCAGGAACGCCAGAGAGACAACACCTTGCAGTTTGATGAGGGATCCTGAATCTATAGAGACTCCCAGCTCTACAAACAAACCAACTGAATCAACCGCCAACAGCAGGAGGATGCGGAGCTCAGTACATGTCAACATCCCAACCGCCCTTGAAATGGAAGAATTTTTTGCTGGAGCTGAGCAACCTCAACAGAGATTATTTGCAGAGAAGTATATAATTCTTCAATATTTTCTCCTTTTAAAATGTTAGATTACAAATCATGTAACTCCAGTTCTCATGTTTGTCATCTTCAAGGAGACAACGTAAGTGTGAAAAAGAGCAGATTGATGAGTTGAGCTCATTTGGTTGGATATATTTTACCAAATCTAGTAAGATTTAGTTTTCTAATACAGTAAAATGACTTTCACTTAAATATTGAATAAAACATGTCAGCATAGAAGACAATATTGCGAGATTTTAAGAAGAGGATGGTGATCTCAGGCTTGTAAGCTAATATGGTTCATTAAGTTCGGTTTCAGTTGGTTTATTTCACTAAACTGTCGTTTTTGCGTCTAATGTTGTCAGGTACAATTTTGATCCTGTAACTGATCAACCACTTCCCGGCCGATATGAATGGGTGAAATTGGACTGATAGACATGGAAGCTGACCGTGTACCTGCAACTTCTCCATTCATCTCTGCCCAGGAGTTTCAACGGCAGATGCAAGGAAGAAACGAAGTGCAACAACACCGGTGCTTAGTTTATTCTGTAACATAGAACCTAGTGAAAGGCGACCAAAATGGGAAAGGTGGTCATAAATCCAAAACCTTTCTAACATAACATTTAGGCGGTGACAGGGGTCCATCAACTTTTCTGTCTTCTGATAACACCGGGTATGTATCAGACTTTTCTGGCTTTGTGGGGTATATAGGGATCTGTATCTTAATTTGTATCTTGTGCATACAGCAAGTGATGAAACTGGATGTCTCTTTGGGAATAAATATGGCCCCATTTGCACCTTGTCTTCTATCTCAGAAACATCTTTACTGTTTATTGTGTTGTTTGCCATTTCCCAAAAAGTTCTTTTTATCTTTTTCAATAGGTTCAGGTGGATGTGATGAGCCCATGTGTTGCTTGTTGGGTTTCTGCAGTGATATCTGACTCTTCTGTTGTCAGATTTGCTTATTTACTTTGTCGGTATGGTATTTGAGTATCTGATATAGGGGCCTTTTTTTTTTCTTTAACCTATGGTAACTCTTATTAGTTATGTGCTTGAACAGCTTGGATGGCAGGTATGAGGTGGTAAAAGCTTTTTGTACGCATATAGTTGCATGAGTACAATAGCACCTGGCACATCCAATGAGATAACTTCTCTCGGTAGAAATATTTGATCATGGCTGTGATCTCATCAATAATTTAAAAATCTGACTTGGTACTTTGAAATTTTCATTCATATAAATAGTAAAGTTTTGGTTTTCCTCTTCAAAAAAGGCTTCTCTATTCCTATTTAGAGAAGCAAGAGGAGCTTTGCAAGGTGCATCTCAAATTTGACCTCACATTTGATCGAGAAGTCACATCGAGCCTTTTGCATTATCAATATTATATCCCAGATTAACGATTTTGTATTTTGTTATGCTCCTTATTAGATTCTCTCAATTAATCTTTTATTAAAAGAATGCTCTCTATCTTTTTTATAAAACTACTACGCTTTTCAGCAAATCCGGGGAAAAATATATTTTTTTCCCCAACTAATAGATGAATACCTTTCTTTTTTAAACAAATAAAACAAATAATAATTATTTCGTTTTATGTTTACTTTATGCTCTTTTGGCTATTCTTTTTCAGTGCGGCTTAACCTATGTATTTTTAGGTAGGACCTTGATTTTGCAACAAACGAATGGCTTGTTGGCTGGAACATACGGGTGAAACTAGATTTGTAGAAGCTGTTTCCGTCCTTCCCTTTTGCATTGGTAACAAGGAGTCTCCGGCAGCTCCGGAGGAGCTGAATAGGATCTCACTGTTGGGAGAAATGTGGACGCAGATCGACTGCTTTCCACGTAAAAAATTGCAAAACCCTCAATAATGTAGCATATTTTCTTTAATATTCGGGAGATGCTCTTTAGCAGGATTAGAGCCGATATTTCTGGATGTATTTACAGAATGATCCGCTTTTATCCAAAAAAAAAAAAAAAAAAGATTTGGTTCCCCATATAAAGTATATGCGGATTTATGTACATTCGCACACTATCTTAGCGGGGCCTACCCATTATTCCCTGACGAGCCTTGTGTGCGACTCTTCGCATATAAATGTTTATGCGGATTGACGTCCACATAGAACTTCTATGCGCGTTCCCGTGCATGAAATTTGTATTGTCAGCATCAGGGTAGGTAGACTGTTGATGTTAGGTACACATGTCCGCATGCATTATCGTATGCCGATTTATTTCCATGTGCTCGTTCGTACGAGATCATTGCACGAATGCTAATTTTAGGCGTGCATCCGCCTAAGATGCACATTTTTGTATAAAACCCAATAAAAAGTTGTTGTTAAATTTAAATTTTCCAAAGCGCCAAAGCTGGTACGGGTGGTGTTTCTCCCCATCGAATAAAAGTTGGGCGGTGCCATTTCCAATATGTTCCACGCATCCAAGGAAAAAGGTGGATGGTGGAAGGTAGGCTAGCCCTCCACCCAGCTTCTTTGGAAATGATAATTGCTCGTAAATGAAAGGATTCCAAAGGAAGAGGAGCTCGAAGTTTGCTTTCGGCCGTTCATACCTGAAATTTGTCTATCAGAGGCTTCCTCAAGGTCCAGGTGAATGGGCCAACAATTCTGAATTGAGAAAGGGTGCCTTGTTTCACTTGTTGGGGTTGGTGGTGGGCTTCTCTCCTGGGATTCCTCCAGGATGCCCGCAAGGCAAGAAAGAGGCCAGTTGGCCTCCATGTGTATTTGACAGATAAACCTCCAGTCACTGTCAGTTGCTTTAAGAGACATGTATGTGAGGGAGAATCATTACGAAATACTCAGCAAATCATCGTTTAGTCACAAATCTGTGGATCGAACTGGTTGGATAAAATCGATTTCATCAAAAGAAAAATAAATTAGTCTCTTGTTATTCAATGAAGTCTAGGTATATGGATCCTTCTCTCCCTTTAATTTGTGCTTAGCGCTAATTGGACGCCAAAGCTCCGGCATGAGATCGTACGACCATTCATCAATTACTTGTTCTTTACATTTTAATTAATTTTGTGTGCAACATGCATGTTTGATCTGACAATGCCGTGAATCTATTGAGTTGGTTGCAACGTCACGATTTGGAAGCGTATCACTCTGCAAGCACGTCTACGGGACTAACTTTTATGTTTTTGTATAAATAGTATTAGTATTCTATCATGAATGCTTTTCTTTGAAGTTTAATGACATGAAGTTCTAGCATCATTAGAACTTCACTCATCGTACCAATTCCGGGTAATAATAATGAATGAAGGAAATGAACGTCAATCCTTACGCATCATACTGCCCAACTGTCTTTTACACCCCAGATATGAATTCATCACACTCACACCACCTACACCATGGAAAATTTGGGAGTAAAGAGATGGGTTACCATTAGAAAATTTTCATATCTTATTCATCATATTTAGTAGCTTATAACCTATTCAAACAATGATAGCTCATGCACGGAGAAGAGACAATGATCCAAGTGGTTAGATTGGTAACCATACTTATAAAATATTCTAGTGCCACAATCTTCTATATGCTAGGGTCGAAAGTACATGTGACTTCTTTGGCCCCGTATCACTGTTTAAGCTGAATCATGCTTTAAGTACATTTTGATGTCTTTTTATAAGATAAAACAGTTGTGATTTATCAACGTGTACAGCTACATCTAGAATATAATTTCTCCAAATACTCTGGGGGAGCAAGACCTCGACCCAGGCAATTTTTGTGCTACAGTGGGATTGACCAAATCCAGGAAGCGTCAAAATAATCTCTGACCTCATCCGACATGTTAAACACCCAGGTCAACGGGCCAAACATGGCCGCCGAGCTTTATTGTTGTCTTTGTACATTAACTCACATGCACATGGAGGCACCGACGCCTTGGATTATTGTCCGAATGTTAAGACATACCTACCTGATGATGATACGTACCCATTCGGACGCATATAAACACCTCCGAAACGCTCCCTTTACTCACCCCCTCTCTGTGAGCCTAGCTTTTGGTTTCTTAAACCCTCGTCGTTTTGATCGGAAAGAGAGGGTTTTGCAACCATGGAAGGAGACAGGAGAGCGGAAGCAGGGAGTTCCTCCGCCTCGAGGACTATCAGGGACGTCCTTGGAAGTCCGCCGGAGAGCGGTGATGATGCCTTGGTTCATGAGAGGAACGCCGAACTCGATGAGGATGATGTCGAAGGAGAGGAGGACGAGGAGGTCGGCGCCGAGGGTTTCGTTCCCGGGCCTTTGATCCCTCTCAAGGAACAGCTGGAGAAAGATAAGGTCTTGATTTTAGTCTCTTCTTTTTTCTCTTGTTCTTGACCTTTTTCCTTCTTTTTCAAGATTCGGGATGTGGCTTTCTGCCAAAGGTGCGATCTTTTTCCAAATCAATTAGATATATGCTGTATTTTAGATCTTTGTTTTCTTTATCCTTTTGGTTTTCTTGGATTCTTGGTTGGTTTTGACGTTGCGCGTTGTGAGGTGGTGGGTTATTTTGGGTTGGTTTTTGTTCTAGGAGATGTCTGCTATCTGATCTTGATCATGTAGGTTTCAATCTCTTTGTCTATTTTTAAGAATTTTGTTTTGAGGCGTTTTTTCCCATGTTTGTCTTAAAATTTGCGGCTTCTTCACACTCTGTGGTTCATGTCGTGGTTATCATAAAATGTGTCATACGAGTATAGATTGATTCGAGTTGTGGGATCGATTGCAATTTGCTGCATTGCTCTTTGATCTGCTGCAATGCATTATTTCTACATTCCAGATAGAAAATGCTAGTTGTTGGAAGGCCTCTTCTCTCTTGAATGGGCTCCTTGTGGTCATTAATAACCTAGTCTTTGTTTATCAATATCTTAGTCTCCTGGCAATGACTTAATATATATTCATTCAGTAGTACTGGTTTTATAAATTATCTAGCTTTGATGCTTGGTAATTGCTTTTTTAATGCACTGCAGATTTTAATGCCTTGAGTTGTTCAAGGTAGATTTTGTCTGAGTTTTACTTGATAGAGTCTTTAAAAAATTATTTAAATAAACAGTGGTATAATAATACAAGTTGACTGATTCCAATCACTAGATCACATTAGCCTGTGAACAAACTATAGTAGGACCACATGCCTAGTTGGCCAGCCTACAAAAGGGCATAATTATCGATAAAGTAAAAAATAGCGATGGAAATTTCTGATATCTCCTGTTGCTGTAGCATTGTGCTGACCAGATGGTGCTTCTCTTCCTAGGAGTTTATGTCAGGTTGGCATGGAAGGGTCTTAATGATCGGTTATATTGTTTGTCAAGATCCCATATATCACTTCTTTATTGTTCTTCCTTTACTCAATCTTTTTAAATCCACAAAGAACTAATATGTGGCATCATAATATTTGAGATGCTCTTCCCTCAACCTCCCTGCCCTGCAGAATGATTCTAAATGAATTTTTAAATCATGAATAGATCTGCTTAGAGGAATTTATCTCTACTTTTGTGCAGTAACATTTTGAGGTTATTCTTAGTTATAACGCTTTTTGCTATTTTATTGCCTACCAAAAAACTGATTTAATCTAGAAAACATACTAAATTTTTCTTATCAGTTAATTTCTTTTTTCTCCGCAAACGTCATCAAACTTCAAGAAGGAAGCAGCTCGAAAAAGAGCCAGCATTGAAGAATAGAAGGTAGAACCCCCAGCTTATACACGACCTCCTTGATAAATAAGTAGTAGCTTTTGACCGTCATCCCTGTCATACCACCTCTCCTTCTAGGGTTCTTGATAGCATCAATCTTCGGATGATGCCATTTTGTGCATTGTTGAAATTTATCTTTTCTTTTCTTGAACACATAATGAACAAATCAGTATCATTATCTTTTCTAAAATTGCCAAGACGATCTTGGAAGATTCTTCATTAACTGATTGTTGATCTTGAATGTGACCATACATATGAAGGTGCTTCCAATCAGTTGATATGTTTTACCATATTTGATTCTCCATATCACTATAATAACTCCACCTGTTGTTAAGTAACATGTCTGGATATCTGATGCATTAGTTGATATTTGTTTTACTAGGACATATTTGCCCTACTTAGAGTGAAGTTGAAATATTGTGGATGTAATGCAACTATGTTGTCGCACCGGCCTAGTGCTGATATCATAGGGGCCGATATGCTACAATATTGGGTGAACGAGGCCCGTATTGCCCATACCATGTTGGCTCTGTCCTGCTTGTACACGTTTTTCTTTCTGCTCATTTGTATTGACACATAATAGAGACGTATTGAGGATCACAATCGCATATCGAGGATCATAGAGTACCTGCTATTCATCAATATATGTCTGGGTCCTTGAGGTTTGAATTCTTGGTTAGAATACACGGAGTTCCAACGGATCTGCTCATTTATTTGTCCACACATGATGATAAGTTGAATTAATGGCATGATAATGATTATCAAATCTGGAAACTGTATATGATCATAAATATTAAATATTTCCTTCATCTTTAGGTTGGATGCCATGGCCTGAAAATGTCATAGTAAGAAAAAAAGCAGGGCCGCAACAATCCATTTAAAAAATGAGATCTTATCTCAGACAATTAGGAGGTGACAGGATCTTTCTTACAGAAATCCTCTATGACATTTATTTAAGTCCAATAACTGCTGGCTGGGTTTTATCTGGATCACTGGGCTAAACACCACTTTTGGTAGGAAAGCTTTGTGTTTAAACACATATCTTAATAAACTGTAAATAGATTTTTTGTTCTTATAGGTTGATATAGTTAGGTACCCTGCTCCAAATAAGGTACTTTTAGTTGCTCAGTAGACTTTAAATTAGTCAAGGGCTGTGATAGTTTCATGTTTCGATATGGCCGAAAATTAATGTGTGTAATAACGTTCTTGTTTACCACGTGTATCCCATGTACTCTAATAATCCTATTTTAGATTAGGGTTGAGGTTCACCTTTGGCCAATAACTAGAGCATCTTTCCCATTGTGCTGATTAATCCAAATGTTAAATCAAGAACCATATTTATCTCTTTCCAGATCTGAGTCAAAATTGCATTGACATTACAAACTGTGAGAGTAGAAAATCATCAATCTTTGCCAGCAATTATGCTACCAAGATACACATCTGGAATATCCTCATACACTAACAACTAAATCTGATCCAAGATCTTCTGGAATGGATTGAAGTATGAGTAATCTAGAGGGCAAAACTGTTCCACCAATATTTTTCTTGAATATCTAGTGAGCTGTCCTATAATTCCAAACTGTCGAAACTTGCAGGAGGAGCATCCTGAAGATGTGGAAGGAACAACCAAGGTTCTTAAAGATCCCTTAGTTATTGCTAAAGGAATTTATGAAAAGCAAAGCAACCATCAAAATACCCGAATCTTGAAGACGTGGAAAGGTCGACTATCGGATTTTCATCAATTTTCCCCTAATTTGATAAATGCACTGGATTAGTTTGCTTGTTTCTTTAGTGATCAATAGAGGAAGAGACTAACTGATTTGGCAATCCAGCAATCGACCATGAGTCACTGTATGATAAGTCATAGTCATCAACTTGCAAAAATCATGATGATGGTGATAGAATTTAGGCTGATATAGATGGATCTTAAGTGTGGGAATGGTGCAGCATGGGCAAGAGTTTCTGAAAGAATTAGATTTGTAGCTGGATGTTTTTCTTTTTACCAAATAGGGAGGATTCAGTAATAATTGTATGATTTTCATAACTACCCGAAGCACCGCATCTCAATTTAGTAAGGTTGGGGACTTGGAGGTAGTGTGATGTAGGTCACTTTGGTTAGGGCAAAAAAGAACAAGACTTTTTATTCTTCAAAAGTTCTGGATGCTTGCTGTCCAAGACTGAGGAATAGGGCAGATCTGAAATAGATTCCAGTTGTAATGGGGAAATGGAGATTGTGTATCAGCCCCTAAGGTTTTGGGAGGTCTCAAAACATAAGCAAGAGTTTCTAGGGTTAAAAAGAATATCAAACTAGGCGAACTCAAGATCAAGACTGGTTCAAGGAGGTTAGAAGAAGTGAAAACTAAGTTTTCTTGTATCAGATCAAGATTGAGCTCAGCAGAAAACTGATCTAGCTATGAGATAATTCAGTAGTCAAGTAACTTGACAATGAAATGGAGAATGATGAAATTCTAATATATCAGATTTTAATAACATGCAAGGATCAATCTACAGTGCAACAATCCAGCAAAGAAGAAGAATAGAAGCAGAAATGTATAAGAAAAGAGAGAATAGCAGAGAATGGAAGAAATAAGGCAAGAGGAGAGGAAAAAGCACCTTTACCAGGCCTCCCTTAAATCTCAATCAAAATTCCATGTACAATCTGTTGGACGCCTAATGCAGTCCATTTTATAAAGCCAACCACCATTCATATTTTGAAGTTTTAGACTCCTGCAATATTAGGGCTCTAATGAACCAAGTTGATAAGGGAAATAAAAGAACTTTTGTTGGGCATCAATCTTCATGGTAATGTACCATAAATAGTTCGAAAGAGTAACCATTTTATTTAATATAAAACTAACTAAAACACTACTTATAAAAGATGGAACCCATAAACAAACTCAGAAGCAATAAAAATAAATGCTGTTGGCTGAAGTTGCAGTGACCTTTTGTCTCATGGTTGGTCACGGTAGCAGGATGGAGCACTAAAATGACTTGATAGCCATCCGATCATGCAACTCAGCTCTTTGTTGCTCATAACAGTGATAAAGGTGATCATATGCTGAGATTTGTACCCGTTGCATCCACCTTTAGTCCACAATAGCCTCTATTCAATAGCAATTGCATCATGATAACTATCAAGGGAAGAAAGAGATATCATGATTGCAAACATAAGGTGAAGAAAAAAAAATCAGACAACCACCTCCTTAGTTTTTATATTCATGTTCTTTTATAAAGTCATGAGCAGCATGTGGGCTTGTAAAAGTTGAATATCTTCTGATTTTGTTCCATACTGGAAAATAAGGTATATTTGGCCAGTTAATAGGTTTTAAAAGGTGGTTGCTAAAATTCAGTTTGCTACAATGATATTGCTATAACGTTCTTTCTTACTTTTTAGCCATTCAAAATTTTTATTAGTTTCATATAACTCAAGTATCAATTCTTCATCAGTGATGGCATATATCATGTAACCCACCAAAAAAGCCTACTCTATTAACACTGCCTCTACATTCAGACCTTCCCGCTCATTATCATCATTTTTTGTTATTTTGCTTGGATACTTTTTTGATTACCTTGCATAGTCTGTGCAATACCAAAGGTCAAGGTTGTGTTGTCTGTCAAGCCTCTCCATCTTTGGACCCTCTGGCAGTTTTTGGCACTTTGCCTTGCATCTCAATCCCATATTTGCCTAAAATTCAAGATAACAGTATTTATTTGTGTTCCAGGGTCTTAGAACCCTACTCCTGTCCATGGATCCCTTGGGTTGCAAATGAAGCGATGTATATCTACTCAAAGAATAACTGAACAAAAGAAAAAAAATCTGGAAAATCTTAAATATACATAGTACAATAGCATGCTTACATTTAATGGAGGAAAAAAAAAAGATTTTGTGTTAGATCCCCTGATTGCCCAAAACTCTGATAGTGGTAATTGTTTGTGTTTAACAGTGTAGAATGTTGAGTCTGTCCATGGACCCATTAGGTTGCAACTGAAGGGGTATCTACATGTTCAGCTGATCATTCTACATAAATATTTTTGAAAGAAAAGAGAAACAATTCCCTAGAAGGTATCTAATAGATCTATCCAAATATCCAATGGGAACCAAATATTTTTACTATTCAAATTACAAAAGATTTCATATGCCGGATTACATATTGAAGACAATAAATTAATAAATAAAATAAGCTAGCTTCCTAGTACACAACTCAGCAAACCCTTTTCAACCTTCTAACAAGCTGCTTTTGTAACATATCCATCATCACCTAAGAAAACTGCACCAACAGAAATGCATCTTTAGATTGCAAGTGAAAGATGTTTTGAGAGAGGGCCATGTGAGGGGTGTCTCCTTTCGGTCTCCGAAATCTCCCCTTCTTCTTCTCGCTCTCTCTGTCCTAGTTTCTCTTCCTCTCTTTCTTTTCCCTCTCATCTATCTCAGCACATGATGTCTCTTTTGATGGGACCCTTGTATACGATTCGTGTTTACAGCCATGTGGACTTAAATCTTCCTAAAATAGACTTTATAATCGATACTTGTGTTTTGATATTAACACTATTATCTAGATAGTTTAATGTACTCACTAACTTATTTGCATTAAAAATGGGATTCATGAAGCAACCTGCTCTTCCTCTATTTGGACTCCCAATCATGATACAACCTGAAACCAGGTGTACAGGTCAGTACTGGGTAGTTCTACTCTATTCGGACCGCTATGGATCCATTTGACTCGTATACTGAATCACACTTCAGGACTGTACTGTTACCTTAATAGCATGGTATGGTATGGTTGGTGCAGAGCGGGACAGGACCTTTCTGGGGAGTAAAATTACTTACTAATGGTTAATGCATGTCTTACATTAACTTTACTCTATGAAGTGGGCTTTTGCATTCACAGGACAAATATAAATGTCATCTTATCTCTATTAAAATCCTGTAAGTCCTGCAGGATGACGAAAGTTTGAGGAGGTGGAAAGAGAAGCTTCTTGGTTGTCTTGAGGGAGAATTAAATGGTCAGTCTTACCGTTTTCTTTATGTGCTAATTTAGATTTTTGCTATGGTTCTGCTTTCAAAACCTGCCACATTTTTGCAGGCCAAATGGAACCTGAAGTTACATTCCACTCCATAGGAATTGTATCTGAGGGCTGTGCCGAAACTATTACACCCTTACCAGTGGCAGATAATCGAAGCTGTGTTCTATTTATTCTCAAGGAGGGATCACAATATTGTCTCAAGCTGACTTTCAGTGTTAAGCATAACATAGTGTCTGGCTTAACTTACTCGAACGCAGTCTGGAAGAAAGGCCTCCAAGGTATGTTTTGTTACATTGTCTTTTGGATGAGAAAAACCAAACTGATGACAGAACCCTGAAATTTCCTGCTCCATAGTTATAACAAGCTTGGCATTCATGTCCATTTGGTTGAAAATGTATGCCATCATAAAGTGAATACTTGATGAAATCTATCTTTTGGAGAATTAAGGAAATGCAATGAACATCAGAAATAAGGAATGTCTAGTATTTGATGTGATCTGCTAACTTAGAGCTTGACTTTCTTGTGCTTGTTCGTAATGAGAATTATGAATTGTGATGAATCAGTCAAATATTAGTTGTGTGTTGCTGGCTCCACATTGTTTCTTCTCGTTGAGGTAAATTTGTCAAGCCCTCCTCTTTGACATTGCTTTTATTTTATCTGTTCTCCTTACCCGCTTTTATTTCTCAGATCAGGTTTGACCATCCAATTATAGGGCCATACATCGAATTAGCTTAACATTTACTCACCATTTTAGTACTGATCTGTTTTCCTATGGTAGCCATATACTTGGAGCGTGGAACCATGACCCAAAAAGATTTCTGGCATTCCCTTGTTATCATGTTTTCAGAAACGAGAGCTCAATGGAAGAGTTTTCTATTCTTTCTATAGCATCATGACTACTTCCTCCAATGAGTTATAGGTAGGACGTGAGTAGTTCATGGCAAGAATGTGTTTGGAGATACCAAAACCTTCACTCTTCAAGTAATATGTGTGGAAAAACAACTTGCTTCAATTATCGAGCACCCTAATTTCATTTAGCAAAATACTGTTGCCAGTCTAATTTTTGAGTTGTCAGAAGAAATATAAAGTTCAACTGATTTTCTCTTTGCATGTACCAGGTATTGTCGTACTTCTAATTAAACCTGACGAAGGTGGTAATTGCAAAGTTTAAGCTTGACCGATAACCAAACATGCTACAAATTAGTTCATTCTGTTCTATGCTTAAGTCATAAAGAATTAATAATTCATGACTGTCTGTTCGGCATTTTAGTTTGCCTTTTTATTTTCCTTTTAGGGAGATCTAACAAACATCCATAAAAGAAAATTCAGTTCAAGTAGGTGTTTGGTGTTTTTGTGTCTTTCACTAAAGAACAAAAGAATAAGGACTGCAGGATAATCGTCCTACAGTTTTTGGGTAGTTTTAACAGATGATTTCCTGCAGTAATAATTGTATAATGTTCGTTTCCATTTATGCACCCTTATGCATGGTAATATGATCTTGTAACTTGTGTGGTCTGTTAAGAATATAGATATATCTCCTTGCTGTCAGAACTGGTTGAGCATTACAATTGAAACCTGAAATCGTCGAGAATTATAGGAAACTAACAAGCAAACACAAAAGACCACCGGCGAATCCTTTGTCGGTTCCCTCTTCTGACAAATATTTGATCCATAGTCTCTCTGTTGGTGATATCGTGTTTGTATTTATGACTTCCATATTATCTTGGACATTAATTTATCTTAGCCAGAGAATGGTTGCATGTGCTTCAGTATAATTATGTATGCTTATTCCTTTTTGGCACCGCACATGGTTAGTCCTGGCTAACTGGAGTCTCTTTTCTCATCTTTGATAAATTTTAATCAGGTTTCTCAAAAATTAATTGTTTATACTTCTACCCTCCTTTTTTACCCTCTCAAATTTCAGTCGATCAAAGGAAGGGAATGCTGGGCACTTTTGCCCCTCGGCGTAGTCCCTATGAACATTTGCTTGAAGAAGAGACGACTCCATCCGGTTCGCTTGCTCGTGGAATCTACTTAGCAAAACTTAAGGTACGTATGATCAAATGGCTATCTGGATCAAAGCTCCATAATTTTTAACTTTCTTTCTGGCTTCGATTCTTCAGTCCTTGTTTTTTTGACAGTCATCTGAAATCTTCTATCTGGTAATTGAAAACAAGATATATCCTACGTAGGACTGATTTTGTGTTTTTTTTGGCTTATTGCAGTTTGAAGATGATGACAAGAGATGCCACCTGGAACTGGACTACTACTTCGAAATCAAGAAGCGCTGATGATATATTTCTCAAAATCAAGCAAAACTAAAACCGAATGAAAGAGGCTGTACAATGCAAATATACTCTTGTTCAAGCTCCAGTATGTTTTTTAACAGGGGAAAAACTGGTTTTTAAAGGGACCATACCTTACAAGAAAAGGGGGTAAATGGATCTCAACTCCAATGAAAGCCGACCCAATCCAATCCCAGAAAAGCCCCTCCACAATCGGACAAGGGTCTTTCTATCTTGTGTTATGGCGCAGGTAGGGACTTCCACAATTTGCAATCAGGATATCATTGTGAGAATTGTTGCAGTGTATGCCCGATAATAAATTCTGTGCCTCTGCAAAACTAAACTAAACAGAAAACCAACGGCCTGTAGTTGTTACTTGAACGTCGTTTGCCCTGCAGATTTTGGAACATATTTTACGGGAGGTCAAATTGCTGAATGAGATATATATCCAGGTTAAAAAAAAATCGAGGTGAAATCCAGACTGAGACCAGAGTGGGGCCGAAAGAAGTGATATCTGGAGGAAACTTTTAACTGATTGCCATAGAGGTCATCTAGGATCGCTTTAACTGATTGCCATTGTTCAAGAGTCTTTTAACTGGGAGATTTGACGACGCCCAGCTTGGTTTATGCCTGTACCAAACCCATCGCTAACCTAATAATAACAAATACCGAAGTATACTGATGTGAACAGAGAAGCTAAGCAGAAATGAGCTTGTTAATTTCAAAACATTCGCAACGAGCAATTGAACTTAAAAAATCTTGGTCTCTCAGATATGATTATTAAACCATGACAGAAACAGGGACTCGGGCATTTTATGTATAGCCTTTGGCTTCCAATCCTCGGACCATGGGAAAATTATCTAGGTTTGAACATGATACGAGTTTAGCCGGTTGCAACATGTTTTGCATCTTCGGCATTATGGCACTGGAGGTATAAGTTAGAGTCTTTTTAATTCACAATCAATATGGAATTAATGATGCTTTTCCTATCTACATCGGAGACTCTTGTAGGAGGTGCACCACAGTTAGCCCCACGGTGGGCTAGCTTGAATGAGTTGATCGTTTCTGCATATTTGATGTATTGTTCACTTTGGACTCTAACATTATGGAACTGGGCTTTGCAATTTTGTCCTTTGAAAGACAACTCATGAGAGCGAAAATGTTCAAACCCCCATAATTCTTTTTAACTCACAACTAATGTTGGACTAATGATGTCCTTCCCATCTATACCACAACACATCCAATACCAAGAATTCGGTTAACAATAACTCATCTTGGAGAATGAAGAGCAAGAAAAAGATATCAGCACCAAATGGTGAAGGAATCGAGAGAGACTTACTATGGGGGAGAAAATATTCAAATTCATATGAGCTAGTTTCTCTTAACTCACAACCAATATGAAACTAATGATGTCCTTCCCATCTATATCATAACACATCCAATATCAAGAACTTGGTTAACAAGAACTCATCTTGGAGAATGAAGGGTAAGAGAAATGTATCAGCACAAAATGGTGAAGGGATCGAGAGAGACTCATGGGTGATGATGGACTGGATAAGAGCCCTTGGAAGGAAGGGATCGGGCAGGTGAGCTTGAGAGATGCTGATCTTGGCTCCTTCGCTTGATTGGGACCCCTCGAACCCTAGCATCTAGCATTGATTGGCAACTGGAGCCCCCTTGCTTGAGACCCCAAGCCTAATCCTAACCTTAGGAGAGGATAAATTTAAAGCAAAAGGGATTGAGTACCCCACCAGAGCTGCCGCCGTACCCCTATGAGTGCACGAAGTGAGTGAACGAAAGATGAGATAAAGAAAAAATTATAGAGACATCTCTTGAATTTTGATTCATTTATACTTGGATTCGAAAAGAAAAAGTTTCAAATAGATCCCAAAATTTTAAAAATATTGCAAAGAGGCCCAATCGTCTATCTTCGTTAGGCAATGTTACGATGTGAGGGTCACTAAGAGGTTAATTATTATGAAATATCATTTCAAAGATTTTGGTGTGATCAGAGCTCAACATGTGGTCCAATTGAGACTCATGAGAATGGAAATAGAGGAAAAATCATGAAAAAAAGAGAGGAAAAAAATCAATGAAAACAAAGAGAGGGTGGAAAAATATTAGTTTTTTCCTTTCTTTTCCTCTTTTTTCTTTTTTTCTTCTCATTTCTTTCTCTTTTTATTCGAGATATGTGGGGGAGGAAAGCATGAGGAGATTAGAGGGGAAGGCCAAAGCCAATGATGATGGGGAGGAAGGTGATGGCGGAGACTAGTAGGAGGTGGTGGCAAGGAGCACGAGGAGGATGTCGGCGCTCTCTTTTTTAGAGATCTGTGGGAAGGAAAGCATCAGATGGCGATTGAAGGGGAAGGCCAATGCTAGTGACGATGGAGAGAAAGGTGATGATGAAGAGAGAGGTGGTAGGGAAGAGGTTGGCACTCTCTTTTTCGAATATTTCTGGGAAGGAAAGCATCGAAGGGAGATTGGAGGGGAAAATCGATGCCGGTGATGATGGGAGGAAGGCGATGATGAAGACTAGCAAGATATAGCAGCGAGAAAGTGGGGATGAGGTTGGTGCTCTCTTTTTCAGAGATCTGTGGGAAGGAAAGCACCGGAGGGAGATCGAAGGAGAAGGTTGATGCTGGTGATGATGGGGAGGAAGACGATAGTGGAGACTGATGGGAGATGGTGGCAAGGAGAGTGGGGAGGAGGTTGACATTCTTTTTTTGGAAGATCTATGGGAAGGAAAGCACCAGAGGGAGATTGGAGGAAAAAGACCGACACCGATGATGATGGAGAGCAAGGCGATGGGGGAGACCAATGGAAGGTGGCGGCGTGAAGAGCAAGGAGGGAAGAGTTCAAGAGGGCTCGGAAAAAAAAAAAGACAAAAAATATTGCACAAAAAAAACATAATAGAGTGTGAATTGAGGATATTTTAGTAATTTTATTTTTTCTATTAACACTATTAAGTCAGAGACTGACGGTTGGGCCTTTTTGCAACTTTTTTAAAGTTTTGGTGTCTATTTGATTTTTTTTTTTTGTGGTCCAAGTATAATGGATCAAAGTTCAAGGAGTGCCATTGTGATTTTCGAATGAGAAGAGACCACAGACATTATACGAATGACGAAATCCTAAAATCAAGCAAGTCACTTTCCTCTCTAATTATTATATACCAAAATCAAATCCAAGTTATAGCTATCTCAAATATTATTTGTCAAGATCATTTAGTATCGTGTTTAGGACTGGAAGTAGGCCAGGCCGAATCAGGTTTTACCCCTGCCCGAGCCTGGCCCAATTTTTTTCGGGCTTCAGACCGGGCTTAGGCCTAAAATTTTCTAAAAAATCCAGGCCTGAGCCTGGCCCGAAGCTCGATTGAGTTGGCCCTCCCTTCTCGATAAGGAAGGACGCCTACACAGCGGGGAAGGATGCCTGGATGCCGGGGGAGCTGCAGCGGGGCGGGGCGATGCGACGGGCTGCGGGGTGCCGGAGGAGCCGCAGGGGGGTGCGAGGGTGCGACGGGTCATGAGGGAGCCGGGGAATCCACAAGAGAGTGGGATGGTGCGACGGGCTGTGGGGTGCCGGAGGAGCCGCAGAGGGGTGCGGGGGTGCGACGGGCTGCGAGGGAGCTGGGAAAGCCGCATGGGGGCGCGGCTGCGCAGAGGAACAAAGGGCCGTGGAGTGCCGGGGGAGCCACAGGGACGAGAACGTGGGAGCCGCAGGGAAGTGCGAATGCCGGAGGGCGAGAGGAAGAGGGGAGGGAGGAGTTCTGCACTAGAAGAGGGGGGGTTCGCACAGGGGGTGGGTGGGGGGGGAGGGCTGAGATGAAGAGGGGAGGGAGGGGTTCTGGGTCCTGCATCGAGGGAGGGGGTTTTCGCACGTTGGGGTGGGTGGGTGGGGGGTTTTTAATCGGGCCCAGACTTGAGCCCGGATGGGGGCGGGGGTTTAATCGGAATCGGGTCCGGGCCGGACCAAAGGTAGACTAGAATCCGGTCCAAAAATAAAACGGGCTCTATATTTTAGTTCAAACCTGGCCTAAATAGTTTCGAACTGAGTCCGAAGCCTGATCCAAAGCTAGTCCGAGTCCACTTTCAGCCCTAATCGTGTTCCATAGGATCAAGCTCATACAAAGCACGACACTTATGTAAGAAGCTTATGTATGTTATGTAAGAAGCTTATGTATGTTCCAAACATAAATCAACATTCTACTAAAATTTTTACATATATTTGGAAATTTGTAGTTGCACCTATATAAAGCTTTTTCGGTGGAGAGTCATATAGCATCGATTGCCTTGTAAATTGTTATTAGCTAAACGGGGCATTCACCATCAGCGGCATGTATATTGCAACATTAATGTTTTAGAAGAGAATATAGGTCAGGTTCTTACTACGATGTCCAGTAGCTATATCAACCTGGAAATATAAGGACCTTTCAATCGATATCTATTTTGATTCAACAGACTTTCTTTTGGATATATGACAGATGCTTGTCTTGCTCAGTTTAAATCTATCATATTTTATGGTGGATGGATGTTATGGTACTCGAGAAATGCAAGATCTTTTCGAAACTCAAGTTCTAATCTTAGGTAGCTCGCTTTATTAACAATCAATCAGGCATTAAAACTTTATGAGGCATTGTTGTTGCTGAAAATAGTTCACCACGAGGGTGGAGCGGTCGGCTTCTTGCAGGGATGCTGGAGTGACCTATAAAATAAAGTTCGAACCGAAGAATTTGATTCTGGTGAAAATCTTTCGACGCTCAAATCAGTAGAAAACGATCAAGCAATAACGAGTTCTCTTAGAGAAATTACTTGTACTTACCTGAATTCTTGAGGTTTGTGATATTTGTAGAGAAAATTTTTTGCGGACGTTATGTTGTTCTACTAATTTCGGTCCACTAATGATGTTGTGGCGAGATTAAGGCCGTCTTCCCAAAGCGGAAAGACTGGAAGGATTAGAATGCCTTATCTGCTCCCATGAGTTTAAACAAAATGGGAAACAACTTATTCGCCGTTGGGTCACAACTGGATCACGATTTATCCACAAGATGGGCTGCCGAGAATGATGAGGAGCCATTTATCTGAGGTGATCTAAAAGCTTTGATCGCTGAATGAGCTGTTGCTGAAGGAAATGACTCGGGTCTCCCACCAAGATCCGACCACCAGCTCGGATGGTATTACGGTAACTTTCTTAACCTCATGATGTTGACATACAAGAACTAAGCTTAGGTGTTTCGGTTACTGATCGGACGATCTGAGGTATTTACGTTACCATAGTAACACTGTCCTCCTAGTACTAAGTCTCAGGATCATATGAAAGGACTATTTCCAAGCAATGTCTTAGATCGTACGATTTGTGTCTTCATCTTTGGTTGGGCTTTGGCATTTAATAGTCGATGGCGTCATCTTATGGCATGAAAATGACTGCGATCATGGGACTCATCGGTCCATTGGCCATTTCAAGGAAATTATTTAGAAGGATGTCCATTCATTTTCATTTTCCTTCTGTTAAATACGTGTGGAGGATATGCGAGAGAGAGAGCGATGACTGTGATCGCTATGTTCCTCACTTTCCCTATTCTCTATTCAGAGCTTTCTTCTTGAGCTTCCAAGGGTCAAATGGATTCCATAATGGCAAAAAAAGTTGAAAATACTATCGGCCCGAAGGATGCAAACTAGGATCTCGTCTGCTTGATCTCAAGCTTCCAGAAGTTCCACGACTAGGGTTCCAGATCATGCTTCTTCGATCGTGCTTGCTCTTGTTCCAATCGATATGCAGAGCAACAAACTTCTACCGATGAGTGATTTATGGGATCCAGTGATTGGTGCCAAGGTCGAGCCGATAGATTCGACGATGGAGGTTGTCAATATGACGATAAATTTGGTAGCGGAATATACCATAGAGACGGTTCTGATAACTTCTTCGGTGCATGCCATTGCAGAGAAGGTAAAGAATTTTCTAAAGGGGAGGGTCGAGATGATGGAGGCGACTGAACTTCTTGGTTCGATCGGAGTGGTTAAAGTCATCAATCTATCGAGATAGAAAATTCCTTCTCCGACGCGCAACCAGCTAAGGCTCTGGTGGGGATTTCATGATCAGCCCCTTCTTCTTCTTCAACCGCAAATAGCCTTAGGATCGCTGCCGAGTTTCTAGAGAGCCACCTCCCTCTCGCAGATAAGCGAGCTTTGAATGGAGAAGGTGCTCCACATCAGATGGTGGGTGCCTTGAGGTCCTTGGCTTTGGTTAGCCATTATTTAGCTAATTTTGTCGGGATCACCTCCGGAGCATCATCTTTGGAACTTGCCGAGGTGAAGGAAGAGATTGATATACTTAAGTATCATTTGGAACAGGAAAAAGCTGCTAATGCCGATTTGATTAAAAAAATTGATTGTTCCGAGAGAGCACTCTTCTAGGCCCGGGAGATGATCGATCGTCGAGACAATGAGTTGGATAGAGTTCAGCGGAGGATTGAAGTTCTTGAGAGGCAAAGGTTCGAAGCTGAACGGGATTGTCATCAAGCTCATGATGATATTAAATGCCTAAAGAGGACACTTAAGGGGAGGGATTTTTTATTAGAAATTCATCTTCCCCGAGGGTCCGACAGGCGATCGATTAAAAGGCCTAGATCTTCCAGCAGGAATCATCACGAAGAAGAGACATCTCGGAGGTCCAAAGTTTCTTCAGCTAGAAGGGGGCTGACAACCCAAGAGCTTTCAGCATTACAGGCTAAACTTCAAATGATGAAGGAAAGATTCAACTGATTAGAAAAGATTGAAAATGATTTTGTGGTCAAGGTTTGCAAGCTGGGGTTTTCTACAGGCTTCGAGAGATGTAAGGAGATTGCTTTGGCACATCTTTCGGTGGGTGGCGCTGAGTTTTTGCGAATAGACCAATCAGATGAGAGTTTAAGGTCAGTTATACATTTTTATCTTGGAAGATTTGCAAGTGCATCGGATATCATCATAGGGATGAATAAGGCCAACTCAGCTATGTAGATATAAGAAATAGAGGTTGAAGAAGATCCTTTTGAAACGGACCATTGAGAAGATTTTAGATGTACTTTTTATTCTCCCTCTTTTCTTCCTTTTTTTCTTTTTCTTTCTTTTTCTCTTTCTTTTTTTTTGTAAGCCAGACATGGCATTAAGATCTATGAATGGAACTTCATTTTTGCCAAAGTGATTTGATTCTTCTTTTGCATAATGTTTCAAACTGGTGGTCGGTTTGATTCCTAATCCGAACCATTCTTTTATCGTTTTCGATGTATCCATCGGATAATTCAAAGAAATCTAAAAAAAATGAAATCGAAACCGCCATTCACGTGCTAACTACTGCAACATGTCTTCACACATCTCTTCATAGCTGGTGCGGAGTATAATTTTAGCCATCCATATTGATTTATCATATCAATAGCGGAGGCTGCATCTAACCCGTGGCTGCCGCATGTCCGAGTTGTATCATTTTTCATCTTCCGCATTCAATGTTTTGAGAAGATGAATCATTAAAAATTTATGTTGATTCGATTTGTATATAAAGCCTGGATAAGCCAAAAAGTTAAATTTTGCTGCTTTCTTTTTGTCGCAGGTCTTTTGTCTATCGATCTTCTTTCTTCGATCTCCATTCGTCTTTTCCTTTCTATAGAAGATGGCTTATTCTAGAGATCTTAAGTTTGCTTCTTTGATTTTTTGATCGGAGATGACGAAGAGGGATTTAATATTGATTCATAAGTTTCACATTCCTCCAGAGTTCCGACTGGAGGTTCTAAAGGTAAAGGAATGTGTTTATAGTCCTCCCCCTAGTCAGATCAACGTCTATGATAAATGTTTTCGAGCTGGGTTAAGATTTTTTTTTCATCCTTTTTTCGTCATTCTTTTTTGCTTTCTCAGAATATCGCTATGTTTGGTGGTTCCAAACTCATGGTGGCATATCTGTGATTTTGCCGTAGCGTGTGTTTTGGCTAGGATTGAACCCAGCATCATCCTTTTTCTTTATTATTACACCTTGAAGAGACATTATCCTAGATCTCATGATTGGTGGTACGTGACTCCCAGAAGCAAGAAAGGCGCTCCTCCATTAATTCGAGGTGCTCCTACGATTTATGGTTGAAAAGGGCATTTCCTATTTGTTTCTCGCTCCTTGAGTGAAGATTGGGATTTCGTAGATTGGAACGAACCCCAAGAAGCTGTGTTGAAGGATCCATCACTCGATCAATGCTTAAAGGAGGATTTGGAGACTTTACGCAGCTTTGAGATTTCGAAATTGAAGGAACTCTTATCCTAGCAGATCCTATTCAACATGGGCATCAGCCAAGTTAGTGTCGAAGGTATGCATTTATCTCCTGTGATTGTGTTCGTTTGGATCATAGAATTTGACATCCATAGGTTAACATTTTGTATTGTAGGGACGGGTTCGAGCCCGCCAACAGTGTTGGATTCGAAGACCCTTTGAAAGAGAAAAGTAGAGGCCACCAGTGGCAGGTCTACCCGCACCTAGGTCGGACTTCTTCCAATGCCACCGACCTCTAAGATCCAAGAGTCTGATCCTCATAATATTGAGGACTTAAAAGTTGTGCAGGTTCCACATGATTTGGATCCTCCAATTCCCGAGGAGGGTCTCGAGATTTCTATTGAATGTTTGTTCAGCGAGGTCATTCTGAGTTTGCCAGCTTCCGATGTCTTTGATTTCTTTCCGAAGGAGGAACCGACTAAGGAAGCAAAAACTTCTGGGACTGCAATAGATGGAGTATAGCTTACTAAGGCTATGGAAACTCCTGGGATAGCATCGACTGGTACCTCCAGGGCTACAAGTACTTTTGGGACCGCGCCATCCGGTGTATAGCTCGAAGCTTCTGCTTTGGATGATTACGATCTAGCATGCAAAGCTTTCTCTAATTTCCTTTACATCATCGACGCGAACAAATTATTGATCGAGCCTTTAAAAGTGAAGAGATGGAAGGCTCTGGACTGTTTTATCCGGATGAACATATCATTATGCTTTGTTTTGATCTTTTCATCTTTAAATGTGTCCATCATAAATCGTATGGAATATTTTGGTAGCTTGTCCATTATTTGAATGAGTTTATGAAAAATACTATCGATCTTTCGACCAAAGCATCAAGATTCAAGTTGGAGGCCACAATGCTCAAAATAGCCAAAGGCAAATTGTCAAAGGCGGCCAAGGAGGCTTCTGATAGGGCCGATGTTGTCGAAAGAAAAGCTCGGGATGCTGAGGCAGCATTGAAGAAGTCTGTCGAGGAGAATGCTTGACTATTGGGTATTAATAAAACTTTAATAGCCGAAGTAGAGGAGCTCAAAGCCCGATTTGCTAAAACTGAGGCATCCAAAGCAGAAGCTCAAATTATGGTGAAAATGGTAGAGAAAAAAATGGCCATGCTATAATGTGACATGGAAGCACGAGCCAAGGTTGCCATTTCAAGAGCCATTGATAATTTTTAGGCATCGAAAGAATACAAGGATGAAAAAGTTTTGTTTGTGTTTGATGCCTACGATGAGGGGAAGCATGTCATCCGAGATGAAGTGGCTTCTAGATATTCGAAATTAAATCTAGATTTCTTGGATGAGGTCTTAGGGGTGTTCGTCACTGACCCAAAAAATATTCCATGAGTTTTCATGTATTTATTTATTTATTTCTTTTTGGGCATGTCAGAATTTATTGTAAATAAAATTCTTGATGAATCAAATTTCTCTGATTTTGATGACCTCTTCTTCGTAACTTAATCCTTTATTTAGTTCCAACTCGAGGAGTGAAGTCTTTATTCCAAGGGACTTTGGAGGGATCTGTTTCCGACCTGAGGCCTTACAAATCGATCTTTTTGTTAACTGTGCACGTAATCGATGAGACGTGCCTGTTTTTCTATGCAGCATTAAATATGCATAGTTTAAGAAGCGTTGCTACCATAAATCTCTTGCAAAGTCTGGTATATAGTAGTGGAGCGGCAAGGCTATCCAATCTTTGACTTGCGCATGGCATGACTTAACGTCTGGCCATTATAGTAGATTTTTTTTATTTAAAAAAAAAATTTACCTTCTATTCATCATTCCTTCTTCAGCGATATTTAAAATATCTTGCAGGATGGTAAGAGAATGGTGTCACCCCTCTTGGGGAAAAAAATTATGTTCCTTCATTTTGGCTGTGGTCGTCTACTTGAAGAGGCAGTAGGGCCCCCTTGATCTGCCATTGTTTCAAGGATGTCCATTATAGATGCTCTAATTACGAGATATCCATATTCTTGGTCTTGAGATCTTTGTTATTTAGCTCCTCCTCATGGAAGCAGTTGCTCCTTCGGCCCAGAGAGCTTTGTCATTATTTTCTTGCTTCGCAAAGGCGGGGGTCCAATGTTTAGTTCCTTAGGTGCTTGTGTGGTGCACCGCTTCTAAAGGGAAGGAGGAGAGGATCGAGCCGCCCCTTGTGGGTGACGATTAGAGTTGCATCCCTTGTCTTCAAACCTTCCTCGTCTAATAGGATGCTCTGTTGGAATATTTTAATGCAATCCTAACCATTTTTTTGAGGTATCTATCATGTATCTGGGTTGTTGTAGGGCTCCTTGGTCCGAGGCTTGGTAGAGTTAGATTCCAAGCGATCACTACTTCAACCTCGACGGAATCATCTTTATTACCTCTAGCTTGCAATGGGTTCACATCCTTCTTGTAACCCAGCATCGGCTATGATTTCGTTGAAGACTAAAGCTCGATGCTGTGGAGAGATAAATATTATGTGGATGGGCTTTGGTCCTTAATGAGTTCCTAACCGATGCCATTTTTGAAGTAAAATGGGGAAGGCATTGTTACCCTAAGACCTTGATTCGCAGGATTTACTATAAAAATTTTCTATTTGTCTTTCTCTTTTGGTTATTTCTTGTAAAAGCAATAGTGATATTATTGCTCTTGTATGAGTGTTCTTTTATAAATAAATATAATTCTTTTACTCTCTGTTTATTGTATCTTGAAGTAGACTTCAAAGAGATTGTTCTCAATCGGAGGATTTTTTTGATACGTGCTCCAATTTTAAAGAACTTTGCACTGTTGTTTCTATTAGAAGATCAATTTGATTAAACAGTTCTGATTCAAAAAACTTGCTGTAAGTTCATTCCGATCAAAGAAACCTTTATTTGAAGTGGTTTTGATCTGAAAAACCCGTTGTGAGTTCGTCCCGATCAAAGATATCTTGATTTGAAATGGTTCTGATATGAGAAACTTACTGTGAGATCATCCCGATCAAAAAAATCTTGATTTGAAATAATTTCGATATAAGGAACCCGCTGCGAGATCGTCTTGATCAAAGAAATCTTGATTTCAAGCGATTCCGATTTGAGAAACCCGCTGTGAGGTTGTCCCAATCAAAGAAATCTTGATTTGAAGTGGTTCCGATCTGAGGAACCTATTGTGAGGTCATCTCAATCAAAAAAAGCTCGATTTAAAGCGGTTTCAATATGAGAAATCTACTGTGAGATCATTCTGATCAAAGAGAGCTTGATTTGAAGTGATTCCGATCTGAGAAATCTGCTGTGAGGTCATTCCGATCAAATGGACCTTAATTTGAAGTGGTTCCGATCTGAAAAATTTGCCATGAGGTCATCCCGATCAAAGAAATCTTAATTTGATTTTTTTGCATACATTCACTAACGAATTTGGAGAATGAACTCGTAAATTTATTTATTCATTTGAACTATTGATAATACATGTGAAGGTTGGTCGAATTTCATGACATAAGAAGCAAAGTTCTATTAAGTTGCTTCAACCAGTAAGTTCCTGGCCACATCACCTCATCGACTTGGTAGGAACCTTTTCAATTGGATGAAAGTTTTTCTTATTTAGTAAACTACGAGACTTTAGCTCTTTGGAGGATGAGATCGTCAGAATTCTTCAACTTTGATTCGAATGTTATAATATCTGGTTACTCTCTGTCGATAAGCAGCCATCCTCACTGTCGCATGCTTCCTACTTTTCTCGATCAGATCGAGATTGGCTCTGAGTCATATAGGATTGGTGTCTTCATCATATTCCTCGATCTTGATAGAAAGAAGACCAAATTCTACGGATATGACTGCTTCTATCCCGAATGCTAGGTTGAAAGGCGTTTCGCTAGTGGAAACCCTTTGAGTGGTTCAATAGGCTCAGAGGATGTGATCGAGTTTTTTTGTCCACGACCCATCGATTCGATCCAACCTAACTTTCAGGCCTTGTAGGAGGGTCCTGTTAGTGACCTCCACTTCTCATTTGCTTGTGGGTGTTCCACTGAAGTGAAACACTGTTCTATTCCATGGTCCTCGCAAAATTTGCGAAGTTGAGCGCTAGTGAACTATTTGCTGTTATCAGAGATCAATAGTCTGGGTAGATTATATCGGTAGATGATCGACTTCTAAATGAAGTTCTAGATCTTCATCTTAGTGATTTAAGCCAAGGGCTCGACTTCGATCCACTTTGTAAAGTAGTCGATAGCTATCAAAAGGAACTTGCACTAGCTTGAGGCTCGAAGAAACGAGCCCAGGATGTCTAACCTCCACTGGGTGAATGGCCATTGGGCTTCAACGGGGGTTAGAAGTGCTTCTGCTAGCATTGTCCGCATCTTTTGATAAAGTTCTGTGCATCTCGTTGCATTATTGGCCAGTAATATCTTTGCCAAAAAATCTTATAGGATAAAGACCGACCCCCCAAGTGACTTCCATAAATTTTTTCATGGACCTCTCGTAAGGCATAGGTAGCTTCAGATTGGCGCATGCATCTTAGAAGGGATAGAGAGAAAGACTACTTATATAAGTCATTGTTGAGCAATATATATCTAGCGGCTTTATTTCTGATCTTTTAGACTTCTTTTCGATCAGGTGGTAACTTTTTTTACCTCAAGTATGTTAGAAGAGGATCCATCTAACTAGGTTCTTCCTCAATTTAGTAAATAGTGGTGGGCTCTAAGCTCGAAGCTTTTAAGACTATGAAGTAGGTCTCTTTGTTCAAGTTGATGGGCAACAAGGATGCCAGCTTGGATAAAACATCAACTCTAGCATTTTGTGCCTTGAGGATTTGTTGAATGTTAAAGTATTGGAAAGATGAGACCAAGTTTCTTACCTTTTGAAGGTATTTTTTCATATTTTTTTCTCGAGCTTTGTATTTTGCTTTGATCTATCCGACCACTAGCTGAGAATCATTGAGAACCTTTAGGTGCTATGCCTCGACTTCTTTGACAATCTTTAATCAGGTAATTAAAGCTTCATATTATGCTTCGTTATTGGTGGTTAGAAAATCAAAGCGTAAGGCATATGCCGCCACATCTTCTTTTAGATTGGATAGAACGAATTCTGCTCCTGAGCCCAACAAATTTGATGAGCCATCGACATTTAAGATCCATGTTTCTTTCGGATTTGATGTCGAGCTTTCATTGCTCTTTGAGCTTCCAGGATCTTCTAATCTCATTTTAATTTTTTCTTCTAGGGTCTCGCCATCTGGGACAGTGCATTCGAGGATGAAGTTGGCCAAGATATGGGCTTTAATAGAAGACCTCGGTCGGTAATGTATATTTAGTTTTAAGGCTCCAATGCCCACTTTGCAATCTGACCTGAAGTATTTGGACAATGTAGAACTACTTTTATTGGTTGATCTATGAGCAGTATCACATTGTGGGCCTGGAAGTAGGGTCGAAGTTTCCTCATCGTGATGACCAGAGCAAAGACCAGTTTCTCTAATTTGATATATTTGATTTCTGCATCATGAAGGACCTTGCTTGTATAATAGATAAGTTTTTATAGCCATCCCTCTTCTCGAACAAGGACTGCACTGATTGCCACTGGAGAGACGGCCAGGTAGAGAAGGAGCTTTTCACTTGGTTATGATTTGGTGAGCAGAGGTGGAGAGCTGAGATGCATTTTTAGCTTTTCAAAAGCTTCTTGGCATTTCGAGGTTCATTGAAAGTTCTTCGGCTACTTGAGGGTTTGAAAAAATGGAAGACACCTCTCGACCGACCTAAAAATGAAATGATTAAGAGAAGCTATTTTACTAGTTAGGCATTGTATCTCTTTAACTATTTTTTATGGTGGCATTTTTAGGATTATGCCTTGATCTTCTCAGGATTCGTCTCAATGCCTCTATGAGAAATTATAAAGTCGAGAAACTTGCTGGCAGTCACCTCGAAAGCACACTTTGTAGGATTTAACTCCATCTAATATTGACGAAGTATGTTGAAAGTCTCTTGGAGGTCCTCAACATGATTTGGCATTGCTCGGCTCTTGACCAGCATATCATCAACGTACTCCTCCATGTTGTTGCCAATCTGGTCTTTAAAAAATCTGCTCACCAGCCTTTGATATGTGGCTCCTGTATTTGTTAAGCCAAAGAGCATTATCCTATGACAGAAGATCCCACGATCATTAATAAAGGCTATTTTCTCCTCATCTTCGGGAGCCATCCGAATTTGATTGTAATCAAAAAAAGTATCCATGAAGCTGAAGAGCTCATATCCTGAAATGGCGTCGACCAGCTGGTCAATTTGGGGCAGTGGATAGCTATCTTTTGGGCAAGTCTTGTTCAGGTCGGTGAAGTCGATGCACATGTGCCACTTTTCATTCACTTTTTTTACCAAGATGATGTTCGCCAGCCAGTCATGATACATCACCTCTCTGATAAAGTTGGCTTTGACTAACTTGTTCAGTTCCTCAGTGATGGTCTTTTGGTGCTCCAGGGCAAAACTTCATTTTTTTGTTTGATTGGATGATAGGTTGGGTCTACCCTTAGATAGTGGGCCATCATATCTGGATCGATCCCAGGCATGTTTGCGGCTAACTAAGCAAAGAGATCCATGTTTGCCTGCAAAAAAGTAATTAGTTGATTTTTCGTTACCTAATCGAGGTAGGAATCGATTTTTATGGTCTGATGAGTATTCTCCTTTCTCAATGGAATCTCCAAGAGCTCGTCAGATGGTTGAGCATAGTTTTCCACTAGATCATCTCGAGCATCCAACTCTATTGGAAGTTTAGGCCGGGCTTTCACTTGATCCTCTACTTAGAGTTTGGCAGCGAAGCATTACCGTGCCACGGTCTAGTTGCCTCGGATTTTTTCTACTCTATGGATTGTTGGAAATATGACTGTTAAGTGGTAACTGGACACCATGGCTCTCAGTGTTCAGAGGCTAGGTCATCCAAGAATAGCGTTGTAAGCTGAATGAAGTTTCACAATAAGAAAGTCCATAAGAATCGTCGCTTGTTGAGGTAGAGTACCCACTATGATAGGTAACTTGATTATTCCTTTCAGATTTACTGAATTTTCGGAGAAATCTTGAATCAATGTATCAAATCTACTTAACCGATCAGAGGAGAATTTTATTCAGAAAAAGACAGAGAAATACAAAATATCAACTAAGCTTCCATTATCAATGAATACATTATGTATATTATAATCAGTAATATTTAAAAAAACAACCACTACATCATTGTGTGGTTGTTGTATATCCTCTGCATTCTGCTCAATGAAGATTATTGCCTCTTGGAGCCAGTCCTCATGCCTTTATCTCTTTGGCGCCGCCGTTTCGGATGACCCCCTAGTGATCATATGAATTTCGTCATGGAGTTGTCGCTTATCGATCGCTACCGGCTCTTCTACCTCCCGCACAGGGATCAACATCGGATGCTGAGGCTAACGAGGCTACTGCCAAGCTCTTAGAGGAGGTCATCATGGAGGAGTTCTTCCATGGATGAAGCACTCCAGCCTTTCCTCTCGAATGAGTTTTTTTATTGCATCATGGAGTAGGCGGCAGTTTTCCATATTATGATCATGGTCATGATGGTAGAAGTAGTACCTCGTTGGATCGCGACGTTCAGGATTCGTTTGCATCCTCGGAGGCTAAGGGAGCTTAGTTTGGATCTTCATCAAAATTTCTCTTCGAGTGAGATTCGAAAGTGTATAGTTATGGTATCGCCTCGGGGGAGAGCATTATCGATCTCTCCTTTGGGGACTTGAAGATTGATGGTTTCTGGATGGACCTCCATCATTTTGCTTCCTAGATGGAAATCAGGAAGGCTGGCGGTAGGCCTCTTTCTTCAATGGAGTGCACTGCTCATTCGATCTTGCCACTGCAGAACTAATAGGAACATCTTTAGCAAAAGCTTCCTCTAGGTGAGAGTACTTTCTTGCCCGATCCAACATCCTGGCATAGTCCTGAGGAAAGGACTTTTATAGTGATCTCTTCAAGTCGTTCTTCTGCAATCCATCCATCAAGATGGTCATCATGATTGATTGATCCAAGTCATGGACTTCAAAGGTTGCTGCATTAAATTAGCTCACGTGGTTGCGGAGCGATTGCCCCTCTCTTTGTCGGATGGTATTAAGGTAGTCGGATTGCTTATACTACTTGTGGCTACTAACAAAATATACAGCCAGGGATCGGCTTAATTTTTTGAAAGAATGGATAGAGGCCAACTTTAGATTGGAGTACCACTACCGAGCTATCCCTTTAAGAGTTGCGGGGAAGGCCCGACATAGGATGGCATCAGATGCTCCTTAAAAGAGCAATGCTGCTTTAAAGATTTTCACATGATCGATGAGGTCTATGGTCCCTCATAAGTTTTAAATTGAGGTAGCTTAAAATTTGGTGAAGTAGCCCCCTCAAGATCCTCTCGTCGAAGGGAGGCTTGTCGCTGAATCCATCATAAGGCCTGGAGGAGGAAGCTTTTTTTATAGCCTCAATTCGCTTATCAAGCTCTTGGAGTCTCTTTTCCAAAATTTGATTCCGAACAGTACATGCCTCTGATTGTTGAGGTGAGTGATGATTGGGGGTAGAGTTGTGCTCGAATTATGGACTAGGGGATCGTCGATGAATTTGCTTTCTCTTTGGGCTTTGTGGAGGTGCCCAAAGAGGCTCGACTTGAGGCTGTGAGATTGACTGTTGAAGCGGCACCGAGGTAGGAGGTGCAGCCGAAATTGTCGAAGGAAGTACAGGTTGCACTATGGAGGGTGGTGCAGGGACAGTTTGGCTCGGCTGCGGCACCATTAGAAGAGGTGCAAAAGCAGTTTGGACCACTTGAACGACGGTCATTAGAGTTTGAACCTGCTGGAGGAGTAGGTTGAACTGGTCTATTGTAATAGGGACCGATTAAGTCGGTGGAGAGGCTTTCATTAGTGGAAGCTGAGTACGATCTTCAATCTGAAGATCCGTCTGCTGAGAGGCAGCAACATCTCTGACATCATTGAGATGTGATGATATCTTTTTTGAAGGCATATTCAAGAGATAAGGCCCTTCCTCTATCTGTTGTTGTTGAAAATGGTTTACCTCGGGGGCAAAGCGGTCGACTTCACATAGGGATGCTGGAGTGACCTATAAAATAAAGTTCAAATCGGAGGATTTAACTCCAATGAGGATCCTCCGATACTTAAGTCAGCAGAGAATGATCAAGTAACAACGAGTTCTCTAAGAGAGATTACTTGTGCTTACCTAGATCCTCGAAGTTTATGATATTTGTAGAAATTTTTTTTTACGGATGTTATACTATTTCACTAATTTTAGGCCGCTAATGACATTGTGGTGAGATTAGGGCCATCTTTCCGGAGCGGAAAGATCATTACTGGAAGGATTATAATGCCTTATTTGCTCCCACTAATTTAGACGAAGTAGAAAATAACTTATTCGCCGTTGGATCGTAGCTGGATTGCGATTTATCTACCAGACGGGCTGGTGAGGAGCCGTTTATTTGAGATGATCTAAAAGCCTTGATCGCTGAATGAGCTATTGCTGAAGGGAACGACTTGGATCTTCCACCAAGGTCCGACCACCAACTCAGAGAGTATTACGGTAACTTTCTTAACTCAGAATGTTGACATACAATAAGTAAGCTAAGATGTTTTGGTTACTGATCGGACAATCTGAGATATTTACGTTACTATAGTAAGAGGCATCAAAAGAATGACTACAATGGGACTCAAGATTCCAAGATACCTGCAACTTTAGTAACTCACCTAAATACTTTGACATTGAGGTTTATTGGGTACCCCCTCCTCCTGGTACAATGAAGGTTAATTTCAACGGATCCTTTCAACAAAGGCGAGCTGGTGCTGGATTTTTGGTGAAGAACCACCTTACTCAAATTTCTTATTAGCAGGTTTAGCGGTACTTCAATACTTTTACTAGAGTAGCATGCAACGGGGAAAGGTTTGATGGGAGCAAGTTATGAACCTCATTATCACATCATCATTCTTGGAGAAGACTCTATCACAAATATTAATCGGATCTCAAAGACTTCGAGACAAGCTAATCCTTTACTCCAAGATAATAGTCAAGTTACATCATGTCTATAATTTTTTAAGGTCAGGCAAACAATCCTAATTAGCTTGTTGGAACATATTTAAATATGAATTTCATCAGTAACCTTTCTTTTCCATGTTGGTTTCTTTTTGTTGTTACAATATGTTGCCATGGGTATAAGCTTATTTATGTTCCTTGTATATATTCTTAGGGCTTTGGCCTTCTGGTTTTGATTTTTTTTTCTTTTTTTTTTCCTCCTAATTTAAAAAAAAAAAAAGTTTCACATCTCTTTTTCTCTTTCCTGACCTGACAGAATAGATGGCGTTATTATCCACCAACTAAACTAGTTTCACGGTAATGTATAGTTTCGTCATCTGTATTTATAGATAGATATAAATAAATTTCCTAAAATAAGAGCGATTCATTAAAAATAAAGAATTCTTTTATTAAGTAAAAATAAATAAGAAGAAAGAAAGAAAGGATCTTCCATCGTCGTCGTCATCATCGTGCCAACGGTGAATGGGATTAGTCATTAGTCCAACTCAAGATCAGGCGGGTTCATCATGAGCATTGCCATCATCGCCTCGGCTTCTGCCGACCGATTGATGGACCTCGTAACCGCCCAGTAGATCCCGACGCAGGCGGCGGCGATCCCCACGGCGTTGCCGGCGAAGAGCAAGTCCAAGAGCGCCACCCCCCTCAACCGGTCCTCCTCCAGCTCGCACTCCAGGCCGCCGGCGCCGCGGTGGCACCCGCGGGGCGGCAGAACGAAGAGCGCCAGCCCGGCCTGCAGCGCCCAGGATCCCTTGAACGCGAGTGCGAGAGAAAGGGCGACGTCGGCTGCGATAGCGGCCGGGCGGGCGACGAGGGCGAGGCAGGTGGCGGCGCAGGCGAGGGTTGGCAGGGAGGAGAGGTCGCGGGCGCGGGCGTCGAGGGCGGGAGCGGAGGGTGAGAGGGGGGAGAGGGCGACGTCGGCGAGGAAGGCGAGGGCTGCGAGGAGGAAGGCGAGCTCGTCGGGCAGGGGGAAGCGGGGGGCGAGGGGAACGAGGAGAAGGAGGAGCCAGTAGATGGTGGCGGCGGCGGCGCGGAGGGGGGCGGCGAGGAGGAGGTCGGCGATGGCGGCGACGGGGAGGGCGAGGAGGAGAGCGTAGAGGTCAGTGTTGAGGAGGTTGTGGTCCGGCGAAAGGTACCACGGCCGTGACCGGAACGACGGTGGCGGCGACCGCACGTGGTGGCTGAGGGACGACCACAGCCGTCGGATCCCGATCGGGAACAGGAAGACGAACGCCCAGCTGTGGCCCGCCACCGACCCCATGACTCGGTCTCTCCGAGAGGAGTGAGAAGTAAATCGGATTGATCAATTGATCGTCGAATTTTGGTATCATCTGTTTTGTTTGTTTTGTTTTGTTATGTTTTTTTTTTGAATTGACCACTTCAAACAGAGATATGATGTAAATATTATGTATTAAATTTATTTTAATTAAAAATATATAATGTATATATATATATATATTATTGTACACGAAGCTCCGTGCCTCCGTGTTATGTTGTTGTATGCCATGTCGACCATGTTGTGAAATATATGTTCATTGATATGCAACTTTGAAGTGAGTATTTTATTAAGTGTTAGGGATAAACTCCGCTTCTATCGAATTTTAGTTCGGTGCTCAATCTGATGCGGTCGGCGAACGAGTCTTGGCCAAATTTCTACGATCGACTGAACTGCTTAGCGGTGGGGTTTTGGTCGAACTTCTCAGCAGTTGCGCCCCGGCTGAGCTCTTCAGCGGTCGAGCTCCGATCGAACTCTCACAGAAGTCGAACTCCTTCCGAGCTTCCCTTTTCGGCCGAACTTCTTTTGGAGCCCGAACTTTTTTGAAATTGGTATATGCCCGAGTCCACCAACCAACGCCTGTTTCCTCAAGCTATGGCTGTCGGACCTCGGCGGTATGGCCGCCACCACCACTACTGACGATGCCACTCTCTCCGTAACTAGCCCCATACGGCCCACAGCGTAGTCGGACGACATGGCCACCACTACTAGTGACGCCACTCTCTCCGTAACCAGCCCCATGCAGCCCGCAGCCGGACGACATGGCCACCTGACAACGCCTTCCTCTCCGTATCGAACTCCATGCGGCCCTGACGGCTCGCTACCAGACAGTATGGTCGTCACCATCAATCAGGCTCCGCCTATAAATAGGACCCTCCAGATACGCTAACTCTAATATCTGAACTCTGATCTCTAAGCTCTCCTCTCCCTTTCTAAGCTCTGCGGAACTCATTCCCGAGCACTCTATTCCTGTTGGCCAGAGCTGACTTGATCGTTGAAGGGTCCTACCGGAGCCACCCCCATCGGCTCCGGACGGAACTTTGTTTTGCAGATCCTCGGCGGCGACCTCGTCCACCATCGCTCCAGCTGATTTCGGCAACGATTAGTTTCTGCGTCAACAGATTGGCGCTAGAGGAAGGGCACTGAACCTTCGAGGTCCCCCTTGTTATTAAAGGAGTGCTCGACGGCGATTTTTTCCTTCCCTCTCTGGAGATCTCTCTTCTTCCTCCCTGGAGTTCTTTCCCCAAGAGAAAATGCCTCCCAGGAGAGCTTCAATGTGGCGCTCGACGGCCTCCGCAGCCCAATCCCGTTTAGATCCTTCTGCTCCTGCTCCGACCCGGGCGGCCCAGGTTCCATCTATGGCCGCGGTGGATGCAGAGCAGTTCAACCTGCTCGTTCAGCAGGTTCGTGGCCTCACGGAGGTGGTGCAGACAGTGCAGGCGGTGCAGGCTATGCACCGGCAGATCCCGACACCAGCTCAACTGGTGCGGGACTCTCCAGAGCCATGCGGTCCGGCCAAAGAATGGCCGACTTGGGCTACCCAACCTCCGATCCTTGGAAAAGGGAGGTAAAGGAGAGAGAGCCCCTACTCGGACCGTGGCTTGACCCAGGGGGAAGCCTCGCATCCGTTCTGCCAGAAAACTTTGGAGATCAACGATCGCAAAGACCTCTTAGATCGAAGGCTCCTAGAAATGAGCCGGCGAATCGAGGAGCTTCGTCACACTTCATCCTCCCGTGGTAATGATATTTGCACTGACCCTCCCTTTTCGCAGAAAATTATGCAGGAGCTGATCCCGCCGAACTTTAAGCTCCCACAGCTCGAGAGTTACGATGGGACCACCGATCTGGTAGACCACTTGAAAGCCTTTCGAACAACGATGTTGCTCCACGGCGCGCCAAACGCCATCTTATGTCGGACTTTTCCCTCTACCCTTAAGGGGGCTGCCAGGAATTGGTACTTGGCGCTTAAGCTGAGTACCATCTTATCATTTGACCAGATGAGCCAATAATTCGCAGCCCACTTCATCAGTAGTCACATTCGCGTCGGAGCTCGGATTCCTTAATGGTCATTAGGCAGAAGGAGGGGAAACCCATCCGGGCTTATGTCACCCGGTTTAATGCTGCCGCATTGGAGGTCCGGAACCTGGACCAGTCAGTCGCCATGGCCGCCCTCAAGGGCGGTCTTCAGAAGAATGACTTGCTGTTCTTCCTGGAAAAGAAGTATCCCAGAGATTTCGCTGACATGCTAGCCCGGGCCAAAAGTTATGCCCGGGCAGAGGAGGCTTTTGAGGCTAAGGATGATGAAGCCAGCGGCAAACGGTAAATCAGCAGGCCCGTCGAAGAAAGGAAGTGGACTGAAGCTCGGCCGCATTTCCAGACTCCCCCTAGTCGCGGGCGAGTCCGAACTCCCCCTCGTGCTCGGAGGTAGGGAACCCCCGATGGAAGGGCACGCCGAGGTTCCCCCCGATGCCGAAGTTCTCCCCAACGATGATTTTACAACTACGCCCCCCTCAACGCTCCGAAGACCCAAGTGTTGATGGAGATCAAGGAACGACTTTCGAGATCGAAGAGAATACGTTCCCATCCCAGCAAACGCAATCCCAATAAGTTCTGCCTCTACCATCGTGACCACGGTCATGATACTGAGGAGTGCATTCAGCTCCAGGACGAGATCGAAGAGCTCGTCAGGCGAGGTAGACTTGGTCGATTCCTGCGAAGATGACCTGAAGAGCGGAAAGATCAGCTAAGGATGATACCACCCAGTGGGAGAAACTAGCAAGAAGATTGACCGCCTCTTGGCGTCATCAACACCATCTCGGGGGGACTTCAACAAGGAGAGGCCAGCAGATCCGAAGGACCGATAAAGAGGTGGAGGACCCTGGAACCCATGACTTTCACCGAGGCGGACAGCCAGGGGATCCAATTTCCGCATAATGATGCGGTTGTAATTTCTTTGAACATTGCTGACTACGATATACGCCGTATTTTGATGGATAATGGAAGCTCGGTCGATATATTGTTTTATGATGCCTTCTCAAAAATATCCCTACCCGACGACCGCTTGGGGCCTATGAACTCTCCGCTAGTAGGATTCGCTGGCAACACCGTACAAATCGAAGGCATGATAACTTTGGCTATGACGGCAGGGAAACACCCGAAATCGGCCAAAATGTAGGTCGACTTTCTGGTCGTGAGGACTTCATCCACCTATAATGCGATTCTTGGCCGACCTGATCTAAATGCGCTTTGGGCGGTGGTGTCAACCTATTATTTGAAGATGAAGTTTTCGATGAGTCGTGGGGTCAGAGAAGTTAGAGGGGACCAGGCTCTGGCAAGGCACTGCTACTCAATCGCCCTGCATAAGGGAGAACGGCCCGATCTTTATCTTGTTGACGGCCTGGATGTCCACGATGATCTCACTGAGGAGCGAGGTGAGCCTATGGAGGACCTCGTCTCTATGCCCTTAAATGATGGAAAGCCGGAGCACGCTGTGCAGATCGGCTCCAACTTGGCAGGTGAGGTTCGAAAGCAACTCGTCGCCTTCCTCAGAAGAAATGCGGACGTCTTCGCCTGGACCCCAGCGGACATGCCAGGGATTGATGCCGAGGTCATGGAACATCGGCTGGCCGTCGATCCAAGGCACCGACCGATGAGAGAAAAGATGCACCACCATGCCCCGGAGAGGTAGAAAGCGATCACCGAAGAAGTAGATAAGCTTCTCCAAGCCGGACTCATTCGGAAGGTTAATTATCCAACCTAGGTCTCAAACGTGGTCCTCGTCAAGAAGGCGAATAACAAGTGAAGGATGTGCGTCGACTTCAAGAAGCTGAACAAGGCCTATCCGAAAGACAGCTACCTCCTACCTAGGATCGACCAGCTGGTGGATGCGACCTTGGGCCATGAGCTCCTCACCTTCCTAGATACTTTTTCTGGTTATAACCAGATACGGATGGCGCCCAAGGACGAAGAGAAGACCGCCTTCATTACTGACCGTGGTCTTTATTGTTACAGGATCATGCCATTTGGACTCTAAAACATAGGGGCAACTTACTAATGTTTGGTTAATAAGATCTTCAAGGAGCAGATCGACTGCAACATGGAGATGTACGTGGATGATATGCTCGTCAAAAGTCGAGCTTCGACAGACCACCTCGTCGATCTTAAAGAGACCTTCGATGCTCTCAGGAAGCACAAGATGAAGCTAAACCCAACCAAGTGTGCCTTTGGTGTGATCTTCGAAAAATTTTTGGAGTTCATGGTATCGAGACGTGGAATCGAAGTAAATCTCGAGAAGATCCGAGCCATTCGAAAGATGACTGCTCCGAAGACGATTAAGAAAGTTCAGTGCCTGATCGAAAAGGTGACATCCCTAAACCGCTTCGTCTCAAGATCGATCGAACGATGCACGTCCTTCTTCCAAGTTTCAGGTGACCGAAGGACTTCTGCTGGATGGCAGAGTGACAACGGGCATTCGAGGAGCTTAAAAACTATCTCGGTTCACTCCCACTGTTGGCAAAGCCCGAACCCGGAGAAGAATTATTCTTGTATCTAGCTATCTCCTCGATGGCCCCGACGACAGTCCTGGTCAAGGAAGTAGCAAGGACGCAGTGATCGGTCTACTACATGAGTCGGGCCCTGAGAGATGCAGAGACCAGGTACTCTAGGTTAGAAAAACTAACTTACTCTCTTCTCATTGCTGCCAGGAGGCTTCGACCTTACTTTCAGGAGCACACCGTAACGGTCCTCACGGACCAACCAATAAAAATAATCCTTCACCGGACGGATGCCTCCGGAAGAATCGCGAAATGGACAATCGAGCTCGCAGAGTTCGACATCAACTACCAACCTAGGCCGTCGATCAAGGCCCAGATATTGGCAGATTTCATGGTAGAATGCACCATTTTGGTTGAAGCTGAGCTTGAACAAAGCGAGGCCGGCACCAAAGCGAGGCCGAGCCTGGACAAAGCCGAGCTATCCTAGCTGAACCTCTCCAAAGATTTTTGGGCTCTGCACGTGGATGGTTCGTCCAACTCTGCTGGAGCTAGTGCAGACCTGGTCTTGGTCAGCTCTGAAGGAGTCGTCACCGAGTACGCGCTACGCTTCGAATTCTCCACGATCAATAATGGGGCCGAATATAAAGCGCTGATCGTCGGATTAAAGATAGCAAGGAAATTAAAAATAGATCGGCTTCAAGTCTATAGTAATTTTTGGCTGGTGGTTGGTCAAGTTGATGACAGCTACGAAGCATGGGAGGAAAGCATTGCAAGGTACCTTGGGAAAGTGAGGAATTTGACCTCAGCCTTCAACAGTTTTGGCATTCAACATATTCCAAGGACGGAAAATGCGAGAGCCGATCTTCTCTCCAAGTTATCCACTTCAGCCCCAACCGAATTACGCAAAGCAGTATTTTTGGAAATTGTGAAGTGCCCCAGCCATAGTGGAATCTCAGGCCGTCCTGCAGATGGAATTCGAGTCTAGCTGGATCGACCCGTTGGTCGCCTACCTTAAAGAGAGGATTCTTCCTCACGATCGAAAAGAAGCTCGAAGGCTTAAGAATCAGGTCTCCCGCTACGTTTTATATGAAGGCAAGTTGTATAAGAGATCGTACTCCCTCATGTTGCTGAGATGTCTTCGACCTTCAGAGGCTAATCTCGCACTGTGGGACGTGCACGAAGGACTTTGCGGAAGCCACATAGGAGCCAAGTCTCTATCGCAAAAACTACTTCGGTAGGGATACTACTGACCGACCTTATTTCATGATTCTATGAAATACGTGAAGAAGTGCGACCGCTGTCAGAAGAACGCCAGTGTGCAAAGGCAGCCGGCATCCGAGCTTGCTCCGCTCAGCGCACCTTGGCCATTTGCACAGTGGGGAATGGATATACTCGGCCCCTTCTCAATGGCGTCCGGGCAATGAAAGTTTCTCCTGATCGCGATCGATTATTTCACCAAGTGGATCGAAGCCTAACCACTAGCGAAGATCACCGAGGCTAAGGTGCAGGACTTCGTCTGGAAGTCGCTAGTCTGTCGGTTCGACCTGCCTCGAATTCTTATAATCGATAATGGGCGGCAGTTCACTGGGGCAAAATTCATCGAATTCTGTGAAGGACTGAACATCTCCCACCGCTTCACATCGGTGGCTCACCCGTAGGCCAATGGGGAGGCTGAGGTGACTAACCGGACCCTGCTGCAAGGTATCAGGACAAGGCTCGATAGGGCAAAGGGGGCTTGGATGGACGAACTTTACCACATCCTCTGGACATATCGAACTACTCAAAGGGCGTCGATTGAAGAAATGCCTTTCGCCTTGGCTTTCGGCACGGAGGCAGTTATCCCGATCGAACTTCAGCTCCCGTCCGCATGAGTCATGGGCTTTGACGAGCAGCTCAACCCCCAAGACCTCAGAGTTAACCTCAATTTGCTGGAAGAAAAAAGAGAGGAGGCCCGTATCCGGACGATAGCCTACAGATGGAAGGTGGCACGGTACTATAACTCTAGAGTTAGGGGTAAGACGTTCAGAGTGGGGGACTAAGTGCTTCGGCGAGCCGCTGTCTCTCAGTCTCAGAGTCAAAGAAAGCTCATCCCAAATTGGAAAGGTCCGTACGAAGTGGTGGAGGTCATCCGGCCCGAAACCTATCGTCTGAAGGAGCTCGAAGGAATAGTGCTTCTTCGATCTTGGAACTCAAAAAACCTGAGGATGTATTACCAGTAGACTCCCTTTAATAAGACTTCTTTGCTCAGCATTATTATTTTTTGGTGCAAGGATTACGTGACGATAGGAAAGAAGCGAGCGAAAGTAGCCCGTTAGGAACAGGAGGAGAACCTCGTCCTGATGCGAGCAAAGTCGAAGGCCTCGTCCACCTTAGACGAGATGGGAAGTGAGGCACGGACGATGGTCTGCATATGCCCCCACAGTCCGTTAGAAACTGGAGGAGAACCTCATTCTGATGCAAGCAAAGTCGAAGACCTCGTCCACCTTAGACGAGATGGAGGGAGAGGCACGGACGATGGTCTGCATGTGCCCCCACAGCCCGTTAGGAACAGGAGGAAGAACCTCATCCTGACGTGAGCAAAGTCGAAGGCCTCGTTCCATCTTAGACGAGATGGAGGGAGAGGTACGGACGATGGTCTGCATGTGCCTCCACAGCCTGTTAGGAACAGGAGGAGAACCTCGTCCTGACGTGAGCAAAGTCGAAGACCTCGTTCACCTTAGATGAGATGGGAGGAGAAGTGCGGATGATGGTCTGCATGTGCCCCCACAGCCCATCAGAAATAGGAGGAGAATCTCGTTCTAATGCGAGCAAAGTTGAAGGCCTCATTCATCTTAGACGAGATGGGGGAGAGGCACGGACGATGGCCCGTATGTGCCCCCACAGTCCGTTAGGAACCTTATCCTAACGTGAGCAAAGTCCAAGTCCGAGCTCTGAAGTCTAACAGGAGACAGGATCTCCATCAACCTCGGCTGTAGGAGATAAGGTCTCCCCTGAGGTAACCTCGATCAGAGATAAGATCTCTCCCGAGCGATCGTGTCGACCTCGGCTGGAGAGTTTCAACTTCAACCTTGGTCAGAGATAAGATCTCTCCCGAGCGACCGTGTTGACCTCGGCTGGAGAGCTTCGACTTTAACCTCGGTCAGAGATAAGATCTCTTTCAGATGGCCGAGACAACCTCGGCCAGAGATAAGATCAGAGATAACCTTGTCCTGAGATCAAATCTCTCCCAAGCTTCCGTATTAATCTTGGTTGCAGGAGATAAGATCTTTCCGAGTGCCTGCATCAACCTCAGTCGGAGATGAGATCTCTTTCAGACCTCAACTTCGACATCAATTTTGGCTGGAGATGAAATCTTCCCTCCGAGCTTCGATTTGAACCAGCACGGAGTCCAGAAGAGAACTTCGATAGTTGCCTCTTCTGCACTCTCGTCCTTCGAGTTTCGAACTCGAGAGTGGGGGGACTATTGTTGGGGATAAACCTCGCTCCTGCCAAAGTTCAGTTCGGTGCTCAACCTGATACGGTCGGTAGCCACGGAAGGCTTCAATGGGTGGTTCTTGGCCGAACTCCTTAGCGGCGGGGCTTTGGCCAAACTCTTCAGCGGTTGCGCCCCGGTCGAGCTCCGATCGAACTCCTATAGGAGTCGAACTCCTTCTGAGCTCCCCCTTTCGATCGAACTCCTTTTGGAGTCTGAACTTCTTTGAAATTGGTATATGCCCGAGTCCACCAACTAATGTCTGTTTCCTCGAGCTACGACTGTCGGACCTCGATGGTATGGCTGCCACCACCACTATTGGCGATGCCACTCTCCGTAATCGATCCCATGCGGCCCATAGTGCAGCCGGACGACATGGCCACCACTACTGGCGACGTCACTCTCTCTGTAATCAGCCCCATACAGCCCACAGTCGGACGATATGGCCACCTGATAATGCCTTCCTTTCCGTACCGAACTCCATGCGGCTCCGACGGCTCGCTACCAAGCGGTATGGTCGTCACCATCAATCAGGCTCCGTCTATAAACAGGACCCTCTAGATACGCTAACTCTAATCTCTAAACTATGATCTCTAAGCTCTTCTCTCCCTCTCTAAGCTCTGCGAAACTCATTCCCGAGCACTCCATTCCTGTTAACCAAAGCTGACTTGATCGTCGGAGGATCCTTTCGGAACCACCTCTCACCGGCTCTGGATAGAACTTTGTTTTGCAGATCTCCGACGGCGACCTCGTCCACCACCGTTTCAGCTGATTCCGATGATGACCAGTTTCTGCGTCAACATTAAGGATCATGAATAAAATGGCTCCGAGTCCCTCATTTAGGTTGCTTTTTTTGGCTTATCTTATGATCATTCAATAATATGCGCATGGAAGTAAAATTGATGGATAAATGTGATCCAAATTTATTTCAATTCATATAATATACTTATTGAGATATTTTGTCATAGATGCAACAGTGAAATGAAGCTATGAATATAGCATGATGAAAGTTTCCATTATAATATAAAAATTTATAATTCTTATTTTATATTAATAAAAATATCATAAATTTTTTTAAAAAATATATTTAAAATAATATTAAAGTTTAAATGGGATATGATATTCTTTCGAATTTAACTAAATTTTTTGCATTGCAGTGCATTAGAAAAGAGGCTATTGTTGGTTTTTGGAGAGCCATTGATGGATGTTAACAAAATTATATATATATATATATATATATATTTTATCAATAAGAACATTTGACAATAGCTACTATGTAGAAAAGAAAAGGCAGTGAGTGGAATAGTTTAAGTAAATTTAAACTGACCAAAATCTATTCTGGGCTGCCAGGCAGATTGTACCAACTAAAAAAAGGGCAATGAAAATAAATCAAACAACCCATCGTACAAATAAGAGGTAAAGCATAAAAATAAAAATTAAAAAAAAAAAAAAAAAAAAAAAAAAAACCCTCCGAATCGAAAAGAATTTACTTGTTCAACTAAGAAAAAAATATTGAAAACAACAAAAAAGGACTTTTTTGTGTCCATCATTGGTTCACAGGATAACAAATTACAGCCATGAAATCACGTAGTCCAATTTCTTAAATTTTTGTTTTCGAGAAGATATAACCCGTCATTTGTGTCGGTCTTTGTCCATAAAAGTACTGTCATAGAAGCTACCAATGGGTGATGTTTATTTTTTTTTTCCTCCAATAGTACATTGATTCTCCCGTCACAATCTTCCCTTATCTCTCTATGAAAGGAGCCGCCCTCTCCGGGACCGGGTCGTATGTTTCGCACAAAAGAATGATTAACCTTCCTTTCGTGCGAAATCACTGTTCAAACACATGTCGAACAGATCTCAAAGCACTCCGAACTGCATCATTCATTCGCCAGCACCGTTCTGAAAGCACGCAGCTGATGATCGAACGGTGATTTCGGGCAACGGAAGGTTTATCATTCTGCAGCGCGAAAGATAGATCCCTGTCCCCTCTCTCTCTAGGCCAGGATACCACCTTCCCTGGATCGCAATAGCAGAAAAACCGTGAGTGAGGTCCAGAGCGCATCCAACAAGTCGTCGTTGGGCGAAATAATTCCAGCGACAATCTTTTCCTGCCGGCTTGCGCAAACTGTAAGATCAGACATCAAATATTTTTTTAACATTTGCATCGAATATTTTTTGATAATTTTTTTTTTATAATTAAAAATAGCTACACGCAGTGAGATTATTTTTTCAACTCTCTCCTTATTTTTTATTTATTAATAAAATAAAATAAAATAAAAAATAACTTTTTAATTGTATTTAATTTAATTTTATTTATAATTTACAGATTTGAATCTAGTCTTAAAAAAAAAAAAAAACAATCAAGAAGTGTGAAACAACAATATGATAATTTAAATATATAATATATTGAAAATGCTTCTAAGCTCATTAGGCAATTCAACAAACAATTTGGAAAGAAACATAACTGAATCATCCAATCTTTAGAAAGCCCATATATTTTAATTTCGATCTTTCACACAAGATCGATCTCAAATATTGTGTTTGGTTGGGATTATGAAAAAAATGATGGATGAAATTAAAAGTAGAACTAACAACATGTCGGATATGAATCGAATTGGTCCATATCTATACCTACTCTATAAGTAAAACTCTCGTACCCATGCTCGTCCCATATCCATTTTGGATCGAATCGAATCAAGTAGAGATGCAAGTCGGATCGGATGAGATATATAAGAAAGATTGATTGGATTGGATATATATAAATAATATAAATTATCATAATTTTGAATGAAAGATTTGTATTAAGGTTATCTTGGATTAGGTTCGGATTGGAGCATACTTTTATCCGTACGCGATCCAAATTTGCTTCGAATATTTTTTTTATAACCCATATTCGCTTTGGATTTTAATTGGATTGGATAAAATCTATCTAATTCAGGTTAGATCGAGTCGGATATCCGACATTATGATTTTTAATTAGAAGGATGAATAGCCTTCATCTATTATTTAGTTCAAAAAGTTACAGAAAGATAAATGAAAAGTAAGATTTTTCATCCATTCTGACTTACTAATTTGCATCCTTCCAAAAAAAGTATGGATAAAGCATTGATAGATGGATATTTACATTGACAAAATTATCTTTTATTAATTTGATAAAATTATAATATTTTAATTTTAGTATGTAATTTTGATAATTATAATTAAATAACTAAAATTTATCTTTAATTTTTATACTTTTATTTACTATTTTAATTAATTATTTATATAATATTAATTAATTATTAAATTAAATTATAAATAAACTAGTTATTTATATTATTGATAAAATTAATTATTAAATTAAATTATAAATTAACTAGCTATTTTTATATAATTAATTTATTAATAATTTAATTACAAAATTATTTATTAAATTAAATTAAATTAAAATTATTTTTTAAATATTTTTTTATATAATTATAGATTATAATAATTATAAATTTATATATTATTTACTTATTCAATATAATTAATATTATAAATTAATAATCATAATATTTTTTTTAAAAAATAATTTAATAAAATATTATATAAATATCATTTATTCTTTTTCCATTCCTTCTATATCAAAGAGAAAAAAATTATTTATATTAATTCTTTCATATTTTATCAAATATATATATATATATATATATATATATATATATATATATATATTATTTTTTTTCATCCATTTTTTCTTCAAACTATTATTTTTCGTATCAAATGGAGCGAAAAAATTTGAATCAAACCTCTCTCTCTCTCTCTCTCTCTCTCTCTATATATATATATATATATATATATATATATATATTCATCATTTTTTTTCCATCCATTCTTTCTTCAAATTATTATTCTTCGTATCAAATGGAGCGTTAAGGTTTATTAGGCTCGTTCAAGTACTTTGCACCGCTTCTGCAGCTGATCCCACTGCATGCATATCGATGGAATCTGACGGTCCAGAATGCGGAGTGCAGCATAAGCCAGGGTGTACAGGGGCGCACGTTAGCAACAGCCACCAAGTCTCAGCTCTCCAGTGTTGCGTCCAGCTAGCGTGCGCGTCCGTCTTATTTGCAGCCGCTTCTCGCCTTCTTCCTCCCTCCTCCCGCCTATCTCCGTAACCTTCTCGGTCTCTTCTCCTGATTTTTAACGAATAGAAACCTTTTGACTGCTTTTTAGATTATCTTCTTGTTTTCGATCTATTCCTACTTCAAGACCCTCTATTCTTTCCTTCATTTTTCTGGTTTTCTAGCGATTTTTCAGCATTATTCTAAAAATTCGGTTTTGTTTATCTTTTTTGGGTTTATTTAATACTCAATTCGTCTCGGATTTTGATATTTTGACTCGGGATTGATAGAGCAGAATTAGTTTGCAGTCTTTCAACCAAGAGATTAGAATCAAAGTTCAGGAAGGATTTCAAAGTGAGAGACTTCTGACTCCTGAGATTGTTCTTGAGTTAGGGTTTTTTCAATATTCTGAAGAAAATGATTTATATGTGGGTATTTCCTTGTCTTGGTGGTTAGATTAGGGCATTCGGGAGTTTATGTAAGCTGTCCTGTTGGAATTTAGATGGATTCGGGCGGAGTTGAAGTTAATAACTGTCACGGAACCAAGTCTTCTGTTTTCGTCGATTCTAAAAGGGACCGGGTTGATAAGGGGGTGGGGGAGGACGGGGAGACCAACTCCCTTCTGCGACCGGTTACGAATGGAGGATTGGGGGGGAAGACGCAGAAGAGTTCGAGGAGGAAAGTCCAATGGAACGATCGCAACGGCAACAAGTTAGTGGAGGTGTTGGAATTCCAGCCAAGGTCAAATCTTGCTATACCTTTTCAGTTCTTTTTTTTTTTTTCCATCTTTGTTTTTATAGATAGTCCTTGTAATGAAAAGTTCTAGTTTGTGCTATGGGTTCAATCCACTAAAAATTATCAATATTTGAAATGAATCTGATATAGGTTTTCACCCGGCTTAACAGCCATCCGGTATGTTAGTTGTAAGACGTGGAGCTGTGTTTTCTTGTTATACCTTCTTGCCAATTGCTTCTTGTACGGGAGAAAGAAAGCTGTTTTCTCTCTTTTCTTTTACATTGTTGTTCAATGCCACCTCCTGTCCATATTGATGTTTAATGTACTCTTGCCACTACTCTGGCTTATATGGATATAGGTTTTCTGTGCTAGGCAAGTATGATAACCAGAAAAACATTTGACTTTTGTCGCTACATCAGGATATGTATGTCTTGTAGATTAGTTGTCCGTAACAATGCATCTTTTCCTAAGAGAAAGGACATGGTTTGTTATCCATGCTTCTCACAAGAGATTCTCCTCTTTCTTGAAAGCTTCACAAACTTGTGTGTTTCGTTTGTATGAGGACCTAGTAGTAATTTATTTATAGCGTCCTGACCGGTGTCATTTGGACTATTCCATCCGGAAAAAGATGCAGGGTACTACTTTCTCCCAACACAAGTGGGGGCAAGGTTTACTGTACTGGGACCATACCATATTGTATCAGTACCAAACCGGTACACAATCTCGTACTGTATTGTTACTCGATATGCTTCGTCTTATACTATATGATGTATTGATACTGTAGGATAATAGTACTGGTATGAGGTCTGGTGCCAAGATGACGAACTTTGGGTAGGTGTCTTGCATGATTCTCCAAAACAATTCTAATTCCATGGAACAAATGTTAGAATCCTACTCATGTACCAAATCTTAGTGTGTTTGGTCTTCTTGCCTATTTTCTTTGATGTCTAAAGTTTAAACCACTATACCACTAAAGCATATTCCTTATCCTTGTCCAAGCCCTTAACCCATTTAAAATGTGGTCAGCTAGGGAGCACAATTTTTGAGTTGTGAAGGCTGTCTGGAAAGCCTGAGTAGCGATGGCTGTCAATGTAACAATCAAATTCTCTACAGAAACTTGGAACTAAACCTCCTAGAAAGGAAACTTTGGGTCAGAGAGGAAGGAAAATACATATGGTAAGACATATGAACTAAGTTGTAGACCAAAGAGTGCCAAAGTAGTCAAATTAAAGCATAGTTTCATATGCTAAAGCATGTAAGAAATGCCAAATTTGAAGGAAAACTAGGTCAGAGACATGAAATTAAGTCGACTTTGTCAGTGTTACCTAGATACTCACTTCAAGCTCCAAAAATCTGTATTGGATATGTATTCGAATAGGATATGCCTCAGACACTTGGACATTTATGAAATTTTTTGTTTGAAATGTCTCAAGCTTGATGGAGAGCTGAACTCTGTCAACAATGAATTCGACCTCCATTTTGATGTTAGTAGTGAACATTTTTATTTTTTGTAAAGATTGCTTCATGATGTGGAAATAACCTTGTGAAATGTTATTTTTCTCATCTTTTTTGTTAATTGGGCAGCTAGGATGAGAAACATGTGTATTGAAAGGCCTTACATAATCTTTATATATCTTCCATTATACAAGGTTTAAAGGTATAAATGTATATTATTTAGTTAGAATTATATTCTATCCTACTTATGTAATGTATCCTCATATCTCTATTTTATCCTCTTGCCAATCAGACACTTGTACATGTTTGAATCTGATTCTCATGTCCATGCCAATAAATACTGGTCTTTGTTAACTATATCATTCTCTGTCATAGGCAATAATCTTGCTTTAAGTGGTCATGTGTGATTTGTTTCTTGATATTCATCATTCTGCGATGGAATATATCAATGCTTAACTAACTAGAGATATTATTAGGAACTAAAACCATGCACTTACATTCACATATAACATCCAAATAAATGCAAGCATGTCGTTGGATCCTATTTTTGGAGAATAAAACACAATGTTTAAAGAATCGAGCATGAATATTTGCAAAAAAGAGGACAGCATTTGATGAAGAGTAAGATGAATTACCGTTGCTTGTGATTCCAACTGGTCTGAGGAAAGGGAGAGAGTAAGTAGGACTGCTGATTGGGAATGAATTTGTAATCATATTAAGCTTTCCTTGCTATCAAGTTCTGACATTCATACCAATTTTCAACTTGAATCAATGCTTTTTTTTGCATAGCTAACTAATAAAATAAGGATTCTTTTAGGTGCAGTTGATTGTCCTCTCTCACGTATCAAAGCTTAAGAGGCCAGAAAATTTGTTACCTTATTTTTGAAACACGCTAGACTACCATTTGAATGGGAATAAGTTCATCTTTCTTCACTCATTATTTTCCTTGTTTCTTGAATTTCTTTTTTTTTTTCATCCTCAAAAATGCTTGGCCTAAATTGGATTGAGCTGGTTGGCTTTTTTGATTCAAATGCCTGTTTGGTGATGTCATGCCAACTTAACTAGTTTTTCCTCATTTGTACAAATGGGCCTATATCTGAATGCATGCCTAGATGGTACTAGTTAGTAATGGCTAGTTTCTTCAGAATAGCTTATAAATAAAATGGGACATGTCAATTTCATCAATTTTTTTGCCCAAGTGTCATTCTAGATGGCAACATTTAAATTATTTTTATGAACTAATTCATTATTGTGACCCATCATCTTTCCTTACAATATACTCTCAGAGAGATTGTTGTTACCACCAAGCTCCTAGTTTGGTTGTGTTGCTATAACTAGATGGTCAATTTCATGTTGCAATGCTTATTTCTCAATATGGTGGCATTTCAATCCTTACTATGACTTGTTCTTCATTAGATATTTAAATGACTTGTTCTTCATTAGTGTCTAATTATTGAATATCTATTCATATTAGAATAAAAGAGGGCAGGCTGTGGGCCTTGGGCCCTGGCGCAATAATGTAGTTGCTCCACGGGTTCGAAAAAAGGAAAAGCCTCTTCACACGTGGGGTTAAGGCTTCATATTACTGACCCTTCCCAAATCTTGTAGTGTCAGGAACCTTGTGGGCCAAGGCACCCTTTGATCCATATTAGACTAAAAGATTGAAGGCAGGGATCTTAAATTAATTCACAAAGATACAAATAGTCTGTAGACATGGTTGAATAGAGCAACCATTACATTAAAGGAGATGGTGAGGCTACTAGTTATTTATTAGGTTGTATATATTTTAAATCAAAGAAGTTATTCCCTTTTCATCTAACTTTCCAACCACATAATATGCTTCAACGTGTCTTTTCATCATGTGTAAACTCTTCAATTTATTTTTTACTTCATAAACACATAAGTTGCCTCCTGAAATTTTAATTTTACTTGAATGTTTGGATCTCAAACAGATGAATGATGTCAGTTGACTGTACTCACATTTCCATGTAGAAGATTTTAGAATCGTCCATTTTAACCTATATAATATTTAATCAGTCCATGAATACTGCCACTTTTCTCCCAGGCACAGATTCTTCCGATCATCTCTCGACATGAAATTAATTCATAGGAAAGTTTGCATTACCATATAACTGTATTAAAAGAACCCTTTTGCCTTTATTTTTTACTTTCTGGAGTCTTGAATGGTGAATGGCCTTTATTAAGCATTATGGCACAAGCTTTTGACTTGTTTTAGCAGTCAAAAGTTAGACCTGCAACCTGTTAAATTTGTGCTAGAGTATTCAAAGAAATTAGATTCAAAATATGATTGTTCTAATTGGAAATTAAAATAAAATGAGAATTTTTTTTATATTTCCTATTCTCAAGCTGAAGAGGTTAGTTTTGCTGATTAAGATGATGGCTGGTATAATAGTTTGTGATATAACTATTGTTGAAGGATCTTTTATTTGATTCCAGACTAATTTAGCATGCTTTAGTCCCAATAATGTGATAAGCATACAAAGTCAAGTAGTAGTTTTATGTTTTTTCTTGTTTTTTGGTTTTGCTTTCAGCTATAAGTATTATATCTTTTATAAAAGTCATGTTTATGCATTTTTTTTTTGTTCGTTTTTTATTTTTGTGTTTCCTGACATTATATAGTTACTTTGTTAACATTATGAATCCTTTATTCAGTGATGCATACAGATTAGAGAAAACAAATGGTAATACCATAAATACTAATATTTAATGAGAGGATAAGAATTAAGAGATGCTGTGATTTGTTTTATAGATGTACTTAGTGGATATGCAGGTGTCACGGGCTTGTCTGCAGGCTTGTTGCGGGGGCGTGGCACGGTGCTGCGAAGGGTTTTGACTTCGCTGGGTTGCCATGAAAATGCAATGCCGCTCGATACTTTGGAACCCCCGGTGTGGAGATTGGGTGGATGCCTTTCTGGGGTATTGAGAGGGGCAATGGTTAGCTAAGGTACGGTATGGCCGTGGCATGATATCCGAGGGCTCGGGACGCGTGATATTGGCATGGCGGTGGACCGCCAGGATACTTGTGGATACTCGAGGATTCCTCTTAGTTTGAGGAGGGGCGCGAAGCTTTGGTCGCATTCCAGACTCACCCATGGCCCATAGGAGATGGGTTCGTCGTGGCACGATTGTGGGGCAATGGTGGTGCCACGTTCGAATGGTTCGGTGTGCAGGCATTCGAGGCAATGCTGGTTGGACGAGCTGGCCACATTGTGCAGGGTGGGGATTTTCGAGAGGTCCTATCCTCGAGTTGTCCAGGCTACTCCATACATTCTTAATCTTTGTAGTGGAGCGAAGAGACGATAGAGGACCAGTCGAATAAGGGTGTGGCCTACCCGAACTGGCAAGTCTCGTGAGTATCGTGGGCGAGATGTCTTGCGGGGATCCATGGGAATCGGTTGGTCGTAGAGTGTAAGCATGGCTTATGGAATATCGGTCGGATATGTGCCTTGGAGCTGGGCCAAGGATCAAGGACGGCCAAGAGGGTCGTACTGAGGAGAGGGCAGCTTTTATGTAAGGATTGCCGGTTATATATATTTACTTGATGGGTAGACTTGGATGCTAGTATCATGGCAGTGCACTAGGTGCGAGCAGGCCGTGGACAGAAGGTGTTAGACGATATGGTCATGAACCTTCGGGATTGTGGCAGTGCGCAGTGATGTGCGAGCAGGCCAAGAATATTGTCATGCGGTATGGCTAAAGATGGGAAGGCAAATCAAGGATGCAAGATCGGGATCGTGGCACAGGAGCTTATAGGAGAACTTGGATAAAGGAATCTGAGAGAGATCGGATGTGCACGATCGACTATAGCTTTGATGAGATGCAGGGTGTGTCGGCTTGGCAAGTTTAGCTGGACGGCATTGGAGATAGTTTGCCTGAGCCTCATGCATTACTGTGGCATTGTATGGTCGTGTTGTGGGGATTTGGTCTGTGTTGTACCGAAGGACAACTTGGTGGGTTGCAGATCAGTGGCATAGTGGTTTGTCATGGTACGAAAGTACGCTGAGGATACCGACATCTTGGGTGAGCCATACTTGGCTTGAGGGCAAAGGCTAATGTTAGCACAGAGGTGCTGAGCTATGGAGCACTCTTGGGAAGAGTCTATATTCAAGCACGGAGGTGCATATAAGTATTGCGGTCGATTCGAGGGGTTGGATTGCTTGCAGGTACTTGAGGGTGTCGCTTATGTTTAGTACAATAGAGTTGCCAGGCGAGAGGCACAGAGGGGCACGCTTGGCTTATGTGGTTGGACTGCTGCGTACTTATTGATATGTTCGAGGGAAGGACTTAGGATGGCTGGCCTTGGTGTGTGGTATACTGGGACGCCGTACGGGTATTTGGGTAAGAAAACACTCACCTCGTGATAGTTGGTTTCAGAGCCAGGTTGGTTAAGTCGAAGGTTGACGTTATTGTTGTTGGCTTCTGATACGTGTGGTATCATATTGTTGGCATTTAGCTGCAGATACGAGGGTATCCAAAGTAGTGAAGAGACCTAAAGAAATTGAAGTCCAGTTGGGAGGAGCTGGGTGTCTGAGTCCGTTGTGGGTGTCAATGACTCAGAGTAGAGGAGCATGTTGCAGAACAATATGCTCAGTGCTGAATGATGAAGGTTGCTCATTGACTGCACAAGTGGACGGGAGCCTGTTGAAGTGAAGGTCTACCAATTTGTGGCTGAAGAAAAGAATTCAAGGTGAAGAGTACTCGTGAATGCTGAAGCACTTGAGCTGTATGCAAAGTTACAAGACAAAGTATCTCGAGGGACTAGAATCTCTAAAGAAGCAAAAGCTGGATAAGTAGATTAAAGTACGAGGGTGTGCCTACAGTGCAGGAAAAGATGTAGCATCCGAATTTTAAAGTGCAGGCTAAGGAGAAGACTTGGAGAGTCGAGGGACTTAGGTGCATAAAGATGTGGGAAACATTGGAAAGAGCCATCTCTTGTATGGGCAATTGTGGAGCTAAAGCACTTGAATGGCAAGGAATAAAATAATTGAACTTAATGGAACTACTCTTAGGGTGAAGGCATTGGAAAGTCGAGGTACTAGGGGTAGATATTTGGCCAAAGATGCTTACTCGCTGCAGAGACATGCGATGTCAGGTTGCAGGAGATGAAGTACATGGGTTGTTCAGTGTTGGCTAGGTTGGTTGCGAGGTAAATCAGATCGGTCATGCTATGAAGTACTATAAAGTTCAGATGTCTGATGCAAGAGGGTGTCGAGGTACAGGAGTCCCAGGAGTGAGGCAGGCCAGTGGGATAGCCTTGCATTGGTACCGTAGACTCGGAGTGAAGACATAGAGGTAGTTATAATAGGCTGAGGACAACAGAGGATAGCATGAGCAATTGGTTCTGCAGAAGCAGATTGGTGGAGCTCGGAGTGAAGACTGTTATGTTGAGGTACTCGAGCAAAATGGGAAGTGACCTTGATCGGATATTATGGTCCCGCTTGATATCATTTATGGTTTACGTTGGTATGGGACGATGCAGATTTATGGAGGTGACGTATTTATATTTGGCATCGGTGTGGTGTGGTAGAGTTCGAAGGCATGGTGCTGCAGAGAAAGGCGGAAATACCACAAGGCCGTAGGGTGAGTATGAAGCAAGGCCAGGCGTTTGGAGGTGAGTTGCCGAGGGGAATCATGTGGTGGGCCGCTCCAAGTTTCGTATGGACCGGAGTTAAGCCTTGGAGGTAATCCAAGGAGAGCCATTTGGTATTGCTGGCGAGTGAATCGCACTTTGGTGGAAGAAGTGGCTGCTTTTAAATTGGGTAATCAGGAGTAAAGCCTTGGAAGAGTCTAAGGAGTGCCACGATGTTCAGTGAGAGTTGATGGTTAGAGGACCGTAGTGCTTAGAGGACGCAGTGGTCACTCTTAGATGAAAATTGAGAGTCAAGCCTTGGATAATTCCGAGGAGTGCCGTGCAGTTGATGGTCAGAGGACCGTAGTGCTTAGAGGACGCAGTGGCCGCTCTCAGATAGAAATCGGGAGTCAAGCCTTGGATGGTTCTGAGGAGTGCCATGAAGTTGGAAGGTTAGATGACCAGAGGTGGATGACAGAAGCAGAAGCTGATGTCAGGGATGAAAATGATTGGATTCTGTGGAAGAGTCAACGTGGTGTGGACGATGGATTCTCAGTGATGGAGAAAGAATCAAGAACATCAAGGCCATGGGGCTTTGACTCAAGGAATCATGGTTGCAGTGGATGCAATGGAAGCTTGGTCGTCGCGACCATTGATCCAAAAGTGGTTTGGACGTCGACGAGGGCATCGACAGCTTGAGTGGGGGAGAATTGTCATAGGCTTGTTGTGGGGGGTGCCGGTATGGACGTGGCACGGTGCTGTGAAGGATTTTGGCTTCGCTGGATTGCCATGAAAATGCAATACTGCTCGATACTTTGGAACCCTCGGGGTAGAGATTGGGCGGATGCCTTCCTAGGGTATTGAGAGGGGCAATGGTTAGCCAAGGTGCGGCATGACCGTGGCATGATATCCGGGGGCTCGGGACGCGTGATATTGGCATGGCGGTGGACCGTCAGGATACTTGTGGATACTCAAGGATTTCTCTTGGTTTGAGGAGGGGCACGAAATTTTGGTAACATTCCCGACTCCCTTATGGCCCATAGGAGACGGGTCCGTCGTGGCACGATTGTGGGACAATGGTGGTGCCACGCTCGAATGGTTCAGTGTGCAGGCATTCGGGGCAATGCTGGTCGGACGAGCTGCCCACATTGTGCGGGGTGGGAATTTTCAAGAGGTCCTATCCTCGAGGAGTTGTCCAAGCTACTCTATACGCTTTTGATGTCTGTGGTGGAGCGAAGAGGTGATAGAGGACCAGTTGGATAAGGATGTGGCCTACCTGAACAGGCAAGTCTCGTGAGCATCACGGGCGAGATGTCTTGCAGGGATCCATGGGAACCGGTCGGTCGTGGAGTGTAAGCATGGCTTATGGAATATCGGTCGGATATGTGCCTTAGAGCTGGGCCAAGGATCAAAGACGGTCAAGAGGGTTGTGCTGAGGAGAGGGCAGCTTTGATACAAGGATTGCCGGTTATATATATTTACTTGATGGGCAGACTTGAATGTTGGTATCATGGCAGTGCACTAGGTGCTAGCAGGCCATGGACAGAAGGTGTTGGGCGGTATGGTCATGAACTTTCAGAATTGTGGCAGTGCGCAGTGATGTGCGAGTAGGTCGAGAACATTGTCATGCGGTATGGCCAGAGATGGGAAGGCATATTAAGGATGCAAGATCGGGATCGTGGCACAGGAGCTTATAGGAGAACTTGGATAAAGGAATCTGAGAGGGCTTGGATGTGCACGATCGGCTGTAGCTTTGATGAGATGCAGGGTGTGTCGACTTGGCAAGTTTGGTTGGGCGGCACTGGAGATGGTTTGCCTGAGCCTCATGCATTGCTGTGGCATTGCATGGTCGTGCTGTGGGGATTTGGTCTGTGTTGTACTGAAAGACAACTTGGTGGGTTGTAGATAAGTGGCACAGTGGTTTGTTATGGCATGAAAGTACGCTGAGGATGGTGACATCTTGGGTGAGCAGTACTTGGCTTGAGGGCAAAGTCTAATGTTAGCATAGAGGTGCTAAGCTGCGGAGCACTCTTGGGAAGAGTATATTTGGTGCGTATGAGTATTGCGGTCGACTCGAGGGGTCGGGTTGCTTGTGGGTACTTGAGGGTGTCGCTTGTGTTCAGGCGAGAGGCATAGAGGGGTACGCTTGGCTTATGTGGCTGAAGTACTGCGTATTTATTGGTATGTTCGAGGGAAAGACTTAGGAGGGCTGGCTTTGGTGTGTGGTATACTGGAGCGCCCACAGGTGTTTGGGTAAGAAAACACTCACCCCGTAACACAGACATATCTTTTTTTTGAAACTATTAAGGCAAGGAAACATCATCATGCAATTTGTGAAGAATGCAAGTATCATTATTTGTTCTCTGTATGGATTTTAGAGAAAGAAACTTTAGTATCATCACTAGTATCTTATGTACCTCTTTATCTTATCTGAAGAGACAAATGCAGCAAAAAGGAAACACTAGAAGTTCTAGTGTGACATTATACCATGGTAAAAGTTGTCAACAAATGAAATTGACCTTAGGAGTTGGGATTTATGTTTATGAATTCTACCTTTTTAGGATGTCTTTCCAATTGATGTCATCGGTTAGGGTGCCTTGATTTGTGAGCTTGGTTCACTTCTTTGGTTTGCATTGCTTTTTCCATGTTTCCAGTACTCTTCCTGGCTACACCTGCTGTTTTGCCTTTTGGGGGGTTGGGCCATCTTAGGTTCCTTGATCCTAGTAGTGGAGGTAAATTTCTTATGTACCCTTTTATTTTATATCCTGAACTTTAAGTTATAGTTGCTGTGTTCTGCCTTCCTTGAGAACAGCCTTTTTAACAAGGCAATGAAGGGGGTCATAAGCTTCTGATGATGGGATGACAAATGGCAAAGTTTAATTCAAGAATTCCATAGGCTTTTTGTGTCATGGTGAGGGAAAATGGTCTTAGCAGGTCTGTATATGTACATAATAATCTGACGGCAACATCAGTGAGTGGGTGGTTTTTTTAAATCCTTGGTTTGGAAAAGAAGAATTGGATTTAATGAGAAGGAATATGATGGTAAAGTATTTAAGGTGAATGTGTTTTGGATTATTTTCGCATGAATGGTAATCAATAGGCCAGTAGGAGCTGTAAAGCAGACATAGAATAGATGGAGAAAGGGTTTACATACCACTCTTACATAATTTTTATTTTAAATCAGGAAGGTTATTGTTAAATCTCATGATGATAATACATTTAAAAAAAAAAAAATGGCATTGATCTAGATCACTGAATACTTGATGGTTAGCTATAACATGATAAAAAGTTTGCTTAATTTACTGACATCTAAAACTGCTATTCCGTTGATCAACATGGATTGGACATATTTTGGAGAGGAAAATTTATTCTTTGCTCTAATCCCCTATTTTTTCCTTCTTTTTGTGCTGGACTACGTGAATGCTTGATAAAGTCAAGCTTATCCAATTCTGAAGGCTGTGATGTGAATGATCTCTCTCATTTACTAGTAGAACCTGCCAGAAAATATTAACTTAAGAATATTTTGATCACAATAAAACCAAGAAATTCATGGTTCAGTGTGTTACCTGATAATAATTCCTCAGGTTTATTCACTAAATAATGATGATAGGTGGATGTCAGGTATAATTGATAAATGCATTTTGTTGAAGGAATAACCTCTCTCTCTCTCTCTCTCATGAAAAATTATTGGTTAGATTGGTTCTACCATGTATACCTTAGACTATCCAATAACAAGTCAGCACATCGTCTAAGAAAGTGAATTTTTTTTCATTTAAAATAGTAAAAGTTATCAGCTGGCCAATCATAGTTAACAATGAAACTTTTTTCATTTAAAATTTTCAATCAAGCTTGGATAATGGTACAGCCTTTTCTACTGATAAATGATGTGCTGGCTTGTTATTGGATGGTCCAAGATACATGTGGTAGAACCATTCTCACCAATAATTTCTCTTCAAGCACATACACGCATGGGCCATATGTCGTGGGTCACGAATTTGTCCTGCTAGCACATGATGCAAAGCCTACTGACTTTGGAGGTGCTTGCTAGCATAGAGACAGAAAAAGGTGTGATATGGTAGATGGACACGTGAACATATGAGAGGCATATCATATCTTTTGATTGGGTTCATCTAATATTAGTTTGGAAATGGTCTTCTTTCGGTTGTATCTCTAGTGATGTACTTTTCTATTGCCCTACACAACATGTGCGTGGAAAGGAAGAGCAGGAAGAGGGAGAGAAGGTTGGGGGTGATGAAAAATGGATGCCTGAATCACAGTAGAATTATTTAATTTTATTGTTTTACAGTATTACTTTCTTATCATTGGAGGCATGTGATATATGAGTATTCTTAAGCGTTTGACACTGTTCATTTTTATTTTTTGATTTGTCATTATTTGCTTTTCATTTTTATTGCTGAATTAATGCATGAAATATTCTTCTGCCATGATAACATGTGTAAGAGGGCATTATAATCATCAAGCATGCTTTCACGCTTTTAGCTTCAAACATATTTTGACTCTTAGCATTTTTCAAGCTGGATGCTATCTATTCAAGTCGAGGCTCTCTCCTCTTTCATAACATGTTCAACACGTGGAAAAAGAAATCATAGTCATCAAGGCCTTTTTATAATGCTTTGCCATAAAACATGCAGGAAAAAATCCCTTTGAGTTGTTTGCTAAAACTTTTAACGAATTGAGAAAATATGTTGTTTCTGTATATATTATGCAAATGGCGAAAAAGCAAAGAAGATATTCGAATGGAAAATATATATATATATTATAGAAATTCATATTTTGCAGGATTGCCTCCTTTAGATAGCTTATGAAATTTGGCATCCATCTGAGATTTTTTATCAATTTAATTTCAAAAATAATGTTCATCTCCTTACTACTTTCTCAACTATTTTGTTTTCTTGCTTGTCTACAGTGATTCAAGTGACTCAGAGGACGAGTATGGAGATTCTTGTATCTGTACTGTAATGTAGATCTCTTGCATATATATATATATATATATCATAATAACTGGCGACCTACTATTGCCACAGCTCCAGCCCTGGGACCTCGATTTGGGAGCACGCAATTGTTGGTTGCGCTGAAGTTTTCTGTTGCCTGGTTGACCTATGGTCTCGCTCATAAAGCAACACAATGTTTCTTAGCACGGTGATTCTTTTTTCATTTATAGATTGAGGGCATTAGAGGGTTTTAAATCACAGCATCAGATTAACAGGTGATCTGAGTTTGATTTTTGGTTCGAAGAAAATTCGTGGGTGAAGATGATTTAATGTGCTTCCCTCCGTGTATGGTTGAAATACCGGGTATGGATGATTTTTTAACAAGCTTTTCTCCTTTAAAAAGTATGTGGCATTTGGAACTATATTGATGGTCCGGGGGGGGGGCCTTAACTGGTTTCATTTCAAGAGTCTGTAATCAGGCCGTGAGGCTGATCAAAAAGGGAACAAAACTATCATCAGTGGTTACCGTCTGCACAAGTGTGTAAATCATGATAATTCTGTACATGTTTCTCTAAAAAATAATGGATTATAATTTGCAAAGTTAGATGTGATTATGCTATAATTACACATTTTATGTATTCCGACACGCTGTGGAGTCTGGTAACATGAATCCGGGAGTTTGTGAAGCTTGAAATTGTTTATGTTCTTCATACGGTTGCCAGAAGCCAGTAACGTGCCAGAATCTTTAGTAGAGGATATGACCTTGGAGGGTTGTGTAACGCGAGCACGTTCCCTCCTCTCTGCCTCTGCTTCATGCCTCTACTTATGGGCCGATTCCTCTATCTTTTTCGCAGGCCAACTCTTTTGAGAAAGTGTGGTCACGTGGATTTGGCTACCTACCACCTAGCTCTTGTTGCATTCCTTAATGACCTGCAAGAAAAATATAACGAAATCCAACTCTTTTCAGAAAATGATATCTCCTAGATGTGGCTGCCAAGATCCCGCGGAGCCAGAAATCCCTTGACTCGGGAGGTGAAAGTTGATGGAGGTTAGAATTAAATGCTTTGCAGAAAGCAGGCACCTTATCTCTGTGAGCCACAGAATTCAAAAGTCCCTGACCCCCATCAGGGAGAAATTAAAAAAAAAAGAAGGCCCTGCTTACCTTTCCTCAGTTTGCTCACCGGACCCAAGGTTTGACGGTGGCAAGCAGTTGTCATAAGAACGAATTCATCACTTTTTTTTTCTTTGAGAAAACGAGCTTTCATGACTTTATTTACAGAATCCGAAGATGAGAACAACGGGTAGGCGCACGGAGGTGCATTTATATTCACCTACTCCCTTTAAATCTTCCTAATTCTTTTTAAGCTAAGCTTTGAAGGAAAGTTGTCTCGGTCGTCGGCTGCCAAACTCTGCCATCATGTTCATGCTGCACGGTCTCTTTGAAACTGTTACATTAATTGCTATGACAGCGGTGGTTCCACTGTAACTTTCGTGAGAAAAGGATTGACAAGCCTAGTAGTGTTCTTCTTCTCATCATGCTTCCGGTTCTCCTCATTCTGTGGACGGTGAGATGGGATAGGGCATGGCGTTGGCATGTCATGTATCCAAAGGAAATCCGGCTTTATCCGAGAAGCCCGTCGAAGCAGAAAATTTATTTTCCAATCTGTCGTGTCATATACTTTTCTGGGTAACATGTCATGTCATATTACTTTTACTGGAAAGGAATAGTGCGACATTTGTTTTTTTTGGTAAATTGCGATTCCAAAATAACATCCGTTTATGCAAAGTTTCTCACCATGAACTCTTTTGTTTTGTGCTGTGCATGGCTAGCTACGAAATAGATACCGATCATACTTGATCTAGGTGTAAACTGCGTTAGGCTATTATGAACTTCTTTCCCGTCGTGCCGAGCCGTGAAGCACCTGCTAACTCCCAGGTTCTTTCTTTTGATTTCGAACGTATTAGCCGTGGCGCACTTCCTAACTCTTGATTTCGAGCATATTAGCTTGTGCGCGGGGTGAGGCTCCTCCACATGCATCGAAGTGACACCGCTAGTGCCGGTCTCTTAAGTGATAGAATCCTGACATAGCATGTGGAACTTGCTTTGGAAACGGGACCAGTTTTGGCGTTTACAAGGTGTTTGTTTTACGAAATCAAGATGCGATTACCGTCATTTTAAGTGGGTCAAATGCCAAGATAACCCCTTATATATTCCGAGCGAGCAAAATGGATGGAAATAGCTGAGAGATGCCATAAGAGTTTCTGTTGGAGAAACGGGATAGTAATAATTGGCAACAGAGTATGCCAACCCTTACCCTTCATTACAATTAAAAGTTACAGGTTTAAATAAGGCCTTGCAATGCCAAAGAGAAGAAAAAGAAGAAAAAAAAATTGAAATATCCAACAAATTTCTTGACCATACATGGTAAATTGATTATTCACGTGCTTTGCATCAGTGTGCATCCATGTACAACCTCAGGCGCACATTTTTGGCTCTTAACTTTTGGGTCAAAAGACGATTACTATTTGGTCGATCAAGAAAAAGTTCTATAATAATTCACTAGCCCAAGCCTATATAGTATATGTGTTTTCAATTGATGCAGTTGACAAGTTGGTACCGTGCTTGATCTTAGCCAAAATATTTTTGATAGTTAATTGAACGGACGTTGCCCATCATCTGCAACTTAATTACAATAATGCATCGGGTAGATCAAGATATGGACCAAAAAAGGTGGATTACGAATGTGCCCAACTAATGAGGAGCTGCATCATGTTTAGCCTTTCTAAGGTACATTCTTCATTTAGCGATCGATCTAGAGAAAATTCATGCTTTTTTTTTTTGGAGAAAACAAAAGGTACAAACCTGAAAAAAAAATGATAAATACAAGGGAAGGATTATACAAGAGGAGGATTATATATACTTTATGGTTTGCACCACAGAATCCAATACTGCAATGCTCGAGGCATGGCTATTAATAGATGGATGGTCATCAAATAAAATATTTTTATGCATCATATATCATGCATCTTATTTGAAGATCACTCATTTTTTAGGGATAGATATCATTCTACGGTGCAAACAATATATTATTGGAATCCTACATTATATTATAGAGCTTTAATTATATACAAATATATCTCTAATAATTTTTAATTTTATCATTTAATATTATAACTTTTGTTGCCATATATGAATATTGACGCCTCCATGTTTTTATGTTGGCGCCAATATTGATATATGGCAACAAACTCCATTCTACCCCAAAAAAACTTAGGGCCATTTTTATAAAAAAAAAATATTCAGCTCAATTTTCAACCAGTACATGTCTTAGGTTTTCTTAACATAAAAATTTTATTTCTATAAAAAAAAACCCTATATATATATATATATATATATATTCGTTGGCCATATTTTCCTCTCTCTTCTTCCCGTGAAATAAGTGAGTACGACAACTATCTCACACACGCGGGTGGACGCGCGTACACAAGCACAGGCGCGTTATTGTGCTCCAGAGTCCAGACGGAAGAAAGTAGGGCGGAAGCGTGCCACCTCCTCCATTACTCAAAAAGTGCTCATCAAGACGAAACGCCCATAAAGACTACTCAGAAAGTTAGCGCCAGTTTTCATCCAAAAAAAAAAAAAAGGTTAGCGCCAATCCGAGGACAAAGGCATAGGAGAAAGAAAGAAGAAGAATGGCCTCCCAACCAGGCCCCCTCACTCAATGGCCATGGCAGAAGCTAGGAAACTTCAAGGTAATCTGCAATCTATCTTTAAGTAATCATATTACCTGGCTTCTCCACCTTCTCCCTCTTCCACCATCCTACTTCTTTTCTACACTGCCTTTGGATATTAACCATAGCTAACCCTTTCTACTGTTTCTCTGCTTCGTGTGATGGAAGTACGTACTACTAGCTCCGTGGGTGTCACATAGCATGCACAAGTTCATGGCGGCCAGTGGGGAGCAGAGGGATATGCTTAATTTTCTCATCTTCCCCATTCTACTGCTAAGGCTGCTCTATTCTCAGCTGTGGATCACCTTCTCTCGCTTCCAAACAGCAAAAAGCAAGCATAGGATAGTTGACAAAAGCTTGGACTTTGATCAGGTGGACAGAGAAAGTAACTGGTACGAATAAAATAAAATAAACACTGCACTCTGTTTCTTGTGTTGCCTCTATGCTTTAATATTAGATATTTTTTAGTGTTGAAGATGTGATAGAGAGTGATGGAGGACTGGATGGCAGGGATGACCAGATCATTTTGACCGCATTGTTGATGTACATGGGTAACATGGTGGTTCCAGGGGCTTCACATTTGCCCTGGTGGGAGACCAGGGGAGTGCTTATTGTTATTCTCCTCCACATGGGCCCTGTGGAGTTCATCTACTACTGGCTTCATAGAGCCTTGCACCACCATTTCCTCTACTCGCGTTACCACTCTCATCATCATGCCTCCATTGTCACTGAGCCCATCACATGTAAGGGCTGCTCTCTCTCTCTCTCTCTCAGACAGTCTAATTAAGGGACAACT